>NDFZ01005033.1:135306-248477 GCA_002192655.3 Mamestra configurata
TCCGCAATCCCCGGCTGGTGCCGGCCCGCCTCTGCGGGCCACCTCGCGTCGGCGAGGGGAGTGAGGTGTTTAACTCCCCTCGCTACGTCAAAGAGGGGCGCACGGGAACACCACGCGCCGCCACCTCGGGTCCGGATGAATGGGGGGCGACGGACATCCCCAAGTCCGCCGCCCCTGGACCCAGTTAGGGGGGCCGGAAGAGGGCAGCGTATGCCCTCCTCCGACGCCCGATGCGCCTGCTGCGGGCAGGGAGAGCGGTTGTGATCTCCCTCTCCCTTTCCGCAGCCTCCTTCTGCGCGATAACTGTCTCGCAGAAGGAGACCACCGCGTCCCAGGACTCCTCACCGCCGACCATAGCATGGACTACGGCCGGCAGCGAGAGGTCACCGCCTACAACAGAGATGAGGGCACGGCGCGGCTCCTCCCAAGCTGCACACTCTGCAAGCGTATGCCGTGCCGTGTCCTCCCGACAGTCGACGCAGTGGTGGCATCGAGCGTCCGGCTCCCTGCCTATGCGACACAAGAACCTCCCGAAGCAGCCATGCCCCGAGAGGACCTGCGTCGCACGAAACGTCAGAGAGCCGTGCCTTCTCCCGAGCCACAGGTCGAGCACTGGCCGGATGGCCTCGATGGTGATGAGGCCGGCGGAAGGGCTCGAAAGCCTGTCCCGCCATTCCGCCACCAGGACCTCGCGCAGCTGCGACCGACGCAGCTCCAAGTGTTGCTGCGTCAGTCTTTCGCCGCGCGCCCGCGCGCCCTCGCGCCACCTATGCAGTGACGCGAGCACTTTCGCCTCCAGGTCCCACGGCGGAGATCCGGCCAGTGCGCAAGCCGCCTCGTAGGAGATCGTGCGATATCCCCTGATGACTCTCCTAAGAGACCTCCTGTAACCTCCAGTGACCCCCGGAGACCTTTACTACGTGCGAAATAAACCTCTCACGGAGCCTGTCATTATTTGTCTTTAGTGAATAAATGTTACATACACATATAAAGAATAACATAATTATTTTGATTGGCAGCGAGGAGTTATACGTATGCGTGGACTACTGCGCGCGCTCTCTTCTCGAAGTGTGCGCGAGCGACGTGGGCACGGCCACCGCCAAGCACGCGCTGCTCATCACGCTGCTAGAGAACCACGAGGGGAGAACACTAGAGATGGTACGTATTCCTACATTTATTCAAAGTCTGTTTGAAGGAATCGTCCTCCACTCCAATCGAATCAGTCGCCATAACAACTGAAACAAACTTTTGAAACAATGACGTTAACGGATTTTCGTGGAGTTTCTTGCACGTTCTTCCCTATAGAAATCCGCGCTTTCGAACGTGCAATGAAGCTTCATGTCTTTTACTGATCGACCTCGACATTTCAAAAGTGTCCGAATGAATAACTACAAATAACAATTTGATTAAAGAGGGCGAATAGACGACATTATTCAGAACATGATTACTACAACTAATATTGAGAAGTTTCGAACCAATTGCAAAATCATTGTGACTGTCAATTTTAACTTTAGCAATTTTCCACCTGTTTCTGAGATCGAATTTTCGACTTCACTAAAAAACTAAAAACTTGTGTGACGGAAAAATCCTTTCTATTAATGGCTGATCTTGTCTTATCGAGCCACGCTCATAAAGTTGATATTTCTTTTACAAAACTTAGGAAACTACTATTTCAAAAAGAGAATACCTACCATAAAATAAAAAAAACACTCTTTCTCACAGACACAATGTAATGATACTGACACATAACAAAGGTTAATAAAAATACGATCCACCCCGATCCGATCACGATTTTTTGAACACCTAATTATGTGCAGTTTCATACACTACTTTATGCAGGGTGTTTCAAAAGTGTGTGGTCATATTAAAGGGTGATGTTCTGTAACTGGTATACAGTAAAGAAGCAAAATAAAAAGGTCCTGAAAATAACCCGGCTGTAAAGTTCCAAACAAATAATTTTTCAGTCTAAAAAGTTCCAAACAAATAACTTTACAAGCAGTTATTTTGCGATTGAACTGAAATTAATTCCACCAACTTCATCGGACTTCGGCTGTCATTCAAGGATCTTTGACAGTCGTTACGGATAGTTGCCAGAAAATTTGACAGTAGTCTGACCTAGGGGTATATCTTGTCTGTCTTTCCCAGTTACTGGGTTATGGTAGTCAGATAGGCAGTCGCTCTATGTAAAATACGGATACCCAGCTGCATCCGGTTTTGACTTCATAATTGTAACTTTACAATATAATAGTAGATAAAATTTGAAAGTAGAATTTGGTTGTAGAATTCCATAAATTACACTATTACCCACAGCTGATTTGAGTAAGGAATACTATGATTTTAATTTTTCCCACAGCTGATTTGAGTATGGAATACTGTGTTTTTTATTTTTCTCACAGCTGATTCGAATATAGAATACTATGATTTTTGTCTGTACCACAGCTGATTCGAATATGGATGTCTATGATTTTTATCTGTCCCACAGCTGGTTTGCAATACTATGATTTTTATGTGTCCTGCAGCTGATTTGAGTATGGAATACATATATGTTGTCTATACCACAGCTGATTTAAATAAAGAATACCATGATTTTTATCTGTCCCACAGCTGATTTCGATATAGAATATAATTTGATTGGCACCACAGCTGATTTAGCTAGAATACAATTTTTTTTCCACGTCAGGTTTGAAAATGGAATACCTACTATGATTGTATTTTGTCTGGCAGCTGATGTCGTGCCCGAGCGAGACGGAGTGGTCGCGCTGGTCGGAAGCGCTGCTGCCGCCCGCAGCGGGCGCGGAGGGCGAGGCGGTGTACGCGGGCTGGGACTGTCCGCAAGTGTGCGCGCTGTACGCGTACGCGCCCGCACAGCCCGACGAGCTCACGCTGGCGGAGGGGGACGTCGTCAACGTGACCAGGAAGACGAGTGAAGGTATGTAATGGAGGCGCTGCTGCCAGAGGGCGAGGTGCTGTAAAAGTTTTAACAAATTCACTATAGAAAGACCCAATAACACCTCGCATAGGAATCGATTCAAGACCTTCATACTGACCACTCGTGCTTATAAAACAGTTGCTGGACCGTTTTATGTATATTTCCTCCTGCAGGTTGGTACTACGGCGAGCGCACGCGCGACGGCGAGGCAGGCTGGTTCCCAGGCGCCTACACAGCAGAGATCGCCTCGCCGCACGTGCGCGCGCGCAACCTGCGCCAGCGCTACCGCCTGCTCGCGCTCTCCGGCACCTACCTCGGGCAGAAGAAGAGGACGCACGTATGACGCCACACTCCTCACTCCAAGGGACGAAATACCCGACAGATTGAATGACTTTCGTGCTATGATGTGATGTCGTTTTAGCGCTAATGTTGGCTGCAGTATGTTGACATGGAGCTGGTCTAGCTTTGTAAGAAGTTTCAATAGAATAAGAGGCCAGCAAACGAGATGACGGCAAACAGAGATGTGTGTTTAAAACATGCTGCATAGACTCCAAATGATTGAGATAAAGACAGGAGAATGATGAAGAAGACAGATTATACTGGTATTGTTACCACTGGCGTGCCTCTTACTGTACACTGCTCATTTGAGTGTTTTCTTAAAATATGTATTTTTCTTCAAACATTCCGTCTTTTTTAGAAACAAATATTTAAAAAAATATTTTTTTTCTAAACCCTCTACCACCTACCACCTAATCTTGTTACACAACCACCTACCAGACGTCTCACAGACGGGCGAGTAAAATTACTTTCGTATGTAAAACCTAAGGTTTGTTTTTTAATTAAAACACAAATCAAAAGGCACAGAAAAATTAACATATTTTCTTAAAATCTTAATTTGTTTGGAACAACTCTTAATTCTAACGTAAAGAATTTCATATTCTAAAAACGAGATCTACAAAAATGATCACAAGACATAGGAACTTATTACTTTCTGTTTAGGTATAAAAATATAACAATCAGCAAATAATATAAAATCAAAACTTTCTCATTATAATAATATCTTTTGCAAAATTGCAGGGCATCAACCTTGTAGATTTTCCCGACAGTGAATGCACATTTATTGGGAGCATTCTCAATTTTTGGTAATTGGGTCTTATTTCTTGGATCTTCACATTTGTGTTACGAACTATTTTTTCAAACATTTCGGCTGTAAAAAAATTCTGCCAACTATCCACTGGTGAAGAGGAAGCATTCAGTACATTCCGGTATGGTGGCTTTATACCTTCTCTTTCTTCAATAATATTAGGTACGTTGCAATTCTTGCGAGGTTTTCGTCGTCAGATTGATCTTGTTCTAACCAACGCTCAATAACACTATCACTCAAAGCCATTTTAATCACAATTTCAAAAAAGTCACGCAACCACAGAGACATTCAGGTGGTTAAGGGTTAAGTGTTCACTTGAGTGTGTTCAAACTCAAGTGAACACTCAAATGACAACTATTTACGCTACTATGACGGTATTCCAGATCGATGCTAAATCATGTATCTAGCCTTGCACCAAGATTTTTGTATAAATTTTGACAGATTAGAGAATTGATTCATGCATGCATCGTTCTAGAATAGAGGTGACGTCACAAAAACGGTGCTGAAGCTGCCTACATTCCGTTGGCAGTGACTCTTATGCATTTATTCACAGCCGCTCTAAATCACGGTGTTTGTTGAAAATAGTATTGAATGGAAAAGACTAAGAATGTAGAAGTATGAAGTTGTTCGATATCATCACAGTAATGTTGTTAGAATCTCAGAATAATATTAGGAGATTGTCTCAAAACTTCTTCTTAGCGTTATTAGACACTGTAGGTATACAGCTAGGTGTTGAGTATTAACTACCATAGACACTGCTATTGATTGTCTATGGTATTGTATTGTTTGTAAAAAGACGTGGTCCGTCCAAACATTGCCTTCATGAAGGTATGGAGTAGCTTTGGAGTGTTTGTTTTATGAATAACGCTTTGCGCGGATCGAAACGATCCGACACGCTTGAGGTGCTCATATGTGATAGTTCCGCTCCATTTGTCGAACAAAATCATTTAGAAATCTACGAGATCGAGTTATGTAAAGACTCTTTTTAAATATACTATAAAATTATTTTAATGAAATATTTCTTGATTTAATAATACTATATTTAAAGACAGATTATAAATAATAATGAATCAAATATCAATCAGTTATTAATTGTATTTAATTTTAGTAGATATCATTTAATTCGGACGAGGTCCGTTGCGCCGATAGCTCGCTTATTATCAAACATGGTTGATGATAACAGATAACGCGAGTGAATTCTGCTTACATTAGTTTGTTAAGTTAGCTATAATCGTCGAGTGTACAGTTACGTATGAGATTCGCAGCAGTTTTTTGTACAGTATAACTTTGTAAGACATTTACTGATTAGGTTAAGTTGTATTGTATCACCGTGTAACGCTTCACTTGCCCGCTGTTTTCGAAAATCGCCTAGTCATAACGAGCGGATGAGTTGATCATGAAATTTTAATTTTTTTAGTCAACATTCCTTGGCTAGCACTTTGTCTGAATTACATTGTTATGCATGGCCGCTCATACTTATTTTCTAAAGTTACCTATCGCTAAACAAAATGCGGTCATCTAGGTAGGTACAAGCAATTGTAATTCTTACTATATTTTTGCACCATATCAATAACAATTTTAAAGTTACGATTGTATTGTACTTAAGTAAATTATTGTGTATATAGAATTAGGAACAAATGTAACAAATCATGGATGTTATATATTTATGGTATGATAATAAAATGTAATAAGTAATATATTGGTATAGTTTCATTTCCTCTACTGATCCTATCTACTGTGTGTGCACGTCCTCTCCACACAGAGATTTGAGACATCGGTTGCGTGTTATCTCACTAAAAATAAATCTTACTAAAAACAGTTTGGAGTCTAAACTGTTGTAAGATTTATTTTTTAGTTAATTTGCTTTAACTCGCTGCTTTTTTAGTATATACATATTTTGTAAAACAGCTTTATTCCATCTATGTTGAAATCAGCATGATGTACCTTGTACTTACTTTAAACTACTGGTTAAAAAAAAACAATCGTTAAGTACTTAACATTTTTGTTTATTAAAATTATGTTGGTCATTCATTGATTCAAACACGCTACTTGTATGTCTTTGCTTACATAAATAATATTAAAATTCGTTAAAAACTAAAAAAAAAAATATAAGTGTCATTTTACCAAATAAATAAAAAAAAATGCAAATTCTATCAAAAATATTTTTTTAAAGTCATTATTATCAGATCTTTTAATACCTAATTAATAAAAAATAAAAAAACTCTTGAAAGTTAAACTTAAACCCTAAATTGATTATGTAAACAATTTATTTATGTTTCGTATAAAAATGCAAAAGCAGTTGATCTTAACAAAAAAAAAAGATATTTGTGCGCATAAATATTGTGACCGGGTTGCTTACAGAAACAGATATATTCAAAAAGTATAATTAAAAAGGGGAAACTAATAAAAATAATCTTTACTTAATAATCTCAGAAGAAAGCAGTAAATTGAATGGGTAAGTCAGTTGTGCCCAATAACTAACAAAACTATGACTCCTACATATAACCGAGCTTGACTTGAACTATTGTCTAATATTATGCACCAATGAAAACAATTAACAAGCTTATAACACAAAGATGGAACAAGAAGAGATCAAAGTTAATTTGAGTGGAATGGAAGATCAGTCGGAGGACAGTAACAGTTAGTACACAATGTCATCTTCACTGGCAGTACCGTAGTGATGTGCTCATATTCTTGTTTTGGAAGAGTTCTCTTTGACTTCAAACAGTTTCCGCACGAAGTAGACTTGTAATGTTGCTGTTGCTGCTATGGCCAGTATTTGGATGATTGACCACCTGAAATAAAAAAGAAATACTTTTCAATAAAATAGTACATTGCTGATGCAAGTAAGCAAATTTTGTCATTGCAGCTGAGGTGTGCAGGCGTGGGGGCTGCCTGGCTGACAATAGGTGGCGGCTGACCGCCTTGTATTCCGGACGGGTGCGAAATACACTTCATTGTGACCCGAAAAGCAGTGGGGTAGGAACCAATTTTCGAGAAAATGGGTTGAAAATATATGTTAGTATTCATTTCACACAAGTCTATATACGAGGCAAAGGCGTAATGTAAATGGGTACGCAATAAATGGGGTAGTTCACAAGACAACTATCATAAACTGTGTATTATCTAAAATAACCAACAAACGATTTGTTAAAATATACACTTGTTTTGCATTTAAATGCCATTCACTCATATAATATGATACTTCATCAGTATGATATTAATTTGTTATATACTACTAAATTCCTTGCTTGTTTTTGCATTAAGGCTTATTCATATAACAGTTTTTTATGTATGAAGTGGTACTACAAAGTATAAAATAATCTTATCAACGTAGTAATCAATTTTGCCCCACATTGCAATAACGTTAATCTCCAACACTATTAAACCTTTATCTCCTACTTAATAGATAATAAGATGATTAGGGATTCCCCATTAGGTAATACGAATGCATAGTCGTACCTGCCATATTCGGTCTCTGCACAACTCTAAGGGACTTAGACTTATAAGGATAAAAAATACGCTCCGGGCGCTGTGACAAAAATGTCTGGGGTCTGTCCGTGCGCCCGCGACGCTAAGTATATTTCGTTCCTTTGACGCCTTACATTTTATCTTGTCAGCGCCCTGTCCGCATATCCTTGTATATCAAGTCCCTAAGGGACTAACTACATTTATTCATGTTCGCTGAACAATTTTGGTACATTTGTCTTCATTACCTGTTTGCCGCGAAAAACTGAATAGACGCGGAAAGCTGCGAACTGCGCACACATCTCCATACTAAATCGTTGTTTTCTATGGATAAAGGCTGAACAGAGCTGAAATAGTGTGGTTAGTCCCTTAGGTTGACTGGCAAAACGCTTCTACTGTGAGTTTTACTTGTGCATAATCATCCACAGCCCGACTTTAGGCACTGCTAAGCATAGCCCTCATCCAGGTTCTACCCGCGATAGCAAAAATGTCGTCTGCCAGTTCACACTTCTTTTGCCAGTCCTCGGACGCCACTCAGCCATCAATCTATTCCTACTGTCATCATCCCGCCTTGCACACTTGTACTTGTGTATTCCAACTTTAATAAATACTAGACTTCTGTGGTGACTTCGACAGAGTAAACTTCAGATCAGGATGAAAAGTATTATATTGCACCCCAGATGCGAACTGTCACTTTTGTAGCAATTTTTCAGGAGAAGCATTTAACACTTTGACATCTCAAAAAATAATGATTTTTAAGATTTAGACAAAATGAATATCTTATACTACAACGTCAAACTATATGTACTACGAAAGTAACGTTATTGCACCAAGTAAAGGGGTGCTTTAGGACAGTTATTACATATTTTACTCAATATTGCATTTTTTGCATAAGTGACAGTGTCGCACCGGGGGTGCGACATGTGTTAATCCAGGTTATAAACTATGTGTGTCAAATTTCATCCAGGTCCTATCAGTGTATTTCGCATGCTATAGCATTACAAACCATCCATCCTCACATTTATAACATTAAATGATAGTAAGATATAATACCTGAGCACATAAATATTGTTGTCTTGCAGCAAGTTGTAGTCTCTGGACTCCCTGGCTCTGGAATGGTACTGGTACTGAAGGATATCATTGATGTTCCTCTCCACAAACTGGATAGAGTTCTGCAACAAATATGCCAATAAAATTAGTTAAACTGCCTGTTTCATTGCTTCCAGGTCAAGTTCTGGCTAAATGGCTGAAAACCTTAAAAGAAAAAATCTTTTTGTAAAAAGTACTGATCAGAGTACCAATTTTACAAATTAATATTTAACCTTTTGAATGCCATTGTCACGTATGCATGACAAGCAAGCGCGTGCCCTGTACGCCAAACGTCACAAATATGTGACAAAAAGTACGGCGAATTTGTGGCTTGGCGTCAGGGGCACGCCGTTCCGTTTATGCTCTGGCATTCAAAAGGTTAAGCAATGTTCCCATTCGCATCTCAATCGCAAATGTCAAAAATCTAGGGAAATTGAAGCTTTATTAACAGTTTGCAGCTGACATGCAAATGTGAACTTTGTTTAAAAATGCGTAGAATTTTATTGGCCCTCAGATTCAGAAATTTCACTGATAAGCTACACTATCACCTTGTGTCATCAGCAACTTTTTATCCCAGAAAAGACAAGGTTCCTATAGGTTATGCTATGCCAGTGAAACTGCAGGAGAGATATTGTTTTCAATTAATTCTGTTTGAAATAGCAGTGCTTTGTGTCAAGTACATTTCAAAACAAGCCACGAGTACGAGTATTTCTAAGGTAAAATAGAATAGAAGTCACTTTCGTTTTTTGTTATGTTAAGGCATATTGTATTGTAGTTATCCTTACAATAGGTATTTACATGAATATTAAATGTTTAAACATTCAAAAGTTTATTTTACTTAATTTCAATATTTGTAACAAATCTTCCTCAAACTGATATTAAAACCAACTATGTGGTAAATGGTCCACAGTCCAGACCTAATTTAAATATTATACAACTTCGAGCTTTGTATTACATAAATCTACATAAATTATACATTATGGGTGTTAAGATGATTTAAAAATTGTACTTCTGTATTATAATATTCTACTCTGAATAAAACAAAATGGAATTAAATTTATAAATTGGATATTGAACTGCAGCTTAAACTTATTTGTGTTACTTTAGTTGCAGTTTTGATTAGAATAAATGAATAAAATATAAACTTACAGTAAAATTCTTTATGTTCATGTCAAGTTCCTCCACTTCCTTGGCGTACTTCTCCCACATATCGTATCTTATCACTGAGAGATATAAATTGACTAGTTTCCCTGCAAATCTGGAGAACTGGTTATCAATGCACACTGCATAGTATCCTCCTGAAGACGTTTGGTCGGCGTACTCAGCACTCTGCCGCCACTCATAAGGGTGCACGATCTGGCCGTTAGGGTGCCGCACGGCGAAACCGCACATACCATCGCCGCCTTTCAACACCTGTTGACAAAGTTTGCGAACTTTTATGAGTGAAATGCACAATTTATAGCTCCGAAATTCTTCGTAATCATGGTTCCAAGCCATTAGCATCGTTATCTCAAATTGCTGCATAAGTTTCGTTACAGAAAAACTTAATTAATTACCTGATAGCTGGCGTAAAACGTCGCACCAGACGGGACATATTGATAGTAACAGTCTTCTTTGCCCGCGTCGATGTGCACTTTGTAGTCCATCGTCACCGCAGGCGTGTTCTCGTACCACGGCGCTGCCGACTGTGAGAAAACATCTCCAACAAGTGATAAAACTGTAAATATTAGAGTTAGCACCGTAAACATATGCCACGTCCGTTGTGCCATTTTTGACTAAAATAATGGCAAACAAATTGACATTCCGCTGACATGGACAAGTGTCAAAAAAGTGAAAGGCTACCGTTTAGAAATGACGACAAAACCAGTTATTATGTAGTTGCAGTGGGATTTGGTTCGATTTTATTATTTTCGTGGCCCACCAAATATCAATCAGTTGGACTATGGCGCTTTTCTTTTCTCAAAACATAAAAGAAGTTGCAAATTGGTAAGCTTTTTGTGACGATTTGAACAAGAACGGAAACAGCGCTCATGGCCAATGAATGGATGACATCAATGACAGTGAGAGTGACAGTGACAGTACCATAGAAGCTGCAGTGGTAGTTGACAGATAACCTGTGTTTGGCTCATGTTATTGAAAAAAATTGAACTTTCGCAGATATTATTGAAATGAAAACATTATTTAAAATCCTTCGTGCGAAAATATAATGAAAGCCAGATATTTATCATTCTTTTCTTATATAGGGACGCCTTTTAGGTTGGTTAACTTGCTAACATAAATCATTTCATGCCTAACATTAAACAAGGATTTCACTAATTAAACAATTTTGCAGGTCTTCGGAGAAGATATGGCTTAAAGAAGGACGTAATCACCCAGACCCAGAAAGCGTGCAGGGTTTGATGGAATTGGCGCTTCTACAACTTAGATCGCTAAAGTATCCTAACATATTCCTGTCAAGCCGGTGAGTCCTAGAAACAACTGCCTGCCATTGAATAATGACCCGAAGTGGGTGACATGGTCATACTCAGATCTGTTTTCTTAAAAGCAATGTTGTTAAGTCTTAACAACATTTAATATACACACTCTTTTAAGATACAAACAAAACAATTATTTCTTTACTTCATCATACTATCAGCCTACACAGTTCACTCCAGGATATTAGGTTTTTAAGCCTTTTTCTACATACTTCTTTTTTCTTTCAATTTAACCTTTTGAACACCACTATCACATATACATGACAAGCTAGCGTGTGCTCTATACGCCAAACGTCACGAATATGTGACAAAAAGTATGGTGAACTGTGGCTTGGCGTCGGGGGCACGCCAATGCGTTTATGCTCTGGCATTCAAAAGGTCAATACAAAAATGGTACAGAAAAAAGTTATTCTATAAAACATTTTGTTACAGTACAGATGGTGGAGTCCACGCACTGAACACAACCGCGCACTTTGACTTGGAGAGGTACGGCCCAAAAATATATGATCCTGACAATGTCGCCTACAACTTGAACAAGTTCTTTTACAAACACAACAATAGCATTTTTGTAAAAAGGGTTATCAGAGTTGCTGATAATTTTAATGCTAGACATAAGGCTATTGGCAGGACATACTTGTACAGGTGAGTATCATTATTTAATTTATTGCATAAGTACTAAGCTTCTGCTAATAGCTTCAGTCGGCTGCATGACATTAAAAACGATTCCAAGGGAACATACCTCCGGGATAAAAGAAAGAAGACCCCCAAGTCATTCTCCAAGTTCTAGTATCTATAAGTATCTTTGTACCAAAATTCGTCAAAATTGGTTTAGCAGTTTAGGTGCGAAAGCTTAACAAACTGGCAGACAGAGATACTTTCACTTTTATAAACTAGTAGGTATGGATATAACTTAGGAATAGCCATTCTAGGACATAATTGATGCCAGTATTTATTTGGTGTGAGAGAGAGACAGAAAGCTATTAGTCAATATTTGTTACTTTGTTTGTTTTTGTTAATTATTAACATCTGTGTTGTTTTTATTGAATTCTAATGTCTTCTAATTCATCATCTGCTTAGACTTTTCCAACTTTATTGGTATCGGCTTCCAGTCAGACTGGATTGTATTTGTGTATGCAATTTCTTATTTATACTAAGATTATGAATCTCTGTATGTGTTAGTACTTACTGTAAGTGCAGAGAGTAATTGAAACTAAATAAATCAATAATAAATCTCTTTTTCAAACAAAACCTTGGCTTTGAAACTAATTTTAATAATAATTTTGCAATAAAGACACAGTGAACAAAAGCATATAACCTATTATGATCTTTCTACATTCCAGATTGGCAGTCAAAAAGGATAATTTAGATTTGCCTCCGAATACGACAATAGCTGCATACATACCTATAGAAGAGTGGAAGCGGTGTCACTTTGTAAGGTATTTTCTATGTGATACTTATTTATTTATTTATTAAAACTTTATGCACTAGTAAAAACACTGTACAAAGGCGGACTTAATGCCTTAGGCATTTTCTACCAGTCGACCTTAGGGTGGTGCAGAGACAACATGGCAGGTGCAACTTAAAGAAAAACTAAAAATAGAGAGAAGAAAAAAAATAAAAAACATTTATAAATACATAGATACATACATACACATAAATAAAGTTATTAAGAAAAAACGAATCCAACAAATTAACGCTGTGATGATTCTACCAACTTCTTGCGAATGTGCTCACGTGCCTTCACCTTAAAGGACAACCGACTTGTTGCCGTCCTGATGCTCAGAGGGAGCGAACTTACTATATTTAATTCATAATTCAAGATAGTTAGCAAATTATAGAAGAATAGACTCTTTGTCAAATTAGACAAAATTCAAATTCCATTGCAGTCCAATACTTTTTTAAACCTTTAAGAAATATCACTAATATGTACTTAAAACACACAACTCTAAAGTCGATAATCGAGTTGGTAGAGATGGATTTGTTTAGGTTTCTTAGCAGAAAGTAGTGGCACATAGGATTTGGCTCAACCTCGGAAGACATAGTGGTAATGTAGACCAAACGCGTGGCCCGATTGTGATAAATGACACGTCGTTTGATTAACCATGACGGCGCGACCGTCGGGAACCATCTAAAAATCTAGCTTCCTTAAAATGGGTCCCGATAGTTAAAATCGTTATGTTCCCTGAATAAAGTCTCGACGACTACTTCACTTGTTTTTTTCTTTTCAGTTTTTAATAAAGGTCATTTTTATTAAATAATTTGTTTTACTTTTTACGCAGTCGGGTTTTTATTACAAACTAGTACTAGTCGAACTGGCGCGCAAAGTATTCCGGACGATCCATATTGTTAGATTTGTTATTTTAAATCCATGGACTAGATAGGTTTTAATACAACTTCACAATAAGCCCTTTCGTATTCCGGTGACTTCATCCGAAAGTTGGTACGAGACGACCATTGTCCCACTGCTGGGTATAAATTTCCTCCACAGCCCGGAAGTCATAAAAAAACTAAATGGAAATTATTTCAGGATATCAGGCTTCGACATAGAAAAGTTCAAAGAAGGCGCTAAATACTTTGTCGGTTACCACGACTTCACGACGTTCAAGCATTTCGACAAGCTGAAACAGAACAAACACAACAGAAGGGAGATTCAGTCGTTTGAAGTGAGGCCGGGGAAGCCGCTCCTCACCAGCTACTCTAGACAACAAGAGAACATTTTTGATTACTGGGACATAGTGATTAGAGGAAGAGGATTTGTGCATAACCAAGTATGTATATTTTTGTGTGTGATTCTGATTACTTAATTACTTTTTTTTAAACTTCTTTAGGTGCGTTGGCCATTTTTGAAATGGGAAAAAACCATCTAACTCGCGACACTATTACCGTAACCGACATCTCTGTGTATAACGTAGTAATCTACTAGTAGTTAATCAAGTTTTTTTTTATGAATTTAGGTCTTATGGATCTTTCTATGGGGTTTTATAAAGGGAGCCCAAATTTTGGTTATTTTTGCGATTGGACTTACTGATATTATATTTCGAATCGATCGCTACGCTACGACGAAGCGCGCGTTCGGCGACGGTAGAGGATCGCGAGGCGCGTTGGGCATTTTTGTTCAAGTTTTCACTTCTGTCGGCCCTCCCAGAGTGCCAGTTTTTATTTTTATTACATTTCTCAAAACCTAGAGAGCAGACAAGACGCAGTTAATAAATATTGCTTAAAATCGGAAAATATGGCCGTGTTGTCAGCGTTTCAAAATCTGAAATAAACAGAGACAGCACTAATTGCGTGTGACGTAACTCACATGTCCCGCCATATTAAATTGAAGCCATCCATTACAAATTACATTTTGTGTGACAAGGATAGAAGAATAACTTCAATAGTGTATACCTAACTTCTTTGTTTTACGACCATTTTTTTTTCACAAATCGTGAAGTTAATATCATCAATCAAAACAGTATTTATTCATTTAGATTTTTCATACTAGTCAAATACCCTATTAGGACTATTTAGGACTGAAACCTAGAAATGTTACAAATCCATAGAAAAACAAAGTCAAAGATCTTTATCGTGAGGCAGTGGTTGCTAAGTTGTTATTTGGTGTGCGTTTGCACTGCTCTACCATGTTAGGCATACAATAGTTAACGATTCCATATCTTCGACCTAAGTTTATGTGATATATTATATAAATTCAAATAAGCATTTCAATTGCAATAGAGCTTTATTTTGCATCAAAACATAAAAACAGTTTGGCACTAAGTCATCATGAATCATCATGAAAATTCATGTAGGTACCTACCGTATAAACACTTAAAATGAATCGTCATTTCCAGATCCGCCGCATG
The DNA here is from genome assembly GCA_002192655.3 of Mamestra configurata. Lineage (NCBI taxonomy): Eukaryota > Metazoa > Arthropoda > Insecta > Lepidoptera > Noctuidae > Mamestra > Mamestra configurata. Next base: position 150,256 of record NDFZ01005033.1, read on the forward strand.
ATAGGGGCACTAAACTCCGTCGCCACAGGCAAGCTCCCTCCTGAAGAGATAAAGGTAATGCTACAAGTGCCGTCCAAGCACACGTGGCCGACCAGCGCGCAGTCAGGTCCGCCCGACGGGCTGTACCTGTGCGACGTGCACTACAGGCCTGAGGACCTCGTCTACGACCCGGAGAAGAGTGACGAGGGAAGACAGGAGGACGATAGTGATAGTGAATGAGGGAGATAGGACAAAGACTTCGGGACTCGTCGTTTTTCTGGTGCCACTGTTGATTCAGGAGTTGTAGTGGTTAGGAATAGTGCAGCGGCCTTGTTACATTAAAAAGAAAGACTAGGAGATTGTTAAAGCCAGTGTTTGACTGTTGTCGAGCTAGGTAGACAGACATTTGTTGTGATACAGTTAACGTCTTTGCAAAGCAGACCATAGAGGAACCCATAGCTGCACTTGAATTTATAATTGGAGATAATTTCTTTCCATCACCACCAGCACAAGTATTGACTTTAGCATCGTGTATTTTAAATTGATTTTTGACTGACCCAAAAAAGTATAGGTTGCAATGGATTTTGAACTTTGTCTTGTATGAAATAGAGTTTGTTGTTCTAAAATTTGATAAATCTAGAATTCTGAATTCAAATAGAGGCTAGGCAATTAATAGAAACGAGTTACACATTTTTTTTTGCATTTTGCAGGTAAATTATTTTTTGTTAACAATGAGTTTCCTCAATGAACTTCAGAAACAAAGAAACAAATTGAATCTAACACAAACAGTAGTTACTCAAGTCGACGGACGACGTTACGTCGAGAAAGACTCCACAGTGACTTCGATAAGTCCCAACACTTACGGATTCGTGGTCGACTCAAAGCCCGATAATATTCCGGTGTTGATAACCGACTATGTCTACATTGGTTCACAAGATTGTACTGCGAGCAATGTTTTAGAAGCTTATAACATCAAACATGTACTAAGCTTGGGTATCAGCGTTGAAGTAACAGTCAACAATAAGTTCAATAGCTGCTTAGATTTGCCTGAAACTAGTATCAAAGAGGTTTTACTAGATAGTTTGCCGTTCATTAAAAAGGCTGTAGAATCCAAAGAGAATTGTCTCGTTCATTGCAATGCTGGTGTTTCTCGTACATCTATGGTAACTATAGCGTATCTAATGCATTATGAAAAAATGCAGTTTCAAGAGGCATATGATTTGGTAAAGAGCAAAAGGCCTGCTATACAACCTAACGATGGATTTAAAAAGCAATTAAAAGTTCTAAAGCCTGGTGAAATAATTTAGAAGTGCTGTGCAATTTTAGTCTTTACAGTTTAAGTAATAAGTATTAACTGATGTTGTGTTATAGGAAGTGTAGTGTTGATGTAGATAGTACTGTAAAAGTGTAATATATTTTTGAATTGATCAAGTTACTGGTTTTATTTCTATCGCTAAATCGTCTTTTCCCTTTCCTCTATGGTTCTCCTCTCTGGACGGGCCTGCGGACGGCTCACGTTGGGTGGCTCGCTGTCCGATCACCACCAGGCCCGGGTCGATGGCGCGTTGTGTTTCACGCGCGCCTCAAAGAGATGTCAGTATAAAAGACGGGGCCCGCTAGGGCCAGAGCCTGCCAGGGTTGCGGAATTTGTTCGAAAGAGTCACCGCAGCCCTGGAACGCAAAGGGCTTTAGAAGGAACACTGATGGGTTTTAGTCAGTAAGAGTGACACGCCCTTCCGCTCCACCCAGAGCGGAAGAAGTCATTTGATGATATCCCATCCTTAAAAAAAAAAACAAATACACGTATATATGCACTATAATTGGCCACGGTGGTTTAGTCGGGAGGGTGATATCGAAATAAAACAACACGATATACAAACAACTAATGTAATAACTAATAAATAGGGCAGTTTTAAGTACATGAGCCAAACGCGTGTAAACCATACGGCCCTACGAGTGGAAGCCATGTCACACTTCACAAGACTTTATTATTATTACTGTAGCACCAAGTTCATAAGTTGTCCGAAGCACTTAAACTTAATCAACACGTTTCATATAAATATTTGTATGTACAATTGTTTATATTGGCTATAGAAGCTATGTTATTATCATTTATTTTGGCAACTGTATGGTCTTAAACTATAAGCAGATTTGTAGCACTTTACAAGCAGATTTAAATACAATTTATAGAGAGTAGTGTAAGATTGTAATCAATCTTCTTCTACAACTCGATTCCTACCGGATTCCCTTCGGAAGTTCTCGAAGTATACTTTTCGTTTATTTCGTTGCGATGTTATGTAATTAGCAGTGATCGGATAATCGGGCGCTAATATACCTAAACTTACACTTTTATTCCCACGAAAGTATAATACGGACATGCTTTTCAGATTCCCGGATCCCGGAACCGTTCGAAACTCCTGAGATTGCTTAAAATGGCTGCATACAAAATATAGTTAGAACTCTTTGTGAACTCTCATTTTTTTTTTTATTCAAAAGCCGATTCTAATGGAACTTTTAATTTACTATTAAAGTATTTTCATTAAGTTTGTTATAGTTGTTTTTACAAAACTGTTCGATCCCGGGAACCCGGGATTACTTATTTATATAGAAAGGAATGTCTATATTATTCTTTCACGGTAAGAAGTTTAGGTTACTAGTAATTATGGTCCGATCACTAGTAATTAGTGACGATGAATCGATGAAACGATCATCAATTAGTGATTTTCCAGTTACGAATATCTTCCGGTTTATAAGCGCGTTTCAATACGTATAGGTACATGAGATGTTAGTACAATTGATTTAATTTCGATGCATGCAAGAAGTTCCCATACAACATGGAATCTTGATACAAAGTCACTACTCACTGTAACGTACTACAAATCTGTATAAAATTGGGACACTGGCTTAACAATATACCTATAACATTATGATGATTACGACTTCCTACAATTAGCTGGGCAGTATACATAATACATGTACATACAACGTGTAACAGAATAAACGCAATACCTCCTAAGGGGTCATTGTATTCATCATTATGAACAACTTTCACTATGGAACCAACCCCGAAATAGCGAAATAAAAATCAGCTGGTTAGTACATTTGATGAGTACAATGACTTAAGAGGTATTGCGTTTATTCTGTCACGCGTTGTATAAAGTGGAGATATATCATTACAAACTGCTACCAAATACAAATATTTCTCCTGCTTGCAGTTTGTCATAAGTAAAACATTAAATATTTCTTTAAAAATTCGGTGGCGATTTCAGGCGTTTCTTCAATAAAATCTGATTCAATTAGATAACAATACAATATATTTACATCTAAATAATATTATAGTTTATAACTTTATAATGGACGTTATTGTTTTAGTTTATATACGTTACTATAGTAGGCGCCAGATAATCGTGGAATAACGGTCATTGACCCACCTACAATTATTGACATTTTTAATTTGAAAAACGGAATTAATGACACAAAGCTGTCCCGAATCATCATCTCTCGTGATCCTTAACATTGTCTAATAATGAAAAACGATTCATATTTAATTGTTCAGGTACCTATGAACAGTTATTAGGGAAAGGTCATTGTACTTTATTCCACATTTATCTGGCGCCTACTATAGTTATATAATTCTGAAGCACCTATAAGCACAAGTGGGGGCCCAAAACTGAACTATAAATGTTTTGGAAGTTGGTGATATTATAGAACTGGCCTGGACTAGCAGAGAATATTTAAAACATAGTGGAACAGGTAGGCTTTAGCACTCGAATGGGACAATACTTAGTCTAGTTACACTAGATGAAATTAATGTCATATGGCTCCGGCAGCATACATGTCTCTCGGATTGAAAGAATTTAGAAGACATTTGACCCACTTAAATACACTTGGAAGCGTCCTAGTATTGATCCACTAAAATTAAGATGAACCATCGACACGAATAAGCGGAAGAATGCTCAATATTGGGCCCCTATTTAAGCGAGCTTGTTACGTTACATAGCATAAAACATAGTACCTAACAAAGAAACAATTTGGTTTTCCAATGAACACTTGACTTTTTGGTGATAGCGACCTCAGGTTAAGACAGTGACAGTTAACTAAAGTTAATAAAAAGCGGCCTTAACTTAAACAAATCCAAAATCATCAAAAATTGTGCTTTCGAAAAATGCGAAATGGCAAGTTAAGTACTGGTTCAGATTTAGAAACTAAAGTTTATTTTTGGTGAAAGCGACTTTTAAATTTAAAATGTCTTATTTTGATTTTTTTTTTTGGTCGCTTTCTCCATTTGTAATTAATCAACTTAAAACTACTTAGGACTAATGTCATTCGCGTTACAACCATTTATAATGATTTTTGAGACCACAACAGTACATAATAATTTTATTATCATTTCGAAGCACTGAACAGGACGGGAATGTTAATTTTGAATCACAAATTCTTTAAACCAAACATAATTATATTAACTGATGTGTATCCTGAACCCACTCTAGGAAACATGGACTTATTTCAGAAGGTGAGACATTCATCTTCCATCGTCGAATTGGTTTCTTACGGGTCCAGAATATATTTTTGTTAAATACTGTGGCATTGTATTAGTCTCTCACACAAACAATAAGTAGCTATGACCATTGACCAGCTTTCAGTCTTCTAGCTTTATTTCTTCATAAAATCTCAATTTGTCAAAAAATCTTATAAATATACTGTTTAATATATGTTAAATAAAATTATTAATTAACATAAATTAGATAAGAACACGAGTCTTACTCGCTTGTCAATATTTTTCAATATCCATATCTTGTAATACAGCGAAAGCTCCGATCCACCAATTTTCTCTCTTATACCCTTAACAATAAGGTTGATAAATGGCCGACCGAGACCTTTAGAGCAGTGTATTGTTTTGCGCCAATTTCTTCATTTTAATGTCCGAAAAAAGTATTGCAAAGTTCCAATATCGGCTTTGCGTAGGTCATATTTTGTATCATTAAAACATTTTACAATAGTTAATCGGTGACTTACGCATCTTTGTTTAAATCCTTCTAACTAAACGGACGGATTCCGTCCCGCTTAACTTCATAATCAAAACTAACTCAAATAAAGAGTGCTTACGTTACTAAATAACTTTGTTTCTGACTTCCGCTTGATTCCCTTGAATATCTACTACTAAACAAAATTGTAAATGTCCATTGTACTCTTAGCGCAATAAAACAAACACTTATTATGTATAAGGCACTAAAATATTGTTACTAACTAAAGTAATTGACTTACTTAACCAAAAACAATTGTCACTAAGACATAAAGTTTGAAACATTTATAGATGATCAAAAGATTTATCTTCCACTATCGGTCAGTCTCAATAACTACTGTCAAATGAGCTACCAACAGTAGCTGAAACGTCATGTTTACCTTTCAAAGATGACGTTTCAGCTACTGTTGGTAGCTAATTTGACTGTTGGTTAAAGGTAGATACGTTATTGAGACCGGTCGTAACCAGACAAGCTGTGAATTTTCTGCCTTATCTTTACTTGCAGGAATCATGTTCATTCTCAACAATCTGCGGCCATGTGGGAGTCATTAAGTTCATTACAAAGCATAGTATTTAAGTTGTTACAAAGTTCTCTGCAAAACAGTACATGAAAGTTTACTCCACATGATCAAATATTTTAATTTCACGCAAAAGCGATTTATATACGCGTTCTATAAAAGACTACATTCTAAATAAGTACAAATCATGCAATAATGTACAGGTGGCAACATACCGTATATTCTGTTCGAAACTTACTGTACAACTTAGTTTTGTTGCAAACTGTACGCTGTAGTAAACACTCGATAGTTTCATATAAATAAGGACGAATATAAAAAGTCTTAAAACAACCTTCTGTCATTCCTGATTTTAAAGGAATGTGGTTAAATATTCTAAAACTTATTATTTACTTTGTGAGCATTTTCAATTATCTACATGACTGTAATCGTCGCAACAACCATTATTGCTTAGAGCGGGGAATTCAAGATACTTGCCTGCGAGCCTTGTTTGTCCTTCCAGTGAATTTCCCGCTTTCGGCAGACCGCCCATTGGGAATATATAGCAAGCATGGTTGCTTGTTATATATATTTCACATTGCGGTCACTTAGGCGGCCAATATATTAATTTATCGGTCATATTTAGATTTTATTACATATCTTAACATACAACTTTGAATTGATAACTTAACATTATGCATTTCAAAACCGAGTTCAAGTAACATATTCAATACCGTTGTAATATGTTATACAAAATGCATGTTTCAATACAAGTCTTATTTTCAGTCATATTTCATAAGTATTTATTTCAGTTTTTATGGCTGTTTTTATATTCATTGAACACTTATATAGACATGATATTATAACATAAGTTCTGAAATTTGTCCTTAGATTGATTTAAGTATTACATGTATTGATCATTATTATGATATAGAATATATTTGACTTTTACTCAGCACTAAATCAAGTCAATTTGTTGGGTTATTCGTGAAGTAAATGCAATGCTAGAAAAAGATGGCAAAATAATGAATTAGTAGCTTTTTAAAGTACATTGGTAATTCGGGCAAACTTCAATCTGATATTTAGGATAGCGGATAGTAAAAGTTAAAAACAAATAAGTACAATTTAAGCACCATTTTCAGTAAATAAAAGTTCGGCACCGTTTGATGTTGCTAAACACACATTTCATCTGCATGTTATTTACCAGCAATACAAAAGTTTTTTGTGTTACGCACGGAACTTTTTATAGTTTTCTTCATACTTTGAAGCACATTTCATGGAATATAAAGATTTCTAAAAAGTAAAGAAGCTTTTGGCGTTCAATATCTCAGCCTAGATGTGAGGCCCGGAAAACACAAAGTAAGCATTAATAACAGTACCTAGATACTCCTAAAAGCTCTTGAGCGTAAGTCCCCTGGCCGGCAAACTGTTCGCCTTAGCGGGCGCGTCCCTCGCTTGTGAGTGTGCGACGGCGATGCTGAGGCACTGCACCCACTCCTCAGCATTCTTGCCGTCTTTAGGCTTCAGGATCAGCGTCTGGTCTCCCGTGAAGATCTCGAAGGCTTTGGGGATGTTGCGCGCGCCGCGGGACACCTTCACTGAGCGAATCTGGTTGATGTCGATGCTTTCGCCTCCGCTCTGGAATGTAATGGTCTTGTTGAGTTGGTGGTTACGGGTCGTGTACATTGACATTCAAAAATAATTATATTTATTTCACACAGTTGATGAAGATTCATTTCAGCAGTCATGCCAGACAGATGCTGGTCTTCTGATGAACTTTTAGGGACCCTTCTTCTCCTTCAGCTGCCCCTCGAGCAGGAAGTAAGTGAGTACTCACCGAGCCCTTGCAGGAGAGGTGTGCGCCGGACAGCGTGAAGTACCTCGTCCGCCAGCGCCGGAACAGCCGCCAGCGCCCCTTCTTCTCCTTCAGCTGCCCCTCGAGCAGGAAGTAAGTGAGTACTCACCGAGCCCTTGCAGGAGAGGTGTGCGCCGGACAGCGTGAAGTACCTCGTCCGCCAGCGCCGGAACAGCCGCCAGCGCCCCTTCTTCTCCTTCAGCTGCCCCTCGAGCAGGAAGTAAGTGAGTACTCACCGAGCCCTTGCAGGAGAGGTGTGCGCCGGACAGCGTGAAGTACCTCGTCCGCCAGCGCCGGAACAGCCGCCAGCGCCCCTTCTTCTCCTTCAGCTGCCCCTCGATGACAGGCACGCCGTCTGCGGCCAGGAAGCCTACCGCGCGCTCCGGGTGCGTGCAGAGGAAGCAGCCCCATGTCGCCTGTATGAAATTAAATAGTAGTTTATGAGACTAACGCATAGCAAAGGTTATGAAAATTTGAGTGTAAGTAATGAAGTGAGTGTGTGACTGACTATGTGAGTGTGTAGGAGTATCACACGAATGTTTGAATACTTACTTGTGTGCAGTTTCATACACTACTTTATCTGATCTCATTCAAAACATAATTAAAGATATCGTAAATATTTCGTCTTGCGAGCTCGATTGTAGGTACAAATCGGTTTAAGCGGCGCGTCTTGTGTTCGTACATGCTGTAGGAAGCAAGGTTTTTAGTGGACTAAGTTTGTATTACAAAAAATATACACGCTGAAATTTTAATGGTTGCTTTCCCGCGGCAGAACGATTAGCCATCAGTAGTAGGTACTATCGAAACATAAAGTTAAACTTAAAAATAAAAATGTTTTTGTTTTCAAATAATTAAAAAAAAACATTAACTCAAAAGCGTGAGAAGTAACAGACGTGACGTAGGTACAACTAGCTGAGCGGCGGCGCGCCGACAAAGTGAAAAGCAACTCATAAATGTTCAGAGCAAAATAAGCTCTCGCGCGTAGTAATACGGCATTAACTTGCCTGCAAGCATGCGGCGAGTGAGGCCCCGTGCATCGCGCGCGGCATCCTTTTATGTTGTATCTATCAGCCTTGATACGCGAAGGGCAACGACCGCGGCCGCTTTACGCGAAACTATCGCGATGTATAACTATTGGTTTGAAGTCGCTTTCGAGTTTTGATTGATGATGATTTTAAAATTATTATATTTCATAAATCGATTGTATTACCAAGACAAACTCATTTCGCTGCGGGAAAAAAACCATAAAAATTTCAGCTTGTTTATAATTGAATAACAATTTGCCTTCGACACGCTAAGAAGAAGAAAGAAAAGTGTATGTATGTGGCACCTGTGTGGGCGGCAGCGCGGCGCCGTCGGTGCGGCGCGCCACCACCTCGAACACGTCGAAGAAGCCCGCCGCGCGCAGCTCGTTCAGTAGCATCTCTTGTTCCTACACAAATAAACAAAACGGTATAAATCACTGACATGGTTTTGGGAAATGCCCTGCGCACATAGGTGTGATTTCCAGGATAGACAGGCATCTAATTGAAGGCCGAGATAACGTACAACGTTAAGTGCTCGAGGGTCGACACATTTGTGGGCTTTAAAAGGTGGAGCTTCTTGTGCCGAAGGTAATAAAGTTTGTTTTCGTAAGGTTTAGTGTAAGACTGTTTTGCTTCAGCCATGACACCACTTTACCGAGTGACTTTTATATAGTTTTGTGTTTTCAAGGAAGTTTTTAAAGCGTTTGTACAGTATTCTTTCCAGATTTTTGGAGATTGTTGGAAGGACTGAGATCGGGCGGTAGTTCGTAACCGTTTCTGTCGCCTGATTTGTATCGCCTGTTTTGATTGCTTTTTTTAGAGCGCTGGGAAATATACCTGTAGATATTGCTAGGTTGCAAATACGAGTAATGGGTGAAACGAGAATGTGGCTGAAGTGTTTTAGCAATTTGGGTGGGATGCCATCCCAGCCCGTAGCACTGTCAATCCGGAGGTTGTTAATAATTGAGCTAACTTCTTCTTCATCTGTTTCCAGAAGAACCATTGAATCGTCTCTACTTTGTTGGTGGATGTCGGAAGTCTGAGGGGGATTTGGGTTTGCTGTATTGTTTGCAAGATTTATACCTACATTAATATATAAATAATAAAATATAATTTGTAGCTGGAAGCGAGAAGCGAGAGGAGCTCGTTGTTTAATAATAAAATCCGCAACGGTCAAAGTTCGAGGATAGTCAGAAACCAGAAACTCTGACACCAGTGTTGCCAAGTGGCTCCGTACAAAATACTGGTATTCTGCTGCATCCGGTTAGACTGAAAGCTGACCTGAAGGTTAATCGAAAAAAGGCTTGGCAGATTGCATACCTTGATCCCAGGGAAGGCTCCGGTAACCAGCGTGAGGAAGGTCTTGTTTTCACACTTGAGGATGTCCCAGCAGTGCTTCAGCGACGCCACCGTGGGGTCGCGCGAGGACAGCGCCGCGTCGTGCCGGGCTTGGAGAGCTGAGTGGATTAAATCAACTTTATTTGTAATTCAAATAATTGTGAGGAGGCTGATTCGAGGCATCGTTAGCAGCGATGTCTACCGGACAACCGTAATGTATGGACAGGATAGCAAATAATTAAATTGGTAGTCCTTGGTCTGATAATGATAGAGAATGCCTGTTTTCTGAGTTGTGGTATCTTGTCGACCTTCTGCATACAATAAACTTATTTCGCGATGTGCTTGCATTAGTTAGGGCTCAGAACGCGTCATAGCATTTCTTCATTGCCACAAAGCGTTGCAGCTATTTTCTTAAGCGCCACGACGCGAAATCCACAATGTGGTTGCTTGAAAGAAGCCACAACGCCTTGTGAGCAGTTTTTTACGCTTCAACGAGCGTTTTCGGTCTTTGGGCTTATAATTTCAAAAGTAATAATATAAATAGTTTTAAAAATAAAATACCTAGAAACATGAGGTGTATCCAGACGCGAGGCGCGCGCGTGCGCATGGAGAACAGAGCGCGCGCGTACAGGCAGTGAGCGCCGCGGCGTCCGCACGCGAACTGCAGCCGCGCCAGCTTCTTGGAGCGACGCTCTGGGTATTACGGATGTTATTTTAATTTGATATTGATACAACGGACTATTGAAGTAACACCAGGTCAGCCTACTGTTGACTAACAAAACTGTTTTTTTTTTAAATAAAAATACATAAATAGTATCAAACTCACAACTATTCAATTAAACCACTTCTACCTGCATTTTTCGAACTGTCAAGGGGTCTGATAAATAATTATTCAGCACGTTAGAACTAATTTATACTCCATATGTCATCGAAACTACAGTTCATTTAACGCTTCAAATTGTGGCGAGCAAACGCAGATAGCAACAAAAAGATGGCAGGTCCTGAACCAGTTCAAAGACGACAAAATATATTGTCAACTACCGGAAAATAATGTAATACAATTACTATAAATATAAGAAACACTCACCCTCAATAGTACACTTGGCAGGCGGCGGCAACCTTAACGACACATTATCCATATACGCCTTAATCTTATCCAGATGCTTCTCACAGAAATGCTGCACGGTATCCCTCATCGGGTACGGCTCGAACACGCTGATCCGATGGTTGGAAGATGTGTTATTGTTCCCATTATTCGTGTTTATCATCGTCACGCTCGTGTTGTTAGCCCGTCGTGACGTGACAGTTACAGGCCCGGAGATAGAGATCGGGTTGGTCGGGCTGACCGATATCGGCGTGTTGGATGTAACCACTGATACGGTGCCTAGAGCCGTGTTGGAGTGTTGGATGGATACGGCTGACGTGATCGGCGTGAGGCCGTCTGATGACTTCCCGGAGGTTAGCGGGTTGACGGATATCGATTGTGTTGCTAGAGGCGGCCCCGATATTATTGTTTGGTTGTTCTGGAATAAAGATGAACTTATCTTATTATCAAAATGACTTTTCCGACACATTATGATATACATGTCGCAGCCAACTGATTTAATCAACCGTTTAATTAGCTATTTCATAAAATGGCCATCTCAAACTTAACCTCGAAGACGAAGGCCCGCTACGCCGGGCTCCTATTTCTGTCTGCAGGGTTTAAAGGAACCTAACATGAATGGGATGGCAGGAGCAAAATTCGCTCAAATCTAACCTATCCGTGTCGGGATGCCCCAAGTTCCACGTGCCCGAAGTTCCCAAATGACTTGGATTGGCAAGGCATTAAACGATAGCGAACCAAGTCATTTGCTTCCCTAATCATTAAATGCCGGGATGTCAATTAGGCCGCTGATTTAATTAGGCGCGGGGGAGAGATGCTGGTCACCGTGATGGCGCCGCTGGACTTGCCCACCACGCCGCTCGATGAGGAGGACGGCTTGCTGTTTATGTGAGGGTGCTAACTTACGGTACAAGTGGAGGCTCCGATGAGTATGTTGTGGTGGTGATGCGAGCGCGGCGTGGGGCGCAGCACGCGCGGGGGAGAGATGCTGGTCACCGTGATGGCGCCGCTGGACTTGCCCACCACGCCGCTCGATGAGGAGGACGGCTTGCTGTTTATGTGAGGGTGCTAACTTACGGTACAAGTGGAGGCTCCGATGAGTATGTTGTGGTGGTGATGCGAGCGCGGCGTGGGGCGCAGCACGCGCGGGGGAGAGATGCTGGTCACCGTGATGGCGCCGCTGGACTTGCCCACCACGCCGCTCGATGAGGAGGACGGCTTGCTGTTTATGTGAGGGTGCTAACTTACGGTACAAGTGGAGGCTCCGATGAGTATGTTGTGGTGGTGATGCGAGCGCGGCGTGGGGCGCAGCACGCGCGGGGGAGAGATGCTGGTCACCGTGATGGCGCCGCTGGACTTGCCCACCACGCCGCTCGATGAGGAGGACGGCTTGCTGTTTATGTGAGGGTGCTAACTTACGGTACAAGTGGAGGCTCCGATGAGTATGTTGTGGTGGTGATGCGAGCGCGGCGTGGGGCGCAGCACGCGCGGGGGAGAGATGCTGGTCACCGTGATGGCGCCGCTGGACTTGCCCACCACGCCGCTCGATGAGGAGGACGGCTTGCTGTTTATGTGAGGGTGCTAACTTACGGTACAAGTGGAGGCTCCGATGAGTATGTTGTGGTGGTGATGCGAGCGCGGCGTGGGGCGCAGCACGCGCGGGGGAGAGATGCTGGTCACCGTGATGGCGCCGCTGGACTTGCCCACCACGCCGCTCGATGAGGAGGACGGCTTGCTGTTTATGTGAGGGTGCTAACTTACGGTACAAGTGGAGGCTCCGATGAGTATGTTGTGGTGGTGATGCGAGCGCGGCGTGGGGCGCAGCACGCGCGGGGGAGAGATGCTGGTCACCGTGATGGCGCCGCTGGACTTGCCCACCACGCCGCTCGATGAGGAGGACGGCTTGCTGTTTATGTGAGGGTGCTAACTTACGGTACAAGTGGAGGCTCCGATGAGTATGTTGTGGTGGTGATGCGAGCGCGGCGTGGGGCGCAGCACGCGCGGGGGAGAGATGCTGGTCACCGTGATGGCGCCGCTGGACTTGCCCACCACGCCGCTCGATGAGGAGGACGGCTTGCTGTTTATGTGAGGGTGCTAACTTACGGTACAAGTGGAGGCTCCGATGAGTATGTTGTGGTGGTGATGCGAGCGCGGCGTGGGGCGCAGCACGCGCGGGGGAGAGATGCTGGTCACCGTGATGGCGCCGCTGGACTTGCCCACCACGCCGCTCGATGAGGAGGACGGCTTGCTGTTTATGTGAGGGTGCTAACTTACGGTACAAGTGGAGGCTCCGATGAGTATGTTGTGGTGGTGATGCGAGCGCGGCGTGGGGCGCAGCACGCGCGGGGGAGAGATGCTGGTCACCGTGATGGCGCCGCTGGACTTGCCCACCACGCCGCTCGATGAGGAGGACGGCTTGCTGTTTATGTGAGGGTGCTAACTTACGGTACAAGTGGAGGCTCCGATGAGTATGTTGTGGTGGTGATGCGAGCGCGGCGTGGGGCGCAGCACGCGCGGGGGAGAGATGCTGGTCACCGTGATGGCGCCGCTGGACTTGCCCACCACGCCGCTCGATGAGGAGGACGGCTTGCTGTTTATGTGAGGGTGCTAACTTACGGTACAAGTGGAGGCTCCGATGAGTATGTTGTGGTGGTGATGCGAGCGCGGCGTGGGGCGCAGCACGCGCGGGGGAGAGATGCTGGTCACCGTGATGGCGCCGCTGGACTTGCCCACCACGCCGCTCGATGAGGAGGACGGCTTGCTGTTTATGTGAGGGTGCTAACTTACGGTACAAGTGGAGGCTCCGATGAGTATGTTGTGGTGGTGATGCGAGCGCGGCGTGGGGCGCAGCACGCGCGGGGGAGAGATGCTGGTCACCGTGATGGCGCCGCTGGACTTGCCCACCACGCCGCTCGATGAGGAGGACGGCTTGCTGTTTATGTGAGGGTGCTAACTTACGGTACAAGTGGAGGCTCCGATGAGTATGTTGTGGTGGTGATGCGAGCGCGGCGTGGGGCGCAGCACGCGCGGGGGAGAGATGCTGGTCACCGTGATGGCGCCGCTGGACTTGCCCACCACGCCGCTCGATGAGGAGGACGGCTTGCTGTTTATGTGAGGGTGCTAACTTACGGTACAAGTGGAGGCTCCGATGAGTATGTTGTGGTGGTGATGCGAGCGCGGCGTGGGGCGCAGCACGCGCGGGGGAGAGATGCTGGTCACCGTGATGGCGCCGCTGGACTTGCCCACCACGCCGCTCGATGAGGAGGACGGCTTGCTGTTTATGTGAGGGTGCTAACTTACGGTACAAGTGGAGGCTCCGATGAGTATGTTGTGGTGGTGATGCGAGCGCGGCGTGGGGCGCAGCACGCGCGGGGGAGAGATGCTGGTCACCGTGATGGCGCCGCTGGACTTGCCCACCACGCCGCTCGATGAGGAGGACGGCTTGCTGTTTATGTGAGGGTGCTAACTTACGGTACAAGTGGAGGCTCCGATGAGTATGTTGTGGTGGTGATGCGAGCGCGGCGTGGGGCGCAGCACGCGCGGGGGAGAGATGCTGGTCACCGTGATGGCGCCGCTGGACTTGCCCACCACGCCGCTCGATGAGGAGGACGGCTTGCTGTTTATGTGAGGGTGCTAACTTACGGTACAAGTGGAGGCTCCGATGAGTATGTTGTGGTGGTGATGCGAGCGCGGCGTGGGGCGCAGCACGCGCGGGGGAGAGATGCTGGTCACCGTGATGGCGCCGCTGGACTTGCCCACCACGCCGCTCGATGAGGAGGACGGCTTGCTGTTCGATACTGTGCAAGAAACGAGTACTTATCGTGAAAATAACCCGATATTTTAAACTTTATTCTAATAGTAGTTTATGAAACTGTCATATTATAATGTTATTAAAATATTTTTGTGAGTTTCGAGGCGTATGCGAGGTTTATAATTGTGTGACGAGACTGACAGACATACTTAATTATGTGCAGTTCCATACACTACTTTACCTAATCACATCAAAAAAATAATTTAAAATAGCAACAATATGGCACCAAAATTCAACTTTCTTCCGCGGGCTTATGTACAGGTGCACACAACTGATCAGCTGTTGATTATAATGTGCTGCGGCTTACGATATTTTAAATTGGGTTTTTGCACACTCGTATTTAATTTCTTTGTTATGCGGCACAGCGGCAATATCATAAACTACTATTTCTATATTATGCCCTGAATTACTCTTGACTAATTAATTCTAAAATCTGTTGTTTACCTGTGTTAGTAGTTCCATTTGGTGGCGTGTTGATTTGCTGGGACGAAGATAACCGCGTCATACTTTTATGTAGGCCGCCTACTGAACCACCTTTTAAAAAAAAATACAGAAAATGTTTGAAATAGATTTAAACGTTATTATTACATATCTGCATCATTAATTTTCGCTGGCAAATTCTGTTAATGTTTTCTAGTTATTATGGGATTTGCCTACCAAATTAGAATTCTATGGTTCAAAATGAAAAACTGGTTACTCGAAAGATTAATTTTTCATTTTCATAGAAATGGTATGTTAAGCTACTTGTTCGTATTATAGAACTCTTGTGTAGCTCATCATAAAGGAGTTCGTGGCTAAACAACAACAGCAGTACAGGTCGAACTGCGAGGTTAAGCAACGCTTGCCGAGATCGGTCCGAGGATGGGTGACCATCCATTACATACCAAGTTTCCTCCGTGTCTCAGAGAGCACGTTGAGCCGTTGGTCATTGTCATTTGAGAAACTTTGACAGTTATTAGAGATCAGTCAGTAAGCAGGCCATCCAACACCGGTCGTGGCAAGGGATACCGTGTCCGGCCGAGCCCAAGATAGTGATGAGAAGACTCGCCTGCCACGTTGAGGCGCGTCATGCTGCGGTGCGGCGCCGGGCCGGGGTGCAGGCGACCCGTGCTGCGCGAGTCGCCCAGCTTGGCGCGCCGCGCGTACGCGCCGCTCGTGCTGCTGCCTGCGGTACACACACCTAGCATGACACTGTCACAGACTCGCCTTCGCTATCTGCTTTTCTAACATTCAAATAAATGTCTTTGGATAAATAACTGTAATAGTAGTGCATTATTCAACTTTCCCTACAATTTTATTTATTATTTTTTTTAAATTTATACGCAAAATCAATCAAAAATCCTCCCATAATAAAGGGTAGGTAAAACCTGAAGAAAGCTATCTGCTACGATTCTTAGGGCGACTTTTTGATCCATAGTTACCAATTAATAAAAATGGTTAAAATTTAAGATAAATTTTATCTTTTACCAATGGTCAAATAAATAACTTTAAATAAAACTATAAGGTAAAACTGGCTATTGATTGAAAAACACATCATAACGATATTTACCACGATCTTTAACCATAAAACCTCGCCCTCGAGTCGCTTCATTTACGTTCCCAGTATAACCCAAGCAAAAATGAATACAAACCTGTAGTGCTGCCCGTGGCACTGCTGGGCGGCCCCCCGGGGGCGGTGTGCGGGCCCGCGCGCTCGGCCTGGCCGCCCAGGCGCACGATGGTGACGCCGGTCGACGTGCGGTTCACTTCGCTCTGGCTGGACCCCGATTTTGGACGGTTGCTGCTGTAGGATGGATATTCAGATTTTATATAGGATATTTATATAGGATAGGATGAATATTCAGATTTTTATTAATTGGCTCAGTCTAGGTAATTTCGTTTGGTGGTTAACAACAGTGAGCAGTATATTTGTAAGTTAAACAATCATTACTATACAACCACCAACCAGCTGACCACTTCAAATACAAACTTTCACAAGTTCTTGAAAAATATTTTTTTTCCCTCCTGTAATCCTTTTGAATATTTCTATCTTTGCTTTTACCAAGGAGCTTCTAATTCACTGACAATCTTTGACATTTAGAGCGTCAAAGTACTCAATATAAAACACTTTTACTATTCGATAAATCTGAAACATGACAAAGAAAACAAAATCTCCGAAAGATAGTCATCCTGTAACATGTACCTGGTGTTGGCCCTGACGGCAGTCAGTAGCTTATCAGTGAAGAGCGCGGGGAAGGCGCTGCACAGCGACGTGGCGTCCCGCAGCAAGGCGGCTTGTTGCGCGCGCTCCGCACTCGACAGCCGCTCAAGCACGAAATTCAGTGCCTCTTGCGCTCGATCCTGCGGATTTGTCGTAGCTTGCTTAGTATGAGCTACGACTGACGTAGCCCAACAGCGGTACTCAACAGCGAAGCTCATTTTTCTGGGGGACTTCAACGCCCACCACATAGAATGGTTATTCCCGTACTAGAAAACTGACCATGCTGGGTTGGAGGCTGCTTTAACGCAAGATCTAACCCAGCTGGTGGCTGGCAACGCAGGTACCGGATGTTGACAGCCATACACCCAATTGCTTGGACCTTCTGCTGACCACTGATCTGGACAGTCATTCAGTTTCGATCTCAGCCCCGCTGGGAACGTCTGACCACTGCCTGGTGAAATCCGTGTCGACCTGCTCTCCTGCAGATGAGAGTCCTAGAGGCATGAGACGAGAATGGCGATACGAGTCAGCAGATTGGGATGAGCTGCGGCAGTTTTTTGCGTCTTATCCATGGCGGCATGTCCACCCGTCTTGTTGTGCTGACGTGATTGCGGACGTGATTCGGCAGGGGATGGAATATTTTATTCCATTCTCCGACATCCCGCTCGGTCACAAATCCCGGCCTTGGAATAATGCAGAATGCGCCCACGCTGAGGCCCGAAAAGAGTCTGCCTACCAAGCTTGGGTCAAGACCCGCGACCAAAAAGTTAGAGCACGCAGGGTTGGCGCGAGGAAAAGAGCTTTCAGACACGTTTTGACCATGACGGACGTATCGGGGCCAACCTAGCATCGCACCCTCCGGGTAGTAAGCAGTTCGGTCCCTTTCGAAAGCGGTTGAAACGAACTTTTATTGGCCCACTTTACCACCAATGCTGAAACCTGATGGGTCGCTGGCTCCCTCTGCAAGTGAGAAAGCAAATTTATTTTGCATCTCTCTTTGCTAGCAATCCACGTCTGGACGCTGGCTCCAAGCAACCACCAACTCCTGACTCGTGACTCTTCGATGCCGGAGATCGCAGTTCACATTAAAGAGGTCCGAAGAGTATTGTGCAGTCTAGACGTGAACAAGGCCAGCGGGCCTGACAGCATTCCAGCGAGAGTGTTGAGGCAGTGTGCGCCTGAACTGTCTCCTGTGTAGACACGCTTCTTCCGCCTCTCTCTTGAAAAAAGAACGGTGCCAAAATTCTGGAAGCTTGCGAATGTACAGCCTGTGCCAAAAAAGGGCGACCGTGCAGACCCTGCTCATTATCGACCGATCGCCATTACCTCCATTCTGTGCAAGGTTATGGAAAGGGTACTGATCAGTAAGTTGCTAACCTACCTTGAAGACAATGATCTCCTCAGTGACCGTCAATATGGCTTTCGACGGGGACGGTCAACTGGCGATCTTTTTGTGTTTGTCACGCACTGCTGGGGCGAAGCCATCGAGAAACACGGCGAAGCACTTGCTGTATCGCTTGATGTCTCGAAGGCCTTTGACAGGGTCTAGCACGCAAGTCGCAAAGCTTACTGCTTAAGGCATCCCAGCTGATTTATGTCGCTGGATATCAGACTTCTTTAGTGAACGGTCGATCCGAGTAGTCGTTGATGGCTGCTCCTCTGACCTCATGGCTATTGATGCCGGAGTTCCTCAGAGGTCTGTTCTCTTCCCAACTCTTTTCCTGCTGCACATCAACGACCTGCTTCAGTCTGGTATTGTTGGGTATGCAGATGACTTCGGTTTCAGAGAGATACTTGTCTAACGCAAAAACCAGCGGGGAAGAAGTTCGTGCCTTGAGAGAGGCCATGGTAGAGCGGACAAATTTGACCTTAAGGCTTGTTTCCCAGTGGGGTGAGGACGATCTGCTCTCTTTTAACGCCACCAAAACACAAGCATGTCTTTTTACAGCAAAAAGGAGTCGTTTCGACCTAAGTCCTACTTTTCGGGGTACACCTGTCCCTGTAACCGATCGGCTCGAGCTCCGGAGTTGACATCCAGTCTCAACTTCGGTGCCACCATTGAGCACAAAGCCCAAACTGCGGCCAAAAAGCTGGGCATCCTACATAGAGTGAAGCGATACTTCGCGCCTGGACAGCTTTTAACCCTTTACAAAGCACAAGTCCGATCCTGCATGGAGTATTGCAGCCACCTTTGGGATGGCTCAGCTAAATACCAACTTGCCGCGCTTGACTCGGTGGAACGCAGAGCTAAAAGGCTCATTGGCGATGTAAGACTGGTGGATGCCAAGCTTCACAGCTTGGCTCATCGCCGCTAGGTTGCCTGCTTGTCGGTCTTCCACAGATTGTACTTCGGGGAGAGTGTCCAGGAACTCCACGACCTCATTTCACCGGCCCCCTTCTACTATCGGACATCTAGACGCACTGCAAGTTACCATCCCTACCTTGTTGCTATTCCACTAATTCGCACTAAACGTTTCCAAACGTATTTTATAATGCGCACAGCAAAGGAGTGGAACTCTCTGCTTGCGTCTGTGTTTCCGAACGCATACAACTCTAATCTCTTCAAAATTAGAGTGAACAGGCTTCTTCTGGGTAAGTTTGCTCCATCGTCGACTTTATCTCTGTCATCTATGACCTAGACTAGAGTCAAGAGCAAACACATATTAAATAAAAATAAAAAATACTCGCCCAGTTTTCGCCCTTTCATACAGCGATAGAACTAGCATAGTCGAGTAGGTATGCAGAAAGGAACAGAATTAAAAAAATATGCAAGAGCACCTCGCTTCTGATGTTAGGTTCACTAATATGAGGCTTTTATATTCTTTTTTTATTAGGTATTATTGAATGCTAGGGGGGTGCAAGTGGACCTCCTTTCTTTTTCGTTTTTAATCCTTGCTTCACAACACTATGACGTACATACCCTGCCAGTATACCCCATCTGCGTGAGTATGTTAGCGACGAGCGTGACGGCTTGCGGAGTGGCGTGCGGAGGCCGGGCGGCGCGCCTCACTAGCGAGCCGTGCTCCACTACCAGTGTCACGCGGCTCCGGCTTAGGCACGCTATCACCTGCACAACATACACACACTTCAAGTACATGTACAGGTACAGCCAAGTTCACAGCAAAAACATCACTAAAATGCAGCTTTGTCAATCGCAAATATTAAATGGTTTCATTTCACGATCTTTACCTTTTTTGTTAACAACAGAAAAGCGCAACACAAACCAATTATTTTTACCTTAATGATTCTTAAAACAAGATAACTTGCACTGACTAACCTGCAAAATATCCACACACATACACCCCGGATCGTTCTGACTGGCGGTATTTGGACACAGGTACGACAGTAGCTGAGGCACACAAGTTTTAAGAGCGTCGGGCTTCCTCGCCGCGATGTGCTCGAACAGCGCGAAGAGGGAACTCTTCTCTACCGGTTCTGCGTGGGGCAGGAGCGACACGAGCGCTGGGGCGTGCCCCTCGAGCGGCTCCGGAGACACCTCGTAGAGGTTGGTCAGGATCCGACAGAGAGGGTAGTTACCTGGACAATATAATGGTCATTTTCAACATGTATCATGTGGGGTTGTATTTGCTAACCTGGGATGAGAGATGATGTATTTTGTTGGGTCGTTTTAAATAACCTGTTAAGCGTGTTTCATTTCCATTTGTAAGTTAACTTAGGCAACAAGCTGTTGTCAAAAAATAGTAGTTTATGAAACAAATGTTATAAAAATATTAGCCTGAGTTTATAAGCCAGGCCGCAAGCAAGGTAATTTAGTGCAGTAACAAAAACTACTATTTTGTGCCGCCATTTTAAATAGGGTGCACTACCACAGATGTTGTTTTTAGTATTTCCTCCATTTAATTTCAATTTACCAACCTGACATGATAGAATCCATGATAGTCTGCACATGTGGTTTCAACAGAACCGCATGATGCACAGCAGCAAGTGAGAGGTACCGGGCCATGTGACGGGATATCTCACGGTTACCTTTGTGCAAAAACTGCACCGCAACTGGTAAGAAGAGTTCCATTACACTCTTATTGGCATAGTTCTCTTTGTCAGATTGGAGCGGGAATGATACCTGAAGCAAAATATTTTTGCAATTTTAATGGGGCAAATAGTGAAGTAGATAATTATGTAATAAAAGAAAAATATGGAATAATAAAAAAACAGGTATATACCTCACCAACTGCCAAGTTGGTTATTAAAAGCAAGAAAATTCTCTAAAATGTTCTTATTATTAAATAATAGTTCAGGAGATACAAGTTGTTATGTATGCAATTTTTTTTCTTTTCCTTATTTTGCATATACTTTCCATAATCTGTTGATCCATTTGACATTAACATTGCTTGTAGCAAAAAATAATTTATTGTTTTGTATATCTAAATTTATAATTTCTTTATGAATATGGATAACAGAATAAAAACATCTCATGTATTTTAAATAGTATATCTTACCAAAACAATGCATGCTATAATGTCTGAAGCAATCTTAGCATGAGGTGGATCATCATCCCGGAGGTGACCGGTCGGCATCAGATTGTGGTGCAAGCAGGACTCCAGCAGAGCCACGAGAGCTCCACAGTACTTGTCCAGAGTACTCGTCTCTTTCACACATGAAGTAACTCTTGCCACACATATTTCTATAAGAGCCTGGTCCCGGTCATTCCGTACATAGTCTGGCCGCGAAGATATCTCTGTTACTTGTTTCAACTGCAACAAACATGTATATATTTATTTGTATGTAACGTAATCTTATCAATAGTGACGTAAATCTAAGATTTACAACAAGTGCACTGTCATGATAAGAAGATAATCTTGACAATATCCTAAAATAAACTAATTCTGATTCAATACTGACCTAGAATCTGTTAAATTTATTTAATAATATTATTGCATTTCTCATTGCTTTAGATGGCCCTCTGACTCTCATTTAAGAATAGTTAATATTGAAGTGTATTATTAATTATTTATTTACATAGGTGACTGACTTGATAAGCCTATATATAAATAATGAAAATTCTACAAGTAAATGCCTTACAGGAAAATTGCAAGGAACAAGACTACAGTAAACAACATTATTATTTTATATTTAAAATAAAGACTCAAAGTTATGATTCATTTATTATTATTATTCAAGTGGTGCACTTGAATGCCTTGGCTATTACTTGAGTATTCTTGTTTATCCAGCAAAGGATTTAATATTGTACTTTGCATTGTGACTCAGCTGTAATTTACATACTTTTCTAATTCTTGGTAAGACAAACGAACTGGCTGTACCAGTTCTTAGTACGTAGCGGTAAGCTCACCACTTCGTTGAGGTCGTCGACGATGTCTGCGTCGGGGATAGCGAAGATGTCGCCGGCGCGGGTGAGGTCCCGCTCCGTCAGCACATGCTTCAGTAGCTCGTGCATGGCGCCGCCGCCCCTGCGCCACCTTCACCGCACCGTAAACAACATTCACCTACAACGGCCCATCAATGGACACATCAACAGCCACCGCTACACAACCACCATATCACCATTATTCAACACACGTTACATGTATAACTGGTTTTTACTTCCCATAACTCACAAGAAAGCAGTAGGAATATATAAAAATAAAATAGTTTGAGCGAAACACCGAAATAAGTGGTCTTTTGATGCAATGCAGGCGGAGAGTACGTTTCGTTTCGTTCGGAAATATGATTGTCAATCAGTCAATGAACTTGTTTTGTAGGTTATATTTAGGTTCATTGGAATTTTGGTGATGCGAAACAATGTCATTTGCAGCAATAAAATGAACAGGTGTATTCCAGTCGATAAATTTTGCCAATGTAACAAATATTTTATTTGAACCAAGTGACAACCTGCTATATTTTTTACAGCTTTGCAGGGAAGGATCACCAACACATTTACATCATCATGAATTTTGGAATTTTGATGCCCAGCAAAAACGGCCAGTGAACATGATAACATTGGAGCATTTGAGTTATAAAATATGCTTATAAATCAAAAGTATACTAAACTTGACTTTGTATGTACGTAGCTACATGTTAGAATAAACAAACAGAAACATTTCCTTAGGCATTGAAATTCGAAGTACAGCATTGCAACAATCACCTAATAATCGATATTTAGCACTACTGGTCCCACACTATTTTAGCCCAAAGAACAACTGAGACAGCTGTTTTTTGGGTTTGATGATGTCATGTGTCACATTCTTATTCTTGAAAAGTTTGAGGTTATTTTGGTGAAATTGAAACACTTGTTTGTTTTATAAAACGTAAAAAAAACACTTTTATGATATTGTGAACATTCTTCAACATCTAGTTGAAATATTGAAACGTTTAAGCTGCAATTGAAAACTGTTGATACCGCCTCATTATGTTGTCGTCCGTCTGATTGTGTACAAAATCGAGTGAAACTAATCATTAACTTGTGACTATATTGTTTGATTTAGCAAATTATTACAATGCCTGTTCCATGCAGAGGGGGTTGTGGCAACAATGCAGTTCTGAAGGTAAATGCCTCCTTGTATGTGTTTTAGTGTTAAGTTTCCTTTTATGTTTTACTTTTGGTATACAGTTAAGCATAATAAATAATTCTGAAATATTCCAACCATTCGTAATTGTTTGAATTATTTCAGCGCCCAAAAACAGGCGATGCTCTTTGCAAAGAATGTTTCTTCTGGGCATTTGAAACAGAGATTCATTACACAATCACAAAGGCAGAACTCTTCAACAAAGGGGACTCAGTCGCCATTGGAGCATCTGGCGGGAAAGACTCAACAGTACTTGCTTATGTACTTAAGACTTTAAATCAAAGGTTTAACTATGGGTTGAACTTAATGCTGCTGTCAATAGATGAGGGTATCACAGGATACAGAGATGACAGCCTTGAGACAGTTAAGCAAAACCGGGATGACTATGAGATGCCTTTGAAGATACTGTCATACAAAGACTTGTATGGCTGGACTATGGATGAGATAGTGGCCCAGATAGGCAGGAAGAACAACTGTACCTTCTGTGGGGTGTTCAGAAGGCAAGCACTGGACAGAGGGGCGGCAATGCTGGGGGTGAAGTGCATAGCCACTGGACACAATGCTGATGATATTGCTGAGACTGTGCTGATGAATGTGCTCAGAGGGGATATTGCAAGGTTGAACAGGTGCACAGCTGTAGCTACTGTAAGTGTTTCAGTCATTAACTCACTAAAATACAGCACCAACTTTTAACTTCTACTTTTTTTTTTGTATTATGTGTCACAGCCAGCTAGCTCAATCAGCGGTTTCATTAAAAGCCTAGCCTTTTTTTGAACTGCGCAATTTAATCAGCACCATAAGTGACACGGGCAAGTCAAAACAATCTTGAACCAAAGATGTCACTTAGGTTGCTGAAAAATCGAGTTTTTTTTAAACCAATTAAACTGCTGATTAAGCTATTTGGCTAACAATATTTTTTAGAATTTATACCTGATCTTTATTTCTGATTTTGATTTAATTCTGAAGCACAATGCTCTCTAGAAATACATGTAAAGCATTAGTTTCAGATATTACATTCTTTATTGAAATGGACCAATATAACATTATATATGTTCTTTTCCAGGGCAGTGAAGGCACAATACCAAGAGTAAAACCTCTCAAGTACACTTACGAGAAGGAGATAGTGATGTATGCTCACTACAAGAAGCTGGTGTATTTCTCCACAGAGTGTGTGTTTGCTCCCAATGCTTACAGGGGACATGCTCGGGCTCTGCTCAAGGACTTGGAGAAGATCAGGCCTGCTTGTATTATGGATATCATCTATTCAGGTACTTACATCTACTATTTACTTTTGATTTCTTACAAATTTGGCTAAGTATGTAAAATACATGCTTTTCTCCATATAATAATTTTAAGGTCTGAAAATATTAATTTAATACCATAGCTTTGAAGTTTGAACCAGTAACTACAGTTATTATTCCTGTCAAGCAACTTATCCCAGTCCACGGTTGAAATAAGGCCTCACTCAAGATGTTTACAACAGTTACATAATTACTAAACTTATTTTAATCTTTGAATTCCAGGTGAAACCATGTCTGTGAAGGAACAAGTCTCCCTCCCTACCCAGAGGATATGCAGTCGCTGCAAGTTTGTATCGTCACAGGAGGTCTGCAAGGCATGTGTCCTCCTCGAGGGACTCAACAAAGGCCTGCCCAAACTTGGAATTGGGAAGAGCTCCAAAGCAAAGAGGATGCTTGAGGAGTACGATGCTAAGCAGGCACAGAATGAAACAGCACTAGAAGATGCTATAAAAGATTTGAATGATACTAGTATATCAGACGACAGTAGTAAGAGAATAAGTAAGAGAACTGTAAATAAGGAGAATACAAGCAATAATGATACATGTAATAAAAATAACTGTTGTGGAGGAAGCTGTAAAAGCAAAACAAGTGTGGATCCAGCTACTAGTAATAAGAAACTTGACATGTTATTAGAACAATATGGTTTAGATGATACTTCTAGCACAGAGGAACACTCTTGTAAGAAAAATGGAGTGCAAGACACAAATGTGTCAGATCATTCAGATGATGAGGCTCCTTTCAATGGTCAGGAAGAAGATGATACGTGTTCAGCTGCGTGTGGCGGAATAAGTGTGGGTTTCTGACATCAATAAAACAATATAAATTATTTTACAAACTTTAATTAATTTTATTTATTACACCACTAGACTTAACAGTATTGTTTCTATCCTCGAGTTTCAAATCCTTTATTTACGTTAATTTATTTTTAGCCACACTCTAAACAAGGCAAAGGCATTTGAATTTTTTAACTATGAGCACCTAGGCACGTTAATAATACCTGTACAATAATGGACAAAATGACCTTACAACGTGACAATTTCCTACAAAAAATACATCATCTGATCAACTGCAAAATATAATGAAAAATATATGTAAGTAATACTTATTAGTTACATAAATACATAGAGTATATCAGTAAATTGAGTGTCACACAACAGCACCTATATCCAAATTGACTATCTATAAAATATAAATCAATCTGCACTGTACAAACTTATAGTTGATGCATTTCACGAACGCAATTTTTGACATATGTCACGTACGCGCGCTCGGGACTTGCAAGGACTATAGAACGTGTTTACGGTATGTTTTCGTCTACGTAATGAAGGCTGGTGCTCTGGACCCTATCCTCTCGCGGCAGATGGGGCAGTGGTCCTTGATGTTGTCGGAGCAGTCCTCACAGAGGCATACGTGGCCGCATGGAAGCAGGATGATCTGGAAATCAAGTGTTACGATAAAGTTTCGTAGTATCTTGGCTTCATGTGAGTAACAGCAGCTGACCATACAGGTCATCAATGAGACTTCATTGCTATGCGTGTGAAATCAGTCACCAGATTAGTCACAGCACCATTAACATCTAAATTGACACAAAAGTACTTATTTGATCTGGTGCTTCAAATATTTTTTGTTTTCGAGAATTTTGCGTTTGTTCTATTTTTATTGCGAAATTCATAGTCCTCCAGCGCTTATCTAAAGTTGTTTAAGGTCGACACATCATGTGTCTTCAACTGTTACTTGCCCTCATATTGTTCAATATTATGGTTAAAGATTAATCGACTTTCGTTCGTGACTATGACGCGATGACGGCCAAACATACACAAATAACTTTTTAATTTTCTGACTAAACCTACCTACCTAAATCTTAACGGTTTTTTTTTTTAAATCCATTGTTGCAGTGTAGATACTTGGGCCCGATGTTGATTAAAACTAAACCGCATCATAGATTTTTAAAGGGAATAAAATACTTCGATAGGTACCCTAAGCTCTTTTACCAAAAAAATATACTTAACACCAAAAAAATTAAGCCTAAAAAAATAATAGTTCTAGCTGTTTTGTTCACGACTGTAGTTCAAATTGTATTTGGGGACCAAATACCTATAGTAAATAATCACCAAATTTTTGCGAGCAAATTTCTTCTTTAAACAAAATGTGTAGGTTAGGTTAGGTTAAAACTGTGACCTCCTACCATAAACGACTTGCATTAATAGAAAAAAGAGATTGTTTTAGTAGTTTACCCGGATACTAAATATTTGGCTTATTTGATAGGGTAGCAAGATGTATAAACTTTGGTTATAATTTCATATTAAACTGCGGTTTTAATTTTGGTGATCATTTACTATTTTTGGGTCAACTATGATTTGTTTGGAGTCATTTGCTTTAATAGGATAGCAAGATGTACAAACTTTGGTTATAGTTTTAAATTAAAATGCGGTTTTATATTCTGCTGATCATTTACTATTTTTGCCTGTGATATTTTACTAAATCAGGTGATCAGTTAAACATAAGCCATTTTTAAATGATTATCAGTTTTTTTTTTTTAGTTTATTAAAGTGTAACAACTAACAATACATGCTGTTTTTTTTTCAAAATCAACCGATTCGCTTCCTGGCTAGAAATACCGATATTTCAAAAATCCAATGATGCAGTTGTAGTTTTCATCAAAATCGGGCTGGAGAAATTCATATATTGGTCAAGAAAATGTTCGCGTCCCTTGCAATATATAATTAACCTTATTTCGATTTGCTTAAGGTATATTTTGTATTGCACAAGTGACGCGAATATTGTGACAGTACGGCATGAGATGGTCCTCTGTGCTGCCTACCTCTTTCGGGTTCTCTGTGCAGACGACGCACAGCTGCACTTCGGCCAGGTTCCTCTCCCTCGCGTGCGCTCGTCTCTCGCGCCGTCCGGCGGCGAGCTGCTTCTTGAGGCTGTCCTCCAGCGCGCGCCGCCGCCGCCGCCTCATGTACTTGTAGGCCACGCGGCACGACGCCGCCGCCGCCACCGTGCCGAATACCACTAGCAGGACTCTGTCAATTAAGAAACAACTAACTTAAGACTAACCCCCATTCTATTCTGGTTTGTTTTCCGCCCTTAAGTTGGACTATTGTGAGTGGGCCATGGCGGCCGTTATGCCATCTAGCCTGCCTTCCCTCTAGAAGCACATTAGGCCTCCCAGTTTTTTCAGGATATCTATAAGAGAATTCACGAACTCGACGGTTGGTTTCTTTCGGTTATGTTTCGGTTAGGTTTATTTCGAAGAGGCCTGTGCACTCAAAGAGCACGTACTCAACTGTGTCCTATACTTCCATGCATGTTCTGCAGACTCTGTCGCCTGATATTGCTATTTTTATGATAGCCACATTCAAGAGGAAGGCTATAGGTTATACGAGAATGGGTAAGAACGAGATATGCGCGTACGAAGTCGCGGGCAAAAGCTAATACAAATTATAATTAAAGATATGAATAGTGTAGACAAGTCGATGTTTTGCCCGGGTCAATATTACCCGTGCGATGCCGGGGCGGGTCGCTAGTTTATTACCCTGACTGCGCCAGAAGGAGGTTTATGTTATTAAATTTAAATTAAATTAAATTAATAAATTAAATTACCTATATTAAGCAATAAACATACCTAAGAAAGTCCCTGGAACTGGCCAGCCTTTTCAACAAGCTGGACTTAGTAGCCGTCGTCAGGTACAAAGGCAGCCCATCCTTGGGCGGCTGTATCTTCAACTCGCCCGTGTTGCTGCGGCTGAGCTCCCCGATGGCCGTGATGTAGGAGCCGTCCCGCAGCATCTCCTCCATGGTCTGCAGACCTCGCTGCCGCACGCCGGAGAAGAAGCCCCACACGTGGTCGATGACCCCGGGAGACATCGGCTCGAACTTGTCTGAGATGACGTCCATGTCTGCGAAAAAATAATTATCTACTTAATATTTCCTAGAAATTAAATCATCAATCAATATTTATAAAATTCTTCGGTTACTGAGTGACCAACAGACAACGCACCGTCGAAACTACTGGTTGTAGAAAGCTGAAATTTGGCATGTAGGTTGCTTGGGGAGTGTAGGGGAGCACTAAGAGAGGATTTCCCGAAATTCCTACGGGAACGGGATATGCTCATACGAAGTCGCGGGCAAAAGCTAGTATAGTATAACAAGACATGTATACGCTTCCTACTCAAGGATACAGTGCGAGGTAACGCCGACGCAAACTAGGTGGTGTGAAGATCTTGCCATAAGTACCTATTTCCAAACATTACCAGAAATTGAAAATTGTAATAGTTTTTCTCTGATTTGCAACTTCAAGGGTTTGGATTTTTTTTATTATCAATCTGTAAGTAATGCCTTCCAGTCTTTTTGGTGTTTTGCTTTTTTTGGCCAGTGTCTCATACATAAATACCTGTAAAAGGCAAATGCTGATCAATAGTTGTTAAACTTGACATTGGCAACATCATCAAATTTAATGTTCATTGATGGAGACATAGCCTTAAAAAATTAATTGAATTGAAAGGGCAAAAAGTAGCTTCTTTTTTATTGTTTTAAACTGCCCAACATTGACATACATTTCAAACTTACCAAGTAACTCAGCAGTGAGTGCATCCACCACCTCGATGCAGTACTTTCCATTGTTGAGCACGAAGGGTGTAGAATTGCACACCTCATGTATGGTGCGTGTCTGGTCCGACCAGAAGCCTGCTGATGTCCTGGCTATAACATGCTCTTTGATTGTGAGCCTGAAATTGACAACATAAGAAAATTGAAAAACTGTGTGAGGTCAGGGGATCACGCCTGGTCATAGAAAGATAAACCAAAAGAAAGAGAATGGGGTGGGATGGGTATAACGCAAAAGTCTTATGTGACAATACATTTGTCCACCAATCACATCTACCACAAACTGCTTTTAAAAGAAATTTTGTTCCAAAAACATAAAATATCAGCATTGTGAGGGTAGAACACTTTGTTTATTATAGTAAAACAAATGTTTCTTTTCAAGACAAGTTGTTAAGATTAATAAATCTATTTGAATAACACTTTACAACTGTGTGTGAAGTGATTGTATGCCAGTACTAACATAAATGTGATGTATTATTATGTAAACACTTCAAAACCTTGTTTTTGATAAAAGAAAATGCAAAACACAAGGTAAATGTTTTCACTCATATTTCAATCAATTTCATTGCAGTACAGTTTGATTATTTTAGAAGACTGTCAGACTGGTCTGGACTTCAGGGTATAAAATAAGCTAGCTGTAAATTATGCATGTACAAGTTTATAATTTAGAAGTTTAAATATTTAGAAAAAAAAAAATAAGTGAAATGGTAATGAAATTACAAAAGTGAAAATCTTTCTCTTAGATTAGGTACTGGATTTTTTTTAAATTAATTTTGCCAGAGGCAACAAGTTAACCTTTGGATGGACAGGGAGAGGGAGGCCAAAGAAAAAATGGATGGATTGTGTTAGGAGAGATATGAAAGAAAAGGGAGTTAGTGATAGCATGACAACTGACAGGACAGAATGGAAGAAAACAATGTGTTGCGCCAACCCCAAGTAACATGGGATAAGAGCAGGAAGATGAGTCAATAAATTAACCTTTACCTCTGCAGCACACCAGTCACCGAATTGTTATAGTTGCTGACAATAGGGTTGCCGAGAGGCTTCACCAGTCCTCGAATCACCACATAAGGGATAGTGTTATTGGAGTACTTGTTGATCTCCTTGTTAAGGGTCGAGTCTATGTCCAGCACAGGTGCAGTCTGCAATTCAACAAGGTGGTATTTTAATGGTTTTTTATAATACAGAAATAAGAAATATTTAAGGACCTAAACTTGAACATAATGTTAGAAAAAATTAAAGAAAAGTCAAATGAATCAATGATTCTATGAATAATTTTGGTTGGAGACTAAAATGCAGATGTAGGGAATGTATAATTTATTAGTGAAGCTTCATCAAAAAGTGCGTACAGATTCAGGAATATGATATAACCAAGGCTTGTAGTAAGTGGAATAAATCTGTTATTATTTATAGAAACCAAAAGTCATAACAAAAGCTAATGTGTTTACCTGCAGGGCATTCAGGATATGTTTACATTTGCTCAGCTGTTTCACACAGAAGCCCAAAATAAGGGTATCTATTCCAAGGATCACTGTTTCGCCGATTATTTCCGAAAAGAAGTCCATGGTTGTTTAATTTTTATTTGGGAAATTTTACAATTAATTATATAATGTGTTGCGTAAGTAATTACGCGTATTTAGCTCATTTTTCCATTAATTTCCTTATTTTTAGTAGAAATACCCAATCACAGACAGATTCTCACTTTGAGATTTTGACATTGACACTGACATTAACGTCAATTTACGTTTCGTTGCACAGCCCACCTCAACTTGAACACGCCACCATAACCTCCTATTGTAATTGTTTGTATTTTATAATAGGAACAAAAAAAAATGAGAAAGAGTGACTCTTTCCCACTTTATTATGTCCTGAAGGTCCACACTATTGATTCGAGGCCTTTACCACTGCTATACAGTAGTTTCGTGGCAGGGCTTGGCAACTTATTTCAAAGCGTGATGGTGCAGGAAGGAAATAGAGTTCGATTTGCAGGATGTTATAGGCGGTATTTGCAACAGCTACACTGATAGATTCGATCGATCGATTTTGTATATTTTATTGATTTGAGTCATGCTTGTCGCAAATAAACTCTTTTTGTTTCATTTCTTCTTACTTTTTTCCTTGATCGCCAACCCGCCTGCCAAGCGTGGCGATTTTGGCAAATCCCCCCTTTGGGGAAGGCCTATGTCCAACAGTGGACGTCATTTGGCTGATGATGATAGGCGGAAGAATCCGATTGGAATAAGGACCCATTCAGTTTTCCTTTATTGATAGGCTAACGTTTGTCCCCTATCTCACCAAGCGATGACGTGATTGACGATGGAGCAGGTTTGCCTTTACGTAACCTATTCGCTCTTGACTAAAAGACCCCCAGGTTGTAGCTATCGGGAAACACGACTCCAGCAGGGCATTCTATGTATTCAAAAGTCATTTATTCAAATTAGGCTGAGTGCCAGCACTTTTTGAACGTCAAAGTTCTACATAAAGACAGTCCCCCAAATCGCCCGCCCGTCACCACTTCCTAGTGTTTTAGCTGGGAAGAAGAAGTGGCGCAACAAACTCCCCAGCAACACATCTGTCTGTTGAGTTATAAGAACTATCACTTATACAAAGATATGTAAGTAGTCAGTATTCTTACAAAGAAAACAATACAACAAAGGTAACACGTAAAAACATAAAACTTAATAATTCGCTACTTGTAAGCTAGCACACTCCATTATGCCAGCATAAACAGACAAACTCAAGCATAAAAACAATATCAAATCAAACTAAATAAGCCTCCAGACATGAAGGGTGTGCCCGCTTACACGTACAGAGGGTAGAATTTAATAAAAAGATCTGTGACTCGACGCCACAAGTGATAAACCAGGGCCATCAAAATTAAACATTAAGCATATAATCGTTGTGTGTAAATGTATATACACAATACTCTTTAGCTCTACGTTGCCAGTATACTATTGGTATTCCATAAACGATTTGTGGGTTTGGTGGGAATTCCACCATGGACCGAAATGGTGCATAGCCATAGTTCTTGTGGTCGGATGATAGGACAGGCTTGGCGGAATTAAATTATGCAATTCCGACACTCCCAGAATTGCAAACCGATCTAAAACCGACAGGCTAGTATGTAGGCATTGATGATCAAGGCTTTGAAGATTTAATTGAGTGAATCATTGCAGATGAGCCTCTTGGCTCGTTTCTCAATCGACTCAAGCACATCAAGCAGCGGTATTTGGCAAATCCGTCCCACAAATGGGACAATAACAAATAATAGCTAATTAATAAAATCAACACTTCGCATTCCTTATCAATTTAATTTTAATTTGAAGTAAATTAGATCTAGCGTCGGCAGTGGATATTGGACATGTGAACATTTTAGTTCCTTCTCCTGCGCACTCTTGATATCCTCCAGGCGTTGGGCTCCTCATACTTGTTGTAGAGCGGCTCTAGTCTCTGGTTCTTCTTGAACTTAGACAGTTTGGTTGGGTCGGAGAACTTGAAGAAGGCTGGCGCGAACTCGACCAGCCACTTGGGGTCTATAGTGGTGACCTCGCGCATGTACTCCTTCGTAGTTTGGACGAGCTCGTGGTAGATTACCCTGATGAAGTAAAAAAGTGGCTTTATTATATGTGAATAATAAGGATCTATGTACAAATAGAGGTCAGGACTTTCTGGCTGAGGGCTTTTTTCCTACGCCACAAAATAATGTGTGTAATAGAGAACTTGAGAGGCGTCCTACAAACTTGTTAAAGTATCGCATTAATTAGCGCTGCTGAGTGGCATATCGAATTTTGTGTAGTAATGTTTTGGGTCGGCTTTGTGGCACGCCTAGCGTAAAATTTTTGATTATTTGAGCAGGTTCGCCACAAAACTTACCATTCCGGCTGCCTATTGAAGAGCGCACTAGAAGGATGTATGTAGACCACCTGGCTGTCGACCAGAGTTCTGTACCCCTCCTGTGGGTCTTTTTTAGCCGCATTCCTGAAGAAACCCGAACATATCGTCTTCTGGATGCGCACGGTGTTCTTACCCGCCGATACCACGTCCAATTTGTGCCTAGCGATAAAGAAGAACTTTAAGTTGGTGTTACAATACTAAGTAGTATTTGATAGGGCAAAAAAATCAGCTGTTCAGTATATTTTGTCGAGTTATGCATACAGAAATGTATGGGGGAGTCGATTTTTTTTTGGCGATTTCATTTATGGTCCCCGTAAGAGGTATTGCGTTTATTATGTTACACGTTGTATAAGTAAGTAATCTATATGCCCTTAGGCTTCGTGTACACAGAACTATCCTCATTTTTGCATGTGCCATGCCAGGGTTATAAGCTACCCAACTGCGCCCAGAGCAGGAGTAGTCATTTGACCAAGGCTTGCACTGACTGGACAGGTCCACTTAAATCTGTGTGGTTCTTTTCTCAAAAGACCATTTCAGACACTGATTTGCATGGTCCTCATATAACGTATTGTGAATGTGAGGACCATGTAAATCGCAATATTAGGGGTTCATTTCATGTTAGTCTGGCAGTTTGAGTTTTTTATGCGGCCTACCCAAATGTCCTTACTTTGGTATTGTTTGTCAAAAGTTCTAAGTTTGAGCTACACGATAACTGACAAATGCTTGCACTGTCTGGACAGGTCCACTCAAATCTGTGTGGTACTTTCCTCAAAAGACCACTTCAGACATTAACCTACATGGTTCTCATATGATTTGACCAGTACGATTGACATATGGACTTTAAAAGAGCCTTTGACCTCTGAGTTTGTTTCGGTGTTTCTTCTCAGGGTAGTCAGCTAGGAAAGACTGGTCTCTAGTTCTAGATCTAGTTTAAAGATGAACAAAAAAGATTGACGTGTAAAAGTGTTATGTATGTATAACCTACTTACAAAATAAATATCATTTATTTATGATCCATCTTTATGGATGGGAACATCCATAAAGATGGAATATAAGCCAGGTTGCTTGCTATCCTTGCCTTAAAAACTAGCGTTTAGTAACACAATAACCAGTCTTTGTCTTTAGATAGTAGTATTGTTATCCCAACTTACCTATCCATAATCCCAAGCAGTTGTTTCCTGACATCCTGCGCTCGTTTCAGGGTTCGGATCTGCACGAAGTTTTCATAGCACCATGCGTTAGAGAACTTGTTGTTCCTCCAGCTATTATAGACAGCCAGCAACGTAAGATGGTCGCCTTCAGGCTGGTTGAACTTCGCCTTCTTCTGGTCAGCCAGTGCTTGCTTGTCTTTGGGTCTGTAGAACACGTTCTGGACGCTCAACATTGACACTATGGTTAGGATCTCGTCTGAGCATTGTAGAGCTACTGACATGATGAGAATTTTCGAGAGGTTCGGTTCAAGGGGGAATTCGGCCATCTGTAAAGTACATTTTTTATGAATTAAGTTAGTCCACCTTCGGCGGCGCGTCATTTATTACGTAATGATGTAAGGCGTCGACTGTTAGGTCTACATACCCGTCTTCCGAGCCTGGTGAGCAGTCCCTCAGAGTCGAGCGCGGACAAGGAGTGCAGCTGCTCCAGCGCCATGATGAGTGATTCCACCGGCGGAGCGTCCATGAAGTCGAAGTGCAGCAGGTCGTTGATACCCATCGTCTTTAGTTGTAGCACCTGTTACAACACATGACGGTAATGTTGAAACTTTCAGAGGACCCAAATCATTTGCAAGGTAGGGAAGGTGATATGCAGGGTCACGTTACAAAGTGGTAGTTGACTCGCATATGCTAAAACATGGTGTGGTGTTTGGTAAACTGAGTAAGGCTGATAAAAAAAACATAGTTTTAGAATGGAACCAGCTCTCTACCAAATTTAAAAAAAAATCTTTCAATATTTTTGCTTGGGTGATATTTTTGCGGCATTTGTAAACGGAGCAGCGTCGATCAGGTTTATCCCGATATTTCTACCCGACTGGCCCAGAAGGAGGGTAAGTTTTTTTTTAAAGATTATCGCACCGAAAATCGTCGCTATAATGTGTCAACTTGCAAAAACTGTATGAATAAAATGTGTTAAGAAGGTGTTTAGCATATAAAATGGATTGAAAGAAGAAGAGTTGTGTAAACTATTTTCGGTGTAGAATAAAGTGTTGTACAAGGGAGGACTGCCTAGGGTGATGAAGTGTGGTGGTGTGTACGTACAGTGGTGGCGAGGTTGGTGCGCTGTATCTCGGGCACGGGCGTGGGCAGCATCTCGTCCCGGTAGGCGCGCTCCGTGCAACACAAAGGTACAAGGGAGGACTGCCTAGGGTGATGAAGTGTGGTGGTGTGTACGTACAGTGGTGGCGAGGTTGGTGCGCTGTATCTCGGGCACGGGCGTGGGCAGCATCTCGTCCCGGTAGGCGCGCTCCGTGCAACACAAAGGTACAAGGGAGGACTGCCTAGGGTGATGAAGTGTGGTGGTGTGTACGTACAGTGGTGGCGAGGTTGGTGCGCTGTATCTCGGGCACGGGCGTGGGCAGCATCTCGTCCCGGTAGGCGCGCTCCGTGCAACACAAAGGTACAAGGGAGGACTGCCTAGGGTGATGAAGTGTGGTGGTGTGTACGTACAGTGGTGGCGAGGTTGGTGCGCTGTATCTCGGGCACGGGCGTGGGCAGCATCTCGTCCCGGTAGGCGCGCTCCGTGCAACACAAAGGTACAAGGGAGGACTGCCTAGGGTGATGAAGTGTGGTGGTGTGTACGTACAGTGGTGGCGAGGTTGGTGCGCTGTATCTCGGGCACGGGCGTGGGCAGCATCTCGTCCCGGTAGGCGCGCTCCGTGCAACACAAAGGTACAAGGGAGGACTGCCTAGGGTGATGAAGTGTGGTGGTGTGTACGTACAGTGGTGGCGAGGTTGGTGCGCTGTATCTCGGGCACGGGCGTGGGCAGCATCTCGTCCCGGTAGGCGCGCTCCGTGCAACACAAAGGTACAAGGGAGGACTGCCTAGGGTGATGAAGTGTGGTGGTGTGTACGTACAGTGGTGGCGAGGTTGGTGCGCTGTATCTCGGGCACGGGCGTGGGCAGCATCTCGTCCCGGTAGGCGCGCTCCGTGCAACACAAAGGTACAAGGGAGGACTGCCTAGGGTGATGAAGTGTGGTGGTGTGTACGTACAGTGGTGGCGAGGTTGGTGCGCTGTATCTCGGGCACGGGCGTGGGCAGCATCTCGTCCCGGTAGGCGCGCTCCGTGCAACACAAAGGTACAAGGGAGGACTGCCTAGGGTGATGAAGTGTGGTGGTGTGTACGTACAGTGGTGGCGAGGTTGGTGCGCTGTATCTCGGGCACGGGCGTGGGCAGCATCTCGTCCCGGTAGGCGCGCTCCGTGCAACACAAAGGTACAAGGGAGGACTGCCTAGGGTGATGAAGTGTGGTGGTGTGTACGTACAGTGGTGGCGAGGTTGGTGCGCTGTATCTCGGGCACGGGCGTGGGCAGCATCTCGTCCCGGTAGGCGCGCTCCGTGCAACACAAAGGTACAAGGGAGGACTGCCTAGGGTGATGAAGTGTGGTGGTGTGTACGTACAGTGGTGGCGAGGTTGGTGCGCTGTATCTCGGGCACGGGCGTGGGCAGCATCTCGTCCCGGTAGGCGCGCTCCGTGCAACACAAAGGTACAAGGGAGGACTGCCTAGGGTGATGAAGTGTGGTGGTGTGTACGTACAGTGGTGGCGAGGTTGGTGCGCTGTATCTCGGGCACGGGCGTGGGCAGCATCTCGTCCCGGTAGGCGCGCTCCGTGTACAGACGGTAACACTTGCCGGGGCCCGTGCGGCCCGCGCGGCCCGCGCGCTGCTTCGCTGCGGCCTGGGCCCGACAGAGAATAATATTAAACAAAGGAAAAATATAAACAGCAATCAATATAGATGCTAAACTAACAGGTCATTCAGACGTGATTGATGGATATTATAGATAATATTTGACAAAACAACAGCAAACAAAAAAGAGCACCCGTGGAGTTTCTTGGCGGGTCTTCTCCATCCAAAACTTATTGGAAAACAAAAAATAATTCGACGTTATTTAGAAAATTATAGTAATAGTACGTTTTAACCCATCTTGTTCATGAAGATTACCCAGTTATTTTAACTTGACCATTTATTTACCTGTGAAATAGGCGTTACAACCAGCGAGTCCATTCCAGTCTTCGAATTATAAACCTTCTGCTTCACGAACCCAGGATCGACAACATAATAAACTCCGTCTATGGTCAGCGAAGTTTCCGCAATGTTGGTAGCTATGACGACCTTTCTTGAGCCGGGGGGTGCTGGCTCGAAGATACGCGTTTGCATTTCAGAGGGCAACGCAGAGTATACGGGAAGAATGATTAGTTCTGGCACATCAGGGCCTAAAGACTTCATTCTCTCGTACAGAATCTCGCAAGCTGTATCGATCTCCTCCTGACCAGTCAAGAATAGAAGGATATCTCCAGGGGGTTCCCTCAAATGTATTTGCATCACAGTTATCAAGGACGCATCTAGATAGTCCGTCTCTGGTTCCTTGGTGTACATAACCTCAACGGGGAAGGTTCTACCAGGGATAGTGAAGATGGGTGCTTCGAAGAAGTACTGCGAGAACTTGACGGCGTCGAGGGTAGCGGAAGTGACGATGAGTTTGAGTTCGGGTCGTTTCTGGACGGCTTGTTTGAGCAGGCCGAACAGCACGTCAGTGTGGATGGTGCGCTCGTGAGCCTCGTCCAACATGATGACAGAGTAGCTCTTCAGGTCTAGGTCCATGAGGCACTCGCGGAGTAACATACCGTCTGTCATGTACCTGCCAGAGGAATTTGAGTTTATAACAGCATTTTCCAAATGTATAATGGATTATTAATTTATCAAATCGTAAATATTGCACACAAGTTAAAATGTAGCTACAAACTATTTAAATAGGGTTGCTTCGATCAATATCTTGCCCAGGATATTTTAATTACCAAAACATCAACCATTAAAACGAGACGCCCGGGAGTCTTGCCAGTGTCATTGCATTAAGAGAAT
This sequence comes from Mamestra configurata, assembly GCA_002192655.3. Classification (NCBI taxonomy): domain Eukaryota; kingdom Metazoa; phylum Arthropoda; class Insecta; order Lepidoptera; family Noctuidae; genus Mamestra; species Mamestra configurata. Next base: position 188,486 of record NDFZ01005033.1, read on the forward strand.
GGGTGCCATATCTTGGGATACTGGCCATTAAGTACGGATACACCTACTTGATGACAGTCTCGGGACTGGTGCAGTCTTCGAACCGGATGGTGTAGCCGACCTCCTGGCCCAGGCGACACCCGAACTCCTCGGCCACCCGCTTGGCCACGGACATGGCGGCCACCCTCCTGGGCTGCGTGCAGGCAATCTTCCCGCGCGCGGTCAGTCCGCACTCCGCGAGGTATTGCGTGATCTGGGTGGTCTTGCCGGAACCGGTTTCACCGATTACTATGAGGATCTGGTTGTCGGCTACGGCCTGGGGTAAAGGAGATGAAATTAGAAATGTGGATGATGTCTGATCCTAGATCTACAACACTCATTACTACTGGCTATCAATTTCTATTGGCTGGCCATAAGTTTGCAGTCTTTGTAGCTATTAAAAAACTTGGTTTTACGAAAAACGTCGTTATTTAGACGAAGAAAGTAAAAATAAATGGTCCTTAATTGCACTTTTATGAAAACAAATAGAAAGTTTCTACGCACCTTAGTCAACTCATCCCTCAACTTATAAATAGGCAGCGACTGCCTCTGCTCCAGCAAAGACAAGTTCGTCTTCTTGCCAAAAGAAGACTTCTTCCCACCAATCACGTGCTTTTTCCACTCCGGTAAATCCTGAGGAGTTATTCCAGTTCCTCTCATGTTGGCAGCTAGGGCTCTACCATCGCTTTCTGGAAGAGGATCTATCCAGTTTTTATTCAGGCCCATGGGTACACTCTCCATCTCTGCCTCCCTCTGTATCATCTTCTGTTCTCGTCTCTCCTTTGACAGCGCTGACTGCATCATGGCGGCTTGTGCGAGGGAACCGTCGGGGTTCTTCACAATTCTGACAGGTGAGAGGTCGTGCAGCGCGCGGCCGTGACCTTGTAAGAACGGCGGCTCTTCTTCTACGAGCTCTATTTCAATGTCGGCCTCGCCGTCTTCGTCCTTCGGCAACAAACCTGTTTCCTCGTCGAAGTCCGGCAACTCGCTCTTGTCTATAACTCCTGATGAAATCATCTGTGGAGTGGAAATAAGTTTAATTTTTGCCAAACCTTTTTATAAGAACGATATATAGCGCCAACATAAAGTTCCATCTGGTTCTCTTACCTGTTTGATCTCCCATCGCTCAGGGCTGGAGATTCTGGTAACTCTCTTCCTGCTGGAGTCTTCGTCAGGGTCAAGGCCGCCCTGCAAGCCAGCCAGCACTGTGGCATTTGGTGGAGGACGATCAGGATTGCGACCTTCGCGTTCAGCCTAAAGTTTGGAAAGTCAAAATCAATAACACAAATAGGGAATTGAAGAATACATTTATAAATATAAGCAATATTATGTTAGTACAGCGACGTGGTGATGGTATGATTTATTACAAAGAAGAAGATTTACCTCCAGATGTGCATGTGATGCTGGGTTCAGATCTTTGCCAGTTTCTTGACATACATCCCTCATTGTAAGAGATACTTTCTGTCCAGTTATTGACAGTACTTTGACCTGAAAAAAAAAAACAGTATATTAAATGATAACTTTTATCACAATGGAGATCGAAAGAGTACAAAAAGGCCTTCTTTTTTAATTTCCTTTACTTATCGTAACACTCAAGAATAACACCACAACAAATAATAAAATTTTCAAAACATGATATTACATGACATTGTGGATTGAAATTACTAATCTATCTATCCTTTAATATAATAAAACTGATTGTTTGTTTATTTGAACGCGCTAATGAACTCCCAGACTGATTTGGAAAATTCTTTTTGTGTATGATAGCCACATTCATGTGGAAAGCTAGAAGGCAGGCTATACGAGAATGGGAAAAAACGGGATGTGCCCGCGTACGAAGTCGAGGGCAAAAGCTAGTGATATATAAATGAATGCCTACATTATACTGCTCAACTCAGCAGCAAGTGTTGAACAACAGTGCACTTTTATTTGGGCATCCATTTAGGAGTCAAAGTGAAGACTAGCATTATACTTGTTTCTATCTTACCTTAACTTTATCCCCTCTGTTGACGACATCGGACACGTTGGTGACGCGGCCCTCCGACCGGAGCTGGGAGATGTGCACCAGGCCCTCCCACTTCTTTCTCAGACCCTCGATTTGTACAAAGCAACCAAATGGCACTATGTTTGCTACCCTGCCGCTGTAGATCTGACGAGAAGATAATGTTAATAGGGTTAATAGAAATGTGACAATATAACTAAAATAATGTAAAGTTTTAGAAGTAGTGCACTGGGGAGTTTTTTGCGCCACTTCTAATTCCCAGCTATGACACTAGGAAGTAGAGACGGCGTAGTGGGGGACTGTATTCAAATAAATTTTTGATGTTCAAAAATTGTTTGCTTTTCAGCCTTGTTTGAATGTCTTTCGACTTTGAGTGTTAAGGAAAATATTGCTCACTAACAACAACATTACGGAACTTATTAGTCAAACATCATGAACCACGACTCTATTTTCATTCATATGAATGGCACTTATTTGATCTTTTCTTTCTTTATCTTGTCAATTACCCGAAAAATCAAAAAAACAAACAAGCAGTACTCACTTTCCCAGGCTCAGGGTCATCACTCATTTCAACCTCAGGACTCTTCTTCCTAAACTTCTTGCCATAGTCACCATATTTGTTTTCTCTTTCATGAGAGGGAGACCTCCGTCCCCTTGCAGGAGATGTCCTACGTTTAGGAGATGACCTTCCTTTACTTGGGGACGTCCTACTTCTAGATGGAGATCCCCTTCCTCTAGATCTGGTTCTCCTTTGTCGGTCTCTAGACTTATGTCTATTAGAGGTGGGGCGACTCCTGGATCGTCTCCTTCTATCTCTGTCCCTATCTCTACTTCTACTCCTACGGTCTCTGCTGCGACTCCTCTTGTCTCTACTCCTGCTTCGTCTACTTTTCCTATCCCTGTCTCTCTCTCTAGACCTACTTTTCCTATCCCTGTCTCTCTCTCTAGATCTACTTTTTCTATCCCTATCCCTGTCTCTCTCTCTAGATCTACTTTTTCTATCCCTATCCCTGTCTCTCTCTCTAGATCTACTTTTTTTATCCCTATCCCTGTCTCTAGACCTTTCTCTCTTCCTAGTTGTGTCTTTACGCTCTGGACTGTGGCTTCTCTCTCTTTTTTTCACATCCACTTTTATAGGTTCTTTAACAGGTGCTGCTTGTGATGGTGCCAGGGCTTCCAGCTCAGCCATAGCTTGATCAACCACAGCATCATTTGTTTTGCTCTTCGATTCATCTTTGAATATTTCTTTCGAAGTCAGTCTTTTGTTAATCTTTTCATCTTTTTCCTCCTCACTCTCTTCATCTGATGAGAATTTTGGAGGCTTCTCATTGGGAATTGCTAGCCCTGGAAACTTATTAGCCAGTGGGTTTGAACTTTCATTACTAGTTTCACCTTTCTGTGTGGTGTTGTTGACAGGTTTCATGTGCTGTATGATACGTAATAAATTAGTCATAAACGAATCTGAAAACTCAGCTCCATTTTCAATGAGTGCGCTCTTGAAATTGTCAAATGTAGGATTCTTGTCAGCTATATCAATGATGAATTCAGCTGAAACAATCATAATAAAATTTGGTAAAGAAGAGATTCTGGCGACTTTAGTTGTAACTAATTTAGAGTGAAGCCTTTAATAACTCTTGAATGTACTTCCACCTCCACGAGGACAACCAAAAATTTAACAAGGTACGCGAAATAAGCTGAATTCGACAAACGTTTCCAACCTAAGCAAAGGTACACAAGAGAGTATGAAGAGGAAGAAACCTAACAAAAGCTAAGCCACCACGCAACATCATTATGTTTAGACGTGTAACTTACCTAAATCCTTATCATTCAACCCTAAATGGTTGTCCAGCTCAGTGCAGAGCTTCGACACAAGCGAAAGATGCTCAAGTTTAGCAACTTCGTCCATATTTATAACTTTTTAATTAGAAATTCATTTCATAAACACAAAGCCACACCATTGACTATGTAGTTATTCCACAACTTGACATAAAATGAATAAGTCAAAGTCAAAATTGGACATTTGCGTCATTTTTCTTTTATTGTCTATGTCAATACTAGAGTGGTTCCTCGAAAGTGGGAGTATATTAATCGACTTAGGTAACCGAATACTGATGCCAGACTCTTGGCTTGGCATCAGCATTTCGTGCATCTGGGCTAAAACCACGTTGAGTCCGGTTAAGCAGTAACCAGCCTTAGTGTGCTGAAATGCGAGTGGTCATTGTCAAAAAAAAAAAAAACCACGTTGACATTGATAAAATAATTACCTAGCTACAACCAAGTATTTGTGTTTTATATTCTGTCCCTGTGCAACTAATTGACATTTGACATTGACATTTCAATATCTGTCTTCTAGATTCTAGTCTGCTTATTAATTTTTGTAAAACTAAATTAGGTTATTGATAGCGTATTTAGGCAAGTGCGTTTTTTTCATTTGTGTACAGCTCATGCCACCTCCATACGATGGAAAATAACACTGATCATTCTGAACAAAACAACTTTAGTCCTATATCTGTGCAAGACGTAGATGTAGATTTCTTACCGATTGTTTACGAAATAATACGAAGGTACTCTTTAAAGTGCTTTTATTTTTAGAAATACGTCATCATTTTTATCACTGCACTGTGCTATGTATTGTAAATATTTTTATTTTTTAGTGTCGAGAGGGACTTCCATGACAACTCTGCCAAAGCCAGGGAGTCTCAAGAGTGCAGTCAAAGGGTGCTCGAATTGCAAAAGAAACTTGATATAGCGCGTACACAGGTAACAATCATTGATGTATTCCTAAATCTTGTCAACATAGCATCTGTTAAGATTAGAATATATCTGATGTTATCAAAATTGTAGGTTAGTTTACATAACTCCTATGTGAGTTTAAACACAATGGTTTGTTCCAGATAAAGCGTTTGCCTGGCATAGATTACAACAAGCAGGACCAGTTGAAACAATTTGAAATTCTGAGAACACAGCTGAGGCTGAAGCGAGAGCTCTTGCAGAAGTACCGTAATATGTGCTCTTTTGAAACTTCCTTCAAGTGATCTACCTGAACACAATGCCTCTCAGAGCTTTACTGAGATACCTTGCCAACAATGAACATCTTGTGCAGAAGATTGCAGAGTCATACCCTGTGAGGCGAGCTGCACAGCTTGCAGTGTCCATGTTCTACAGGGGTAAGCAGAAGATGGGAGAGTTGGATCCCCAACAAGTTAGCAGAATTATGTCATTCTTAAAAAAATTAAATGAAAACTTAAAGGAAGGGATTCAGGATGCTAAAAAACAATTGAAGAAATAATGTTAATAAATTTTAGGGTAGTCTAAAATCCTGCTACATGTGTTTAGCCATTACTTTTTCACTTGTAGGCAATCATTAAATAATACTGCATAATTAATCCGAGCTAGTTTAATTTCACTCACTCTGAACAAACCATAAAAATATTAATTTACTTAAACTACAAAAATCACATAATAATGTTACTGTGAAGTAATCAAAATACTGAGTTATGATATGGAGTAGAGCAGCTAGCCGCACTAACACTAATATTATTGCATTATTGGTAATAGTTCCAAGTATAAAGTACAACGGATTCATCCCTCTGTCCCTCACCACTGCTGCTCCTAGTAACTGAGCAACACTCATGTTTACTGAACCCAGACTGCTCAATGAAAATATCAATCAAATTGAAATCAGTATAATGGAGGCAATTAAAATAAAATTATAAATTCCAAAACAAAATCATTCCTCAAGAATCTTGCATAAAATATTTAGAATTTTAGTAACAAAAATAGCAATTCTAATTAAAATATAGAAAATCAAGATGCAAAACTTGCATGTTATGTCCTGTTGTACTGTTATATTTCACAAAAGCAGTTATATTGTACTATGAAAAATAGATTTATTTCAATCTTGTCAAAATTACGGAAACATAGATTGTAGATAGATTAGAGACTATCTATAAAGTTATAAGTATAGCTTAGTCAAAAATATGTAACAGTTGTCCAAGAGTGTGTACTGACCAGTAAACACACCGAGTTAGATATAGTATGTTAAACCTAGTGATGCTGCTTCGACGTGAGACCTAAGTACCTTGTACTCTGATTTAGTGCTTTTGGACCGAATTAGCTGCGCTAGGGAAGCTAATTAAATATTAAAAAATAATTTCTTAGAGCTATGAAGAAAAATATTTACAGGAGTACCTTCGAACTTGAAAGTGTCACACTGTTGACATTTGAAATTTTGAATTTGTTTTATTAAGATCTCTATGATAAATTCGGAGAAGATTAAGAAATGTCAATCCCTAGCGCCCGTGTCGTACTGCTGGAGAATATCTGTGAGCCTCCCGGGGTGGGTCGCTGGGCGCTGCGTAGGCGGACTGTGACGTGAGGCGGAGGCTCACAGATCGGATGCGGAGGTGCGGAGGTGCGGCGCGTGGCCTAGGTGGCGGCGGCCAGCGCGGGCGCGTCGGGCGGCTTGTCGTGTCGCTTGCGCGGCCGCCGCCCCGGCGCGCCGCCCGCCCCGCCGCCTCGCTTATCTGCTTGCACCTCGAATGGAGAGTCTGTTGCTGTTACGTCGCTCTCTTGCTGGAAAACAAAGTCACACATAACCAATCAGAGTAGTGTATCTCCCAAGAAAACTATGCGCTTCAAGAAACAAAGTGTGTCTTCAGAGGAGAGCGCTGTTGAAGCCATACAAGTACTTGTCTATATTGTATTATCATAATAAAAATGCATTATAGTTTTACAACTTAATGCAACTTCAGAGATGCGAGACATCCAGGTAAAAAAAAAAAAAAATTAAACACGGAATGACGGCGAAGATTTTTCAATTGTCTTTTATATGAGGATCAAAAAGGACAGCTTGGCAACTTTTCTAAATCCAAAACGCCATATATAGATAGTTGAGGCAATGTTACCACATGCGTGGCGAGCGCGTCGGGCTTGTCGTGTGCGTGCTGCGGGCGCCGCTCGTGGCGCGTGTTGGCGGCGCGCGGCTGCGTCTTGACGGCGGCGGGCTCGGGCCGCAGCACGTTGCCTACCGCCTTCGTGCGGCCCTCGCGGAACACCTGCGGAATATATCAGTCACATGAACTGAACAACAATGTAATCAACCTTTTCGGCAAAGGCACTACTAATTCGTTTATTTGTTACTGTAATTTTGTGTCGAATAAATGTTTTCTGCTCTAACTACAGTCCAAACATAGTTATTTTACTTCTGATAGCAACCTTATTACAACTCGAATAAGGATCAGTATGATTAAGACAGTGTTGCAAAATCAACGTTAAAAACACTGACCGGATCTTTATGACTATTGCAGCAGTTGTCATCTCAAAAAATCTGCCTGGTTTATTCCCAACTATGTTGGAGCCAGCTTTTAACCTTTTGACACCACGGTCGGCTATAGCCGACAAATGACAAAGTGCCCAACACGCCACCGTTGGCTAGAGCCGGTTTGGCGTCGGGGGCACACCGATGCGTTTATGCTCTGGCGTTCAAAAGGTTAATCTTACCAACCGGATGCTCCTGAATTCCATTCTACATAGAACGACTGCCAGAATGCAGCTGACGGGCTGTTATTACTAAGCCACGGGGCCGCCCTTGATGACAAGACAGTACTCACCATCCTCTGGCCGCGCTTGAGGTACTCGGGGTGCTTGATGAAGCGGAAGCGCACGAGCGCCTTGTCGCCGGTGCGCAGGCAGTCGCGCGACATGGACAGGATGGACGCCGTCTGCCGGATGCTGCCGCAGTGCACTGCCGGACACACGCACATATTAACATTTTTTTCCCAACTATATTAAAGATTGGCTTCCAGTCGAACTGCTTACCTGAATTCCACCAAACGGCCACTGGGTAACATGGTACTTCATGACACGGTGTCACATTTTAAACAATCAATAACCTATCTTTGTATGGAAATTGAGGCGGTTTCGACTATGCTGCCAGTGTCACATAGTAAACCGTCCGACCGTCCCTCATAACATCCAATCTTCACCACTTCCTAATATTTTAGCTTACTGTGGAACAATACCACAAAAGATGCCCCATTATGAAACTTTGCGAGGCCAATGCCTTTTCGCGGTCACGAGTCCACTGAGATTGGCGGAAATCGCCAGCAAGGTGGGCGCCGTTCATATACGGACTTGCTAACGCTACGCTACAATGTGTAAAGAGAATTCTCGATACGAAAAGAAGCGTCAAAGAAGTGAAGTTAACTCAAGAGCATAAAACTAGACATACCCATGGCCTGGTAGCGCGAGGAGATGGTGGTGGGGTGGTGCAGCACCAGGATCTCGCCCTCGAACTGCCAGCAGGCCTGAGGGTTCAGCGCGGGAGACACCATCACCATGCCCTTGCGGATTTGGGAGCGCTTTATCTGTATGACAACATTATTCATAATTATGATTTATTTATTTATATTTACTAGCTTTTGCGACTTCGTGTCGAAAAAAACGAGATATGCGCATCTCGTTTTTTCCTGTTCCCGTAGGAATTTTTCAAATTCGACTGGTAGTTCCAGAGATTAGCGCGTTCAAACAAACAAACTCTGCAGCTTTATTTTATCACCAGAGATCGGAATAGGTAGACTACATTTACCTAATGTTCGTGGAAGTAAGTAACATAGAGTTGATAATACCTCCTTTAAAATCCCGGAATCGTAAACATGACGATTGTATCCCGGGATTTAAGAAATTGCAAATTACTTATTGCGAGATCAGTGCCAAATAAAATTGTGGCATAAAATAACACTGAAATAATTCCTTTTCATCAAGTAACCTTTTTAAGAGCGAAGCTAGCCGTCTGTCCGCCGCGCACCTCGGGCACAGGCATCCTCTTGCGGTGGATGCTCTTGACGGTGATGGGCTGGAAGCGGCCCAGCGGGTCGGGCCCCAGCAGCAGCGTGTCGTTGAGGCGGATGAGGCCCGCCAGCGTCGTGCCCGACACCACGGTGCCCACGCCCTGCGGGGAACTACTGCTACAGACAAGTGCCTACGTACTCACCGTTATTTGTCAAAATAACGTATTTAACGTAACCTCTTTTCGACTTTAAAATAAACTTTTTGTTTTATCATGATTGGCTATTGAATAAGGTGGCGAATTGCCTCATTGGTGTAGTGGTTGCAAGTGCTCCTGTTAATATAAGCACGAAGTCCTGGGACCGATTCTCATTTCGGAAAAAATGTTATGCGATTTTTATTAAAAAACTTTTTTTTTTTCTTCTTTTGAATGGCATCTCGCAGTTCAACTTCGGAGGTTGTCGACTGTTTAACCGGAATTTCATGTGGCAGCCTTAATATAAATATTAAAGCCCCCAGCCAGGGCTTATTAATCAAAAATTGCTCAGTAGCAAAATGTATTCTGGATTTGTACCAAGTTGATGGCAATTGGCTCGCCCCTTATTTCGTGGGGACTTAGAGAAAACTGGCGAAATGTCTCAGTTTTGAACCTACGGGGAATGCAAGGGTTATTTTATTAACAGCTAGCAAAACTTCACAAATGCGGAAGAAACTACACAGTTCCACCAACTAATTCAGCATACCGGTACTGAGTACGTGTCATCGATCTGGAACTCGGCGGGCTTGTCGTCCTGCGAGGGCATCCTCGTCTTCAGAAGGTTGAGGAACATCGTCAGCAGCTCCAGGTTCTCGCCAGACACGTTTGATACTTGGAAGATTGGACATAGCCTATTAGGAAATAATAAAAAAAACTATAATATGTAGGCAATATTGAGAAACGATATGACGACTATGACTATGACGACTGTATATGCAGATTTTTTTCCAAACGCAATCTGTCCATAAATTGAAATTTAGCATGTTGTGTTATGATAGAATTAAATGCTTGGTCACACCCACTGGAGCACATGCGCGTGCAGTAGGCTACAGTAAGGGTAGGCCAGCCCATACATAATGCCCAAAAAAAAACACTCACCAAATTATTCAGGGTTGAAATCGTGAAAAATGAAAAATGCGATTATTTTTTTTTTGAGCATCCATATCAATCAATCAATGTACAAGCAGTACATGTATAAAATTCTTCCATGACCGAGTGATCGAGTGACTGACGTACCACGCACAGCCGAAACTACTGGTCATACAAAGCTGAAATTTGGAATTAAGGTTGCTTGGAGTGTAGGAGAGTACTAAGAGAGGATTTCTCCAAATTAATGCGGGAACGGGCAAAAACGGGATATGCGCGTACTAAGTCGCGGGCAAAAGCTATTTCGTCATATGGAGTGTCAGCTGGCACGGTATCCGGTCTTGAGGGCTAGCCTTTAAAGCTTCCTGAATCTGCATTTGAAACTCGACACATGTATTGTTTCTTGGTTTGTCAGACACCTTCGACATTTAGATTTTATTGAAGCTTTATTTTGAAACTAGCTTTTGCCCGTGACTTCGTACGCGCATATCCCGTTTTTTCCCAATCCCGTAGGAATTTCGAGAAATCCTACTCTCCCCAAGGAACTTTTCAAGCCACATTTCAAGTTTCAAGTGTGCGTTGTCAGTCACTCAGCCACCCAGCCAGTCAGTAACGGAACTTTATAAAGAGAAAGTATTCTTATCTATCCCTTTCATGTCGAATATCAACTAACAATCAGACGAAACATGCATTCCCCATTGCAGAAACACTGGAATAATTAGGGTGTAAAATTGCCAACTTACCTCTGTGACACGAAGTTAGTAGCGCTAACAATGACGTCATCTTTCGTCTTCACCATGACAGGTACTTTGCGGCAGCCGGACGACTTGAGGATCCTGATGAGCAGCTTCAGGTTGTCTTGCAGAACATTGGGGGGGCACATGTCGATCTTGGTCACTACCACGAACACTGGTACTGAGAGAGCCAGGGCAAGTCCTAGATGTTCCTTTGTCATACCTACTATGCCTGCGTTGGCACCGATCTGGGGAAATGGGAAGATATATTACAACTATTGCTTTTACAAGATATGTGAAATCAAGGATGGACATAGGTAGCGGAATTGTTCGAAAGAATAAGCAAAGTCGAAATCAAAAATCATTTATTCAAATTAGGCTGAGTGCCAGCACTTTTTGAACGTCAAAGTTCTGCATAAAGACAGTCCCCCAAAACGCCCGCCCGTCACCACTTCCTAGTGTTTTAGCTGGGAAGAAGAAGTGGCGTAACAAACTCCCCGTGGCGCTGGAACGCAAAGGGCATTTGGAGGGACATGCATATGTTTTAGTCAGCAAGAAGGATGGACAAACTTTTGTTCCCAATTTACTCTAAACATTTGCCATGTTATCTCTTCACCTCCCGTTGTGAACTAGTAGAGAATGACTCAGGAATTAAGTAAGCATTTGTTCCTTTGTGTCGCACGAAGTTTTATTAAATAAATAGGCAGAACTCTAAGGAATGCAGAGTAATTGCAGGCTAGAATAACAAAACAAAGACGTTTGTTATGTATCATAATTCTTTTGTTTTTTGTTCCAAAATTGCGCAAGTTTAGATTTATTAGAAAACCAGTAGTTAATAACCTGTCCGCCCTCGATTAATGACTTTACTTACAATTAATTAGGTGGTGTAGAAAGTATAAGACTATGATAAAAAACTAAATTGATTTCAATCATTAATAGGACTTTGAAGAAATTTCTTTTGAAATAAGCTTCACCTTTGTGCTCTTTTATGTATTTGTGCTTTTCTCTTTTAAGTGTTTTTTGTGTGCATAAACAAAGAAAGATAAAAAGAGTTTATTTGAAAGCAACAAAAAGAAAAATAACGAACGAAACCAATGTAGCAAAAAAACATTAAAAATAAATGCCATTTTCCACAGATAACATAACACATACACCTACATGACATAGCTTAACATGACAATTTCCAATCATAAACACTTACCATAAGCATGCCAAAATCAGGTGCATGTCCGGTCATACCGAACACGGTTGTCTTGAGGTACCGCTCGTGGCCAGCCAGGTCGATGAACGTGATGACCTTGGACGACTTCTCGCAGATCTTCACCCAGTCCAGGGTGCCGTGGTCTGGCTTGTTTACTACGTTACCTGTGGAGAACGACGAATCGTTACTAAACTAAAGTTAAGCTGCATTAGATGCTTATGGGAGCTCGTGGCTAAATAATAACAGCCGCACGGGTCGATCTTCAAGGTTAAGCAACGCTTGCCGAGGTTGGTCTGTGGATGGGTGACCATCTTAACATACAGAGACTCCTCCATGCCTCGGAAAGCACGTTAAGTCGTTGGTCCCGGTTGTCATTTGTAGATCTATGGCAGTCGTTACGGATAGTCAGAAGCCAGATAATCTGACACCAGTCTTGCCAAGGAGTACCGTGTTACCCAGTTAATGGGTTGTGGAGGTCTGGTAGGCAGCCGCTCCACGTAAAATACTGGTATTCAGCTGAATCCGGTTTGGCTGGAAGCCGACCCCACTATAGTTGGGAGAAGGCTAGGCAGATGATGATGATGAGTGGATGGCCAAGTTCGAAAGTATGCGGAATAGCGTGCAGATTTTTTTGGTTTGGTCCGTCTCAATACTGGGGTGGTTTGGGAATCAAATCAATTTAAGATGGTACAAAGTTCACCGGGTCTTATCGTAGTTAGAAATATTTTTTTTTACCGCCGTCGTCCATTCATCTCAAACGCAAGTAAGTAATCACCTAATCACCAATGCTACTTAGTGGAAAAATAATAAGCCAGCTGTTAACCTTTTGAACGCCAGAGCATAAACGCATCGGTGTGCCCCCGACGCCAAGCCACAAATTCGCCGTACTTTTTGTCACATATTTGTGACGTTTGGCGTACAGGGCATGCGCTTGATTGTCATTTATACGTGGCAATGGCGTTCAAAAGGTTAAAGAGCTTTACCACTAATAGTACTGTTACGAGCTTGGGGTTCGTGACAATAAAAACAGCCGATTAAATAACCAAAATGACACTTTAATTTAAAAACACTAATTACAACTTTAAACTCACTAATTATTAAACACAAGTTCACCACTGATCACTTTATTCGCACTTGAAGATCGCTTCCGAAGTATTCGCTTGTATCGCAAATTCAATACTGACTCGGTCGCGGACTACGCACTCCTTATATAGGACAGTTAGTTCTAGAAACTTCTATGCTCGAAACATCTGGAATGTTCTCGTAACTACCGCTGCGACTGACCAGATATCGGGAAGTGTAGAATGTTCTGGCAAAGAAATGTCTAGAAGGTACTTGACCCTACTAGTTCTGCCACTCGATACTAGATGGCGCTAGTAGTAACATAAGGTACCCGACATTAATTCTGGCGCGTAACAGTACTACAAACTGAAAAGTACAGACACCAGCACATCAAGCTACAACAATCTGTCGAATTTCTTTAATAGATTTTCAACTTTATCGCTAAAGCATGAAGTTCAATGTTAATTAGGAAAATTTGGCAGTTTCGGGTAGCTTGACGTGCTGGCGTCTGTACAACAAAAACGTTATACAATAATTGTAGTACTACCAGCATGAACGCGATTATAAACTTACTCATGTAGCGTGACAGTAATTTTTATGTGTTACATGCCTTTCTAGTTTCTTATCGTGAATTCAGAAAGTTACATGTAGAGCGAGTGACCTCGTGGTTTGACTATCAAATTATAATAATCAACCAGCTTCAACCAGCCACTTCTACCACGTTAAAGATACTATCCCATGGGAACGTACTGCAAGGATCAAACATATCGTATGTTTTTTTCCAAGGTCCTTTCGAACCGACAGACAGAAATGTAGTATGAATTGTTCAAATCGGATTGTATTGGATGACGTTATAAAATAAGGGATTGCTTCTTCCTCAATGGGCCTCTTTGTCTCATTCTTGAACAAGCCTCTTGTGGCTGAAATATTCTAGAAAACGTGTATTATGTAGTACTTCATTCATAGCGTACGGCGACCAGTTAACGGTACGTTACATAAGTTAATTGCATAACTAGATAAGTAACTACGTCCATTTATCAGTGATCGTTCAAGTTCTATTAATATCACAGTATTTACTACTTAAATGAACTAATTATACCAAGTAGGTAACTATGAATATGCAAACTGAGTATACATCGCATTACAAGCGAGTTTCGTCATATCGATCTAATTTTTGCAATGCTACGTTGTAGTAAATCTTGCTCTATACAGGTTGTGTCAGATGTGGGTGGTCATATATAAAGCTGGTATATAACAAATAACCACCTACACCGTGATCTAAAAAATAATCCTGTTAAAGAATAAATATAGGACTCTTTACTCCCCTATTACATCATCATCATCTTCCTGCCCTTATCCCATGTTTTTTTCTTCTATTCTGTCCTGTCAGCCGTCACGCTATCACTAATTCCCTTTTCTTTCATATCACTCCTAACACAATCCATCCATCTTTTCTTTGGCCTCCCTCTCCCTGTCCATCCATCCAAGATAAGCGGTTCCCTTTTAGCTTTTCTGTTACTGGCGCCATTTGTTTACAAAAGAATAGAAAACTATCCAAACTTATAATTGGCAAGAAGCTAGAAGGTAGAACAACCAAATCACGCATTTTAGAGACATGCTCCTCAAGATCTTCATTAACCCAAATTTAAAAAAGTCATATTAGATGGACATATCCTTGGATACTGTACCATGCACGCCATATTTTGTAAATACATAAAACCCAGCTAAATATCGTCAAGACAGCTTGCAGGAAGAAAAGGAGATTCCAAAAAAAATAAGGTTGATGTTCTGTCTCTGATATACTGTAAAACTTCAAGAAAGAAAGGAAATGACTTGTATAAAAAAAAACATGCGGGGCAGTCTTTCCAGTTCGATCCAGCCCGTCTCTAGCTGTCCTCTCCCCAGCGACGCCCTAAGCCGAGGCCCGTACCCCACAGGGGGTATGGCCACTCATAAAAAAAAAAAAAAAGCGGAGCAGTCTTTGGGGACTGCCGATAGAAGTGAAAACTAAGCGAAAGCTAAAGCGTTCGGTGACGATGATGCGAGTTCCATGATTTTGTTCACCCAAAGCGTTCGGTGACGATGACGCGAGTTCCATGATTTTGTTCACCCAAAGCGTTCGGTGACGATGACGCGAGTTCCATGATTTTTGCTCAACCAAAAAGTGCTCAACCCTCCTAAAGAAGTTTTCACTCTAAAAACATGACCGCTAAGAACGACATCAGCTCTAAACAAATAACTTTTCAAGAAGTCTGATGCAGTTGGTAGTATTTATTTTAGTTCAATCACAGATATGATGCCACCAACTGCAACAGACCCTGTAGAAAGATGGAATTATTCTCTTTTTAACCGACTTCCAAAACGGAGGAGATTCTCAATTCGTCTCTTTGGTTTTTTTTATGTTTGTTATGCGATCATTTCTTTAATTTCGGAAGTCGGTGTCAAAAAACAACCAAAAACACCCACTTCCGAAATTAAAGTTATTTTATACTTTGTAGTGTTTTTTATTTGGAAGTCGGTTGTATTTTTTGTAAAAAAGTTTTTCTTTGTTTACCAAAAAGTAGAGTGACGACACTGATTCCTGATTCAGCATTAGGTTTCGTTCTAGTCTAAACTAGACTTGTAATCAATAAGTACATGAGGAAAATTCGCCTAAATACCTAGATTTGATATCGTTTTGGTGATAGCACTACCTTGTTATCTACAAAGAGAATGTTGTTGTCATACAAATGGTTAAATCATAATTAAAGTGGCTTTTTAGGAAACTCGTGAGAAGTTAGAGCTTTTCCTAAGCTTATAAAGCACAAGCGGTCATAAAGCTAGGTTCAGTCTCAGCTGCCACTTGAAGCAGTCTATTATTTGTATTAGATTAGATAGTTTTGCTTCTCTTTACCTCTGCTACGTAAGCATCAGTTTCCTTATCGTATTCATTGATCTGAAGTTCCATACGTAAACGGAACACCTCACCACAAATCACTTTCAAATCTTTGTGTTGCGCAATATTGTAGTATTGTGATTTCATATTGTTTTTATTCAAAACTTTGGAACCTACATTTCTTACTACATCAACGTGCTGTTCTTTTTCACAGAGCTTGTCCATACAAAAAGATAGAATTGAGAATATAGAATTCGAGAAGCTATCTGTACCAATATAATCTATACTACTACTAGTGGTCCCGACAGACGTTGTCCTGTCCGCACGTTTGCTATGTCTCTGACGAAAAGTTATAGAAATCGATTACAGCGCCACCTACCGGGTCCAATTGTGAATCTAAACCATCCTCGAATCCACTTGAACACACACAAAAAAATTCATTCAAATCGGTTGAGCCGTTAAGGAGTTGTTCACTGTCAACACACGTACAGAGGAATCATATATATAAAGACAAGCTGTGCCCGCGGCTTCGCTCCCTTCACCAACAACCGTCAACCGTTACCTACTCTACCTACCCTACTTCCCTTTTTTTGTTTTAAAACCTTCCCTGTAATCTGGCGACCAAAACAAAAAAAGAATTCCCCAAATCGGTCAAGCCGTTCTCGAGTTTTAGCGAGACTAACGAACAGCAATTGATTTTTATATATTTAAGATAATAAAGCTGAAGAGTTTGTTTGCTCGAACACGCTAATCTCTGGAACTACCTGGAAAATTATTTTGTATATGATAACCACATTCATAAGGAAGGCTATAAGCTATAAGGGAACGGGAAAAAACTGGATGCGCGTACGAAGTCGCTGGCAAAAGCTAGTATATTCATAAATCTCAAGAATTTATTAGCAGAATGATCTTAGCTTATGAAATTACGACTATTCTGCCATAAGCATCGCATCCTTCATATTTGTGCGGCAAAGCTAATCAGGTACCCCTTAGAATCTAGCAGGCATTTATTGAAAGGCAAATAAATACGTCGCCAGGTGCGCATAGGCATATTAGGGCCTTATTTTTGTTAAGCCTGTACTGTCCCCCTGCTGGGCACCCCCAAGGTAGGTCAAAGATCCCCCCCTCCAAGTGTCTTTCACGGAGTTCCTGGAAGGACTTGGGGGTGACCTTTGTCCTTTCTTCGGAACTCTTCTGCCGCGCCACATTGAACCAGCCCCCACGACACGAGTCCATCTAGTTTACTTTAACCGTTTTTGTTTTAGTATCTACTATAGTGGTACTCACCCATACTATCGAAGCCCAGTATGTCGTTGCCCACGGAGCTGGTCCGGCCGCTCTCCATCTCGTGCTTGTGTCGGAACAGCCGCTGCCGCGCGTACCCTCGGCCGTTGTCCAGTTCTCCGTGCGTCAGTACGCCCAGGAGTGTGGACTTGCCCGCGTCCACGTTGCCTACTACTGCCACTCTGTGTGGTGAAAAGAGAAGGGTACTTTGGAACTGTTTTATGGTGAAAGCTGTATAAGGAATAGCAGAAACGCCGGCACCCAGAATTAGTCACTCTTACTGACTAAAACCCATCCGTGTTCCTTCTAAAGCCCTTTGAATTCCAGGGCCGCAGTGACTCTTTCAAACAAATTCGGCAACCCTGGCAGAATTCCGCAACGCTGGCATATCGCGGTGGCTTCCTGCATTACCAGAGCCATCAAAAAGTGTTTTAACGTGAGGATCACTGCAAAGAAATCTTAAATCTGCTGAATGCCCATTTGGGCCAAGCGGGCCAGAGCCTTTGTATAATATAGTTCGCGTAATATTGTCCGTTCAAATGACAAACTTTCTGGTTGACGGCAGAAAGGGAGGCAGTATTTCCTCGGGCTAGCTCTTTCAGCAAGATCTGTCTCTCTTTCACCCCTGATCTCTTCCATCTCACTCGTACCTGATCTCCATGAAGTCGGTGTGGTCGAGCTCGGCGCGCAGCAGGTACTGGCCGGTGAGCCCGCTGCCGCACTCCCATCGCCGCAGCTCCACGCAGGACACCCTCTCACCGCTCACCAGCGACTGTAGCGTCGCTACTGATGCACTGTACTCGTCCTCTGTTAGACCGCGTCCGTCTGCACAAATAAGGAGCTTATTGACATCATCGGTGTATGAGCTATCTTCATGTTGATATTGTATGACCATGACTAGAACTGTTGCTAGTTCATAACTTTACAGAACGATCAATTGTTTATCGCTTGGTATGATAGCTTTGGCTGATCGAAGAGAGAAGTGGAAACTATCGAGCGACGGCGACTAATTTATTCTACCATCGATCGATCGGTGTGGTAATACCCTTAAATGTGGACCGTATGCTGTCATGTCACAACAAAAAAACCTTTTCCTAACATGTTGGGGTTGGCTTCGTCTTAAGTTTTTTTTTTTGTTTAAACGTTGCCCCACACTAGGAATTTCTCCTGAATCGTGGGTGCATTCACAAACAGCCAGACCCTGTAGGGCATACAAATATTTGTTCCGTGCTGGAATCGAACCCGTGACACGCAGCGCAGCAGCCAATCGCTCAACCACTGCGCCAACCCTGCCGTCAAATCTAACCATATGCAGCTGAGTACTAGTTTAACATAGACAGATTACCTAGGTACCTGACCGCTACTACCTAGTAACACGATACAGAATATAATCATTCGCTAATGAATACATGATCGCGATTTAAAAGAGCAGCACTGCTCGTTAGGACTCAGAACGTGGAGCCATTAATCGTTACCTCACGATCGCTAGCTCGCAGCATGAAGTGAACGCGCTTTCGATTAATGTAGCTTAGGGTTAAAAAACGTAGTTCGTTCATGTGCTAGAGACTAAGGCCGCGTTCTCACTATGTTGTGACGACAGATTATCGTGTCGTTTAAAGCGTCGTGGCTTGTGTATTTAAATGGAGATGTTCACATGATGACTTTTTCCATACAAAATGTATGTGACAGTCGTCCAATGATAAAATGGTCACGACATAGTGGGAACGCGCCCTTATTCGAAAGGTGCAAATGTCAAACTCCAAATGGAAAAAACAAACAACAATTACTTTGAGATGGCAAATTAGTCTCAGGGATTAAAAAACAAACTTTAGCACTAAGCTTACTACTTCCGGAAATACTAAATTTGTCTATGGTTGGTACTTTACCCGTGACCATCCATAGACAAATTAATTCGTTCCTAAAGTGGGACTCTCTTGAAAGAGGTTTATTATCATGGAGTAGGGTTCAAACACGTGTTTTCAAGAATGCAATTCAAATAATATGGCCTATTTGTAGTGAGAGAGAACTAGCGTTTTATACTGTGCTAGCGTGCTCCATTCAATTTTGTTTAATGTTTGTACAGGTTTATATAACGTGCCCTTGACATGCTTCGCGTGTTATGTTTAAGTTTACTACAAGAGCACGTGGCAAAATAGAAGGAATAACTTAACAAGCGAGAACATGCCCTGAAATAGTCTTGAAAAATTTTATTTGCGCATTTGATTTAAGTACAAAGTTCAAGGCATTCTTCGAGCACTGAATGCTCTGATAGTATATCGTGCGTGTCCCATGCGCCGCACTTATTACCTTTACGGTCACATTCAACGCACTACTAAGAGTAACCGATATTACCACATTCCCTACCCTCATGCACGTGCTTCCGACGATCACTTAGATAAGATTACAGACTTGCTATTTGCAACATCTGATTTATCTACTTATACATGGTATTTATGAAATTATTAAACAATCTTATCTTTGATTGTTATAAAAATGTTTGGTGACGTAATCAAGGTCACGATGATGACTCAGGCTAAGGGCTAGCACACACTTCACTCCATTATTGCGTCCTTTTGAAATAAAGGATCACTGTGTAGGTGTGCGCCAGAATCGACAGTTCCGAGAATCCCTTTATAAATACCTACCTAGCTAAGGATTTGCGGTATAAAAATTATGTCACTTTGGTTGAATGTGAGGCACATTTTTTTAATTTTTTGTGTCCTTTACTGTTGAGTATGATGAAATGTTCAAATTTGCTTGATTTTCCCCCCTATTTTGAAACAGGTAGGTGTTACTCATAAACAAACAATATTATTTATTGTGATGAAATATTGTCTGATATTGTAGCAGCATAAAACAGTACATGTTAAAACCACAACATGTTGATTGGAACAATTATTGTATGTGGGACTGAATAAATTTGTTTACATTTCCAAAGGATTAATTCTTCTGGACCTTAAACGGGAAATGTATTCAATTGTTTTGCAGTTGTCATTCAGTGTTATCCTTATCAACTGTACTGATAATAATGTAATTAATCTATGCAGGTTTTAAATCTCTTTTTAACCTTTTGAACGCTAGAGCATAAAAACATTGGCGTGCCCCCAATGCCATGCCACAAATTCGCCGTACTTTTAAAAGGCATGCACTTCTTGTCATGTATATGTGACATTGGTGTTCAAAAGGTTGATATGTTGCTTATATTTTATCTTTACTTTTAATGTTTACTCCTGCATTTATTTCTCTTCAGTCTGTTATCAAGTGACATTACATATCATAAAATAGAATAGTTACCCTCTCCTTGTCCTATATCGTATATTATTTCTCCGTTGCCTGACTCTAGCCTCTCCAGCAGTTGCTTACGGAGCAGTTCGTACTCATCGGCTGTTGGGCTCACAAGCACCATCTAAAGAGAACAATAGTATTATTTAATGACCACCTCGTCTCATATACCTAATACTGAAATTTGAAGTAACAGAATTTGTATGCAGATTGCCCTGATTGATGCAGGTTTTCTGTTTTGATTTTTCAAGTGAATTATTATTTTTTATTTATTTTACTGCAAAAAATATATATTTAATACATTTACCTCTTTTAGGAAAAATAACATAAGCTCTCCTTAGTATTAAGCAGAATAGGTTACAATAAAATAAAATGCTTCATATAATTTTGTACTGCATAAGGTACTAGAAAATTAAGATGATGATCTTTAACCTTTTGAATGCCACTGTCACGTATAGGTGACAAGCAAGCGCGTGCCCAGTATGCCAAACGTTACATTTACGTGTCAAAAAGTACGGTGAGTTTGTAGCTTGGCGTCGGGGGCACGCCGATGCCTTTATGCTCTGGCGTTCAAAAGGTTAAGCATCATCTGCCTAGCTTTTTGGATGTTTTTTTTTTTTATAATAAATGAGTAACAAAATTGATCAAAAGCATCAATCAATATGATTCAAATTATTTTTGTTTGTAATGCAGCATTATAATATTTAAAACAAAGCTCTGTAACATTATTTTAACTTAGATTTAAATGTTTACTAATATTATGAAAGATGATTGTGATAATATTATATTATACATATATTTAAATCTGAACTGACAAAATTAATTTTTGATGTGCCTTGAAATATTAGCACAGGGTGCTTCATCTCTAGAAACCAGAATTATGTGGACAGTTCTATAACTGTTATTACAAGTTTTAAACATCATTATCTATGAAGCTATATTGTGTAGATTGATTATGATTATTAGTTCATTGAAGATCCTCTTCACATATGTGTGTATGTGTGAGTGGATGGGATAATTTATAAACAAAGTGATGCAATATTGTTATGGTGCAATAACTTTTTGGAAGGAAATGGTATGGTGCATTGAATATTATATTTACTAGGAATTGATTCTGTTCAACAACAATACATTAAAAAATATATCTTTTCTTTATATAAGTTATTACTTACAGCAAAATATTTTTTTCAATATTCAGAAGATTTTTTTGCAACTTAAAATAAATATTTGATATGAAGGGCCTATATGATGCCATGTGAAGTCTACAGCATGAGAATTATGAGATACATCAGGAACAAGCAGCCATTTAGCAGGGAGATGTGAGTAGGCGTAATTTACGCGGGAACAATATGTTGGTAAACAAAGACAATGCTAATGTTTACCTTTCCTCTTATACTCGAATAATCCGTCTCGCTTTCCAGGAAGCCCTCGGGCTCCGCGAGCGGGCTCATCTTCACAGGTGACTCGGGTATACTATCCATGTTTAGTGACAATCGAAAACAACAGCATCAAACTATTACACCATTATGTCATCACGTTACTGTACCGTAAGCACTTCTGTTGGGTCACAGTCCCTAAAAAACAAAATAACTCGAAATTAGTTAACACAAAGACCACAAAAGATGAAAAAATAGTAAAAGAAATAACTACAAAATCTGGTCACAGGTGCTTTCCGCATTACATATAATTTGATGATCTTATGAAACAAATAACTGCTTTTGTAGGACCAGTTCTAATATAATTAATATTTTGATCTTAATATTCAATTAAATACGATAAATACCCTAACGATAACCGAAGAATGAGTTGAAAATAGATTTTCTAAATAAAACAGATGGATTAAATGCCAACTTTTTGACAACTCACACGCTTAGTGTTGCTAGCAGTAATTTGCAATAAAAGTGTGACTTTTTGTTTGAATACCTATCGTTTATCGATTTATTGACTGATAAAGAATTCAAAGATATTAAAAAAAAATAGTTTAAATGACGATATTACAAAACGACGATGATATTAAAAAATAGAAGTGTTATTGGAAGACGTGTTTTTCGGAGGATCCGAGGATTTAAAAACTGGCAAGGGTTGCAAGGAACACCAATTATTTTTCTCCCATGGGATGAAAAATGAAAATAAAATGCACAAAACTAAACCATTTTTTACTTGCTTTTCTCAAAGAAATACATATTTCTAATAGACATTTTTAAAGAAACCAATTACTTTAATAAAACTAGCTTTTGCCCGTGACCTCGTACGCGCATACCCATTTTTTCCCGTTCCCGTAGAAATTTCGGGAAATACTTTCTTTCCTCTCTTAGTGCTCCCCTACACTTCCTAAGGAAGGTTCCCTCAAAATTTCAGTTTTCTACGACCACCAGTAGTTCGTTGTATGTGAGTCACCCACTCAGTCAATCAGTAATGGAAGAGTATACTTACACGACTTATAGTATTTTCTATTTTAATTAAAGCAAAGCATGTTTTTGCCCAGCTCTGTTTAGTTCGAAGCGCATTTTGTCCCGTGATGATGGGTATCTTTTGCAACCTATTTGAATCATCTTTCCTTATTTCATTTGTAGTGTATTTACAATTCAAAAATAAAGGTTTGTGGATTTAAAATCCCAGCAAGTCAAGACCTGCATTTACTAATAATATAAGCGTGACTCTACGGGTCAGAGCCAACGCTCTCGGGGGAGGGCCCTTCGCTTGAGGAGTGGCTTTTCTCATTCCTTTTTATGTACATATTCTATTACAGTTATTCTTTGGGCTAAAAGAGCTGGGATAAAATGGCCGTATCGCGTGTATTCGGGTCCGGGATCTTCTAACCCGGTGATCGCCAGTTGTTGGAGTTTGTTGAACATATCGCGATGTAGGTCGTAGGCTCTGATGAGCCAGGGGTCTTGTTGTGGCACATCCCACAGTGTGTCCGTGTCTAATCGCCGGTCGAAACCGCCAGCAGCTTTTAGCGGCATTCTGAATTAGCGCTCAATTTTTAATAGGTTGCTTTTGCCATACCTCGGTAATACCTGCACGACGTCATTGTCAATGATTGGGAGCAAACATGCTTGTATAATAAGTTAGTAAGTAGCTTTGTGTCCATTGACGTCTTTTTGTAATTTTTTTTGCTGGTCGCAGAATCTCGACGATTCTTGGAAAAACGATTAGCTTAGGTTCCGAAACGCAAAATAATCAGAAAGGAACAGCAGCAGTGCGAACTGTTCGTATTCATAATCATCTGATTGTCTTGCCTTTCTGTTCTATATCTATAGAACAGAAAGGCAAGGTAACAAGTTTAAGGGAGAATAATTCACTTAAGTACTCTTACAGTTGTCATGACCATTGAGAAATTGGGCTCCACACCACAGTGATCCTCCAGCTGCTCATAAACAGATGAAAGCACTGGAGCGAAGAGGTCAGCCTTTTATGGAATTTAACGTCACGCTTGTAACCCTCAAAGCATTGGGCAGATGAATACCCTTATTACGCAAATTTCGTTTATTCCTTTTACCCCATTCCTATATTCCTATGCCATAGAGAGCGAGCCCGAGCCTATTGCCATCACTTACAGCCGTGTGCATGTATGGATTCTGGGCCACTACTGAGAAATTTCAGATAACCTTCCCGGAAATTGAACCCGAGTCCTCAGGCTCAACATTCACCGTTTGCCACTCACAAATAAGAATAAATTGCTTTTTTTTGTTTTGAACAAAAACCAAAGAATAACGTCACGGTAAAAATTACTATTCTACCATGGGTTTTTTCTTCGTCGCTCGTGCAGCGTGCTGTCACTCTCGCCGCCAGGCCGCCATTCGCCATCAATCGGTGATCGTATATTTAATTTTGATGAGATTTGATTGCGTTATTCATGCAATTGTGAAGTGAAAATAAAGATCTGATATTGTATTTAGTTACTGAAATAAGTTTTTATATTGTCGAATTCGTTATGGTTCTATGGATACGTCTATCCTTGAACAATCAATATGGGTGATTTGAATAAATCTGATTGTTCCTGGAAGAAAATGGTGATAGCGAAAGCAAATAATGAGTGGATATCTTCTGTAAAATCTGACTATAGCAAAATGGACAACTCGCTTACTGATATGAATTCGGAACTTGAACATATAGCTTATGATAATGTCAAAACAGAATATGATGAAACAAGTTGTGATAAAAGTTATGAGATGGACGACTCGAGCTCGATGTCCTCGACACAGGAGTTGGACCCGCTCATGCTGCTAGAACCCAATCAACAAAGACGTCGCAGAGACTCGGGTCCCAAGTGTGAATCGCCAGACGAGCGAGCGTTGCGGTTAGCGAAGATGTCTGCTTACGCCGCACAGAGACTAGCTAACGAAACCCCTGACCAGCGCGCCACCAGGTTGAGGCGCATGTCTGAGTATGCAGCTAAAAGGTTGTCTAAGGAGACCAGTGAACAGAGAGCTAAGCGTTTATCAAGAATGTCTGCCTATGCGGCCAAGAGGCTGGCCAATGAGTCACCAGAGCAGAGACAGGCGAGACTAGCCAGAATGTCTGCATATGCGGCCCGGCGACAAGCCATGAAGAAAGTGTCTGGTCCCAGCACCTCTGTTGGTTGTCATTCAGAACATTCAAATTACAATATGCAAACAATGCCTAACCAAAGCTGAGAATACTTTTTATTCAAGTCAATTATCATAATTATATTATTAGAATACAGACTTGATTACTTTTATACAGAATTTTACACAAAATTGATTTATGTAAATAGATTTTATATTTTTAGTGTTATGCCTAATACATAAATGTATTATTTAGATTTTTGTTTAAAGCCTTTATTATTTTTTAGTTTTACTAATCTGCTGTAGTTTGTATTTCTCAGCATATTATTAAAATATAAGTGCAACAACATCACAATAAAACTTTTATACTATAAAGTAGCTTCATTTGACTTATCCAGTTACAGAAAAAGTCTTTTGAACATTATTAAAGTTTATTTTAACCTTTTCACCGCCAAGCACTTCTATAGAAGTTCGGGATTTTCGTGCCACCAGCGCCACAACTTCTATAGAAGTTGTTCATTTTAACTATCTTATTAAAAAAAAAATACTGTGATTAAAAGCTTTGTTTCATTTTATTATTTAAGATAGCATTGTCTACTACCCTGTCTTTTATTTTTCTACACAAAATAAGCCCTAGTTTGTCCTAAAATCGGCAAAAACAGAAACTCCGAATTTTGTTACTTTCCTCAGAACGCCAATCACTTCATATCAAGTTGGCCAGTGATGTGCCGTGAAAGGTTGATTTCACCATTGAAATATTTATAAATACAGAAAGTTACGAATATCGAAAACAATTTGAGGTCAATAAAATATGAACTTAGTTATCTACTTCATTACAAAGGATAGTAGATGAATTTCGGCCTTCAGGTAGATGCCGATACGTAATTATAAAGTTGTTACCAATTCTTGTCGATAGTTATTTTCCCATCTCTACAAAACAATTGGTCGTCTATGCCCCTGTGCGCCACCGAGTGCCACGAACTACTATAGAAGTTGGTCAGTGACGTCATAGGCGTGCGGCTGTCAAGGTCACTTTGGCATAGTGCAGCACAAAATCGGATTCGCGCGCACGCATCTTTCTTTCTTTCACTTGATAACAAATAGAAAAATGAGTGAAGAACTTGATTCGGACGAACTTCTTAAAATTTTGCAAGGTGTGGAATCGGACTCGGAGTATTTTGTGGAGAACATTGAACCAGAAGATAATTCTGAGGTATGTCTAACTGGATGATAATAATAATGTTTATTCATCAAAGAGTAGGAATTCAATAAGTATGTAAACGTAAGTATGTATGTGATGGGTAAACGCTACCGATACATGAGTTAAGAAAAGAACAGAAACAACACTTAAAAAACAATGCTTTGATAAGTACACGGCTACAAGCGTGATAGAATTTAAATATATACTTACTTTCCATTTCAAAAAACACTTTAAAAACAATTAAAAATTCTGCTACTTAGATACCTACGGTAAAAAACGTTGACTGAAGTTATTAAAAAAACACAGGAATAAACAAAAATAGAAGAAAGAAAGACCATAGACCCCATCCCTGATCAGAATCGAATTCAACGTGCCCTCAGTGCCAATAACTTGATATGAAGTTAAAGAATGAGATCATGAAACAAATAGAGATGTACCCCATTCCGTATAGTTCTAATTGAGTTTTGTATTAGTTTCTTTGATACTCATAATTTCTACTGTTTTTTCTTATTAAGAATACTGTGAAATAAAACAAATCTGGAAATATTTAATCAGTTTTTATTTATATTCGTAAAATCAACTTTAAATCTTAACTTTACGCGGACAAATCTTATTCATCGATATGACGATATCCCCATCACTACTGTTTACTGTATATTTAGTTATACATTTATAGCTTGGCGCTCGGCGAGGCATTGCGTTTTGTGTACGTTGGCGGCGAAAAGGTTAATCAAACAATACACTTTTGATACAACTTGAAGAAAATGTTAGTTATGCAAAATACACAAAAGAGTATGCACATACATTTTTACATAATTCACACCATTTGAGATTCTACAGATGAAATTAAAGGAATGTTCTTAATCAGTCCATGAATTATGTCTTATCCATTAGTTTTATACTTAATAGAATAATATTATGTGTCTTATTGTAATATCAGATATCTTACATGAAAATACACTTTAAATATTATACCTTTTACCTCTCTATTGCTGATACATTTCATGTACATACCCCTGATTTCTGAATTAAGAATTTTTAAAAATTTACTTTAGCCTGAAAACCTGTAAAATTTTGTAATTAAAAGGAGAGTTTGACACAGTTAACTTCAAATGCTCAATTCAGAAATTGACCCATAAACCTCTACACTTGTTACATTCTTGTCCTATTCAAAAAAATGTGCTATTATATTATTACAGAATAATCTTCATTTGAATAACATTAGGGAACATACCCATACTATGTGACCCATTTTTTCCAATTTATTACCCCCCTCCCCCCCTTCGGTGACCACCCGTAGTATATGCCAATATGATTTTAAATAATCTTTTACAAAGAGAAAATTTAAAAAAAAATTGGCTTAATTAATACGGCGCTTGCCGCGTGACGCCAAAAGTGCATTAGGTATGCACTTTTGGCGTCACGCGGCAAGCGCCTTCTTGAACAGAAACTTAAGAAAAGCACTTAACGCTGCATGTCATATTTGAATGTAGCTCAAAAAAGTGGGAGATTTCCCTAGAGGATATTGACTACGTGACTTAAACCTAAGCCCCCCTGTGACCAAGCGTGGTATTTTGAAGACCCCTCTTCCCTTCCCCCAACGGGTCACATAGTATGGGTATGTCCCCTTATGTTATATTTTGGGAAATAGACAGACAATTTGCCAAATGTAGTGCTGGGATATTACAGGGAAATTTAAACGACAAGGAGTCCACCAGAAGGTGCAACAGTAATATTGATAAACATAATAATTTAAATCTACCCTATACTTCCAATATAATATATTTAGGTACCTACTATGAGAAATTACTACTACTATACATATTACACCTTTTTTCATTATATTATTTATATTATAGATTATTGACAACTTATCATAATTACTGCCTTCAGGAAAAATAAAAGCTAAAAATATAAAAATTGAGCATAAAGTTTAAATAAAATGTCGAGAAAAAGTCAAGACAGATTGTCATGTCCAGCAAATACGCAAAAAAAGGACGGATGTGGGACTGGTTAGTTTTGCAAATATATACAGAACAATACTGATCAAAATTCACCCCACATTGAATAATTTAAGCTTTACTTGTGGCAAGTTTGAGTAAACGACATTCTTACTGGATATTGCAGTTTTAATACCTTATTCACAGTTACAAAATCTATGTCGGCGCCACCGCGCGATCGTAATCTTAAACTACGTAATATCTTGACTTATTAAATTCAGAAGCAAGTCATTATGCAAAACAAAAGAAATATAATTTGAATAAATATTTTCGGTTTGCCTTGAGCTTGGCAAAACCAAACAAATGAAGAAACAAATAATATTATCATTGCTTAGTATTGCTAAGTTGGGGTCGGACACCAATGAGGCAAGGTTAAGACAGTTCTCCGCCATTACACTTAGAGCACGCGCATGGACGGCGGCGTGATCGCAGGAATTCGCTATTGCTGCGATCACGCCACTGTCTCCAAATGTAATTTAATTTCGTTAAGAGGACTTTTAAAATTTAAATATTGTATCCTCTGTAATGCCGTCTGCCAATGTGCGCCTTCCCAAAGTGGATTTTGTGTGTGAGGTTAAATTATACCTTATAAACACCCATAAAATGACGTGATTTACATAAGCTAGACATTTATTTTATACCTACATATTTTATTATGACCTATCGCTAATTCGCTATACATACTATAATAGGTAACTTTAAATACAGCTGCGAACTAACAGTCTAATTTGCTTATTTACTAATAAAAATCCACTAATATGATAAGATAATGATTGAACTTATGTAGTTAGTACGAAAATCATACGTCTGTTTGTAGAAATGTTACGTACGTATGTTGCATACGTAGTATTGGTACGGTCGCATATTCACCGTACACCCGTTGCGTTAGGCGTTCATGATCAATGTGACTTTGCTGGATGGAAAGTCATATCGTTCTACCAGTCAAAATGAGCTCAGAGTTTGTAGGTCTCCTTAGTACGGCGGTAGCGTGTTCTCCACATGGTTGTAGAGTTGTGTCGGGTGGTAGTGGTGAGATTTGCGCCGCGTCAGTGGTCGTTAGCAGGCGGTGTCGGTGGCGAGGGGCGAGCCAGCCACTGGCGCCAGTAGCTGCCGGGTCGATGATGTGGAGCTGTACGAGTCGCCTGAGGAACGCACGCTCGACTGGCTCAAGGGTGTTCCTGTATACATGTTACTTTATGTAAATGGTGCATAGTTTTTAGAAGAACTTGTGAGTAAACTTCGGTCCCCAGGCCCATTTAACCTTTTGAACGCCAGAGCATAAACGCATCGGCGTGCCTTTGACGCCAAGCCACATATTTTTTTCGCCGTATATTTTGTCACATATTTGTGACGTTTGGCGTACAGGGCACGCGCTTGACTGTCATGTATACGTGACAATGGCGTTCAAAAGGTTAATATGTCTCAATTGTGAACTAGTTGGTTGGATGGTAGGTCTAGACTAATTTCTAAGCTATATTAAATAGGTACCAGGTAATGAGGTGACGTGATGCGGTAAGGCCCAACGCTGGGGGGTACAATCTCCATTGTTAGTCGGCTCCTGTAACAGATATTTATATTAGAACATGTACACAGATGAATAAATCAGATTTCTAATATCATGTGCACATTGTTGCCCGGCTAATAAATTTGGTGACATGTTAGTTATTCGATAGGCATGATATCGTGTAGTGTTCTGCCCTGCAATAAGATGCACATGTGTGCGTTCCAAAAGCCCCGCAATGCCTTGAGCTCAAGCTACGTTAAGTAGTTAACGCAGTGCATCGCTCGGCTCCTGCAACGTGCCAGTGACCTCAACAACATTCAGAATACGGATGCGGTACATGATCATAATGAAAGTGCAAATTAAACACGACGCGGAAAATAAAAGAACATCGCGTGAACCAAAACCGAATTAACACGCACACAAACAAAGCTCAATGATGACGTCACGACTACGATGACAGCTGATGCAAGATGGCGGACTTACTGCAAGTTTGCTCGTCTTAGGAACGGTCAGAATGGTCGTGTTGGTGTCTTCCGGCGTGAAATAATCTGAGTCTTCGGCGACTGCCGGCGACTCCACATCGTTACGAGACTGTGTTCCGCTCGCTGCGTGCGATTTTACACCCAATTATCAACTGTTTACGATGAAACTACACCTGTCTTTGTTATTTTATGGCTACGTGGGTAGGCCCAATCCCCCTCCCTTCTGATAGGATGAGATCAAGTTCTAATAAGAAGCTCGTCGATTTTATGGATGACTGCTATTATTGGTACGTTTATTAAAGCGCTATTTCTGATTTGTGATCTTTTTAAATGCTATGATTTTCAGAGAGACAGTGCTATCGACGAATGTGTTCGATGAAAATCTAAAACATTTCCTGTGCTACCACAAAACTGCATTTGCCAGGAGTCTAAATCATGCTATAAACACGTAGGTACCTACTTTATGTATGGGGAAAAATATCACAAGGTCTGTAGTCAGTGGGACTAGTAATTATCCTGAACCATAACTTTCAGACAGGTTGCTTACATAATAACGAAATGAACAACCACCTCTATACATATATTCAAAATGGGCATTCAGGGCAATATCTCACTAACATCCTCTAGGAGGAATGCCAGTGCAATATCACCCTTATTTCCAAGCAAAGCTCTCACGTAATATCTACAAATTGAAAGGTTTAAATAGCGGCCTACTAGCGTCGGTCGAAGGTTGACTTTATGACTGTAGGAGCATGAGAGAGATTATAATTAGTACTTATGTGTTTTGTGTTGACACGGAGTAGTGTGCAAATGGAGTGCTAATATGTAAGGGGCGGAAGAGTGAAAAAGGCAAAACGTTCGATGTTGACGCCTTAATAAAATTGCGTCAACATCCGACTGGAGCTGACCGCGTGAAGTTGATATCACGACTGTACGAAACGTACAACTGCATGCAGTTGAATATATCGACTACGTGTGGTTGCTACGGTGCAGTCCGTCCGATGGCAGCCTAATGGAGAGCGGCATATGACCGTGTCCATTAGTTGCCAGTTCACTCCTGCTTTGTAGTATGATAGGGTTATACGGGATAGGGAACCCAGACGGTTGCCAAGTTTCACACTTTGGATCTCATATTTCCAGTTAGTCGCTTACACACGAACCAAACCATTAGCATACTATTCCGTGTCTCAAACTTGTGTCCGTTATAGTGTGTGTATATTTGTGGCGAGGTTGGCATACTGACAGTTGTGCTTGTGGTCGGGCTCGTCGGTGTCCGTGTCGTCGATGTGCGCCAGCGTCGGCGCCGACAGACGCAGCGCCGACTGCGACGCGCGCAGGGCCACGGGCGACGTGCTGCCCGGGCTGGACACTGTCTGCTCGTACAACACAACGAACAATTCATTTATGAAGAAAAGAAAGAAAGAAAATACTTTTATTTAGCACAAAATTAAGGCAAGCAACACGTTTATAGAGCGGAAAAAAAATTAATAAAGTCATTTTGTTTTTAAAACGTTAAAAAGTGTAGGTTAGCGGATGCGGAGGAGTGGATATGATTGACAGGGAAGAATGGAAGAAGAAAACGTATTGCGCCGACCCCAAGTAATCGCAGCAAAATCACGATGTAGGTTTATGAAACTTGTGAAACTTCACGGGTCGATCGTGAGGTCACACTCAGCCAGTTTTCAGAGTATCAAAGAGAGTAGATACGGATACTGAAACTGCACTGCGCCTGCGTCGATTGGTTCGGCTGGTCATCGCTCACACGTAACGTTATGAATAATTAAAACTTGCAAACCCAAATGACCTGATAGCATAAAAACTAACCCCAACACTGCTCACATTTATAGTTATTTAAAAATTTATGTACACACAAAAATAGGTACATCATATAAAACCGAAAAATAGGTACAAAGGTGATGCTTATTTCTATAGAAATCTCTTCCAGCATACCTGCGAAAGGAGAGTCGAGTAAAAGAGATGTAGACATCATTTACTTTTTTTAAGTCACTTTCTTTTTCTGGTTCGAGGTTTTTCAGAAAAAGTATACTTAGAGAGGCCTTTACTTAGCAGCGGAACAAAAGAAACATAAAAAATCATTTGCAAGTCGATTTGTGAAATCACCACTCACCCCGTTAGCAGTAGGATGTGTGAGCAGCGGCGATAGTCGCTCGGCGTCGCTGTCGGGCTCAGGGTGCGTCGCCCTCGCTTCATCGTCAGAGCCCGAAGCTTCTTGTACAGACTCCATGTCGCCAGGGTACTCCAGACTCAGGGATGACTGTAAACCATAAATTGGAGTAAAACAATCTTCGGAAGCTAAAGTAGGGGGGCCACACTTTCCGAAGGTGTAGGTTACCTACACCTTCGGAAAGTGTGGCCCCCCCATGGCAAAATTTTCAAAGCTTTAGAACTGTATTTCAACTTTCATCAGGGAGTATATCCCTGATGAAAGTTGAAATCTGCAGCAAGTAAAATCATGAAGAATTGGTAGTGTCAAATCTTAAGTTTCGAACCAGTGACTGGGAGTTTCATTTCAATAGGTACGAAGTTATTAGACTACGTTATTTTGATAACGGAAACATCCAAAACAAATCTTATTTGTACACTAACTTCATAACCCCATTGAGCGGTGGAACCGTAAAACACTAAATTGGTGCCCTGAAATCACGAGACAGGGCCGCGGTAGACCACGAAGGAGATGGCTGGACGACTTGGTTATTAATCATTGGCAAGGTGTGGTAGAGCATCGGGATCAATGGAGGAATGAGGGCCTCTCCTCATTCCTTTTGCCCAGCAGTGGGAAAGTTCAGGCTAGATATAACAATAATTACTATTTTGACAATTGATTGTGACGTACCTTGGAGATCTTGTCTCCGTTGACGACCTTGTGGTTGTAGAGCAGCGGACTGTTGGCGGCGGCCGCCTTCTCGTCCGCGCGCTTGGCCTCCTCCTCGCGCGCCAGCAGCACCGACATGCGGAACTGCACACACAACACATTATATTATATTTAACCTTTTGAAAGCCAGAGCATAAACGCATCGACATACCCCCTTCACATATTTGTGACGTTTGGCGTATAGGGTAAGCTTTCGTTTGTCACATATAATGGCGTTCAAAAGATTAAAGATTAATCAATAGTCAATAGTTACTAAAAAAAATTCAACCTAATATTATAAATGCGATAGTGAGCTTGGTTGTTACGCTGTCACACCGAAATAGCTGAAACCGATTTTGAAGAGTTTTGGTACAGAGATAGATGGGACCCTGGAGACAATTATAAGCTCCTTCTTTTTTTGCGAATATCTATATAACTGTGAGTGAAGCCGCAGGCGAAAGCTATTTGACTATAAATCATTATGGCGAATGGTTTGTTTTTTTAATGTTTCATTAGGCCCACTCTAGCCCCAAAACTAAACAGAAATGGTACATATAAAGTTCATTTACACAATCTCTACTTAGTTTCTCGATGTATGCAAAAAAAAATCTGTTTATCATACCTAAATAAAAAATAAACAAAGATATTTCAGATATTACGTGCTAAGGGATACCAAAGTCGTCATTTAGAAAGCACAATACCTCAGGAGTGACAGTGGTGGCAGCGGACCGGTCGCGCACACTCTTGACGTCGTCCTTGGAGCCGCTCTTGTTCTTCCTGCTGCCGCTGCTGCCCAGGCTCGTGGATGAGCTGCGCTCCAAGTTGCAGCGGTTCAAGATTTCTGCTGCCTAGGATGTAGAAAAAAAATACATTTTTATCAAAGTATCCATTAAATATTTTATAATTCGGACTTACGTGAAACCTACTCTATGTAGACATAGTTTTTTTTTTTAATATTTTTCTACATTACACGAAATATAGTTTGAAATAAAATGTTGTTTATATATTTCTCATAGCATGTTTCGAAGGGAATTTGTAACATCAGACTGACCCTCAAATGTTAATATTCCATTTGTTCAATATTCTGTGTCTAACCTTAGCAACGTTTGGATTTCAGAGACTTAAGAACCAATGTGCCCTAGCTGGGGCAGAGGACGTCCACAGTAGTCTTCTATCGCGAGCGGTCTTGAGCTTCATGTTCACTTCGCACCACGTTAAGACTTTAGTAGTGTGTTTGGAAAATGGTATAACTATACCTGTGAAGCAGTATCGGTGTCAGGGCTAGCGATGGCGGGCGCAGGCCTAGGCGGAGGCAGCGCCCGTGCGGGGTGCGGCCCGTTCAGCGCCTCCAGCAGAGACACCGGCTCGTAGCCTGCTGGGATGTTCTCTGTGCTGCCCTGTAGAAACAACAGAATTACAATTATTATGGAAAATATTCGCGCTATTCTTACCTCAAGCTGATGGTAAATATAAAACAATTTTAAGAAATAAGGCATACAATACAACAACAACGCTGAAGGAAGAGTTATCCCTACATATGAGACATTTGCTGGTAGCGAACCATTGCAAGATGGCGGCGTCAGAGAGTCACATAACTAACTGTTGTGATTACTTACATCATTGGCAGCGGCCGGGGCAGCGGGCGCGTTATCCGCTCTCCGCTGCAAGGCGCGTATCTGCAGCAAGGCGCGGAACGGAGCCCTACAGATGGGACAGTTGTTGGCCTGGTAGCGCAGCGAGTCGGCGCAGGAGTTGCACAGACAAAGATGGCGGCACGGCAGGATGAGCGTGTCCCGTACATCACACATGCAGATCACGCACTCTGAGCCACCGTCTTCTGTTTCTTCGTCTGAACTCGGCTGTGTGAGGGACATAGAAGATTTTTGTATCACATTTGAATACTAACTGTTTTTTTTTTAAGATTTGCGACGAGTAAAAAACTATAAAGAAAGTTTTTTAGGATTTCGTTCCCAAAGGGTAAAACGGGACCCTATTACTAAGACTCCGCTGACAGTCTGTCATCAGGTTGTATCTCATGAACCGTGATAGCTAGACGGTTGAAACTTTCACAGATGATGTATATCTGTTGTCGCTATAACAAAAAACAATAAAATATAAATAAAATTAAAAATAAGAGGAGGGCCCCGTACAAGAAACATGTTTTTTTCGGCTTATGGTACAGAACCCTTCGTATGCAAGTCCTACTTGCACTTGGCCAGTTTTTTCTCAAAACACTGGGAAATTCTCCTGTATCGTGGGTGCGTTTACAAACATACAAACTCACATACACAAACAGCCAGACCTGTAACAACTATCTGAAGGCCATACAAATATTTGTTCCGTGCGGGAATCAAACCCGCGACACGCAGCGCAGCAGTCAATCGCTCAAACACTGGGTCAAACGTGTCGCCAAAGTTAAAGAAGAGGAGGAGGATGCTTTTGTCCTTCAGTGGGGTACTAAAAGTTAATCATAAATAATGTTATTGTGCCGACCTTTATTTTGGAAAGAAAAGTATCTAATTTGTTTTTACGAGTAGCTTGATTGGCTTGGTTTTCAGATGACCAACGTAGGCACCCAAGGCCATTAACTTCACCATCCGCCATATTTGTAGTCAAAGTTACAGCCTACAGTTGTTTTAACCGACTTAAAAAAATGAGGTTATCTTAGTAAGTAAATAAAACAAAGTCGGGTTAGTTATACCATTTATAACTCAAGAACGGCTGGACCGATTTTGAAGATTTTTGGTTGGTTGGATTTGTCTTTGCCCCGAATAGCAGAATAACTATTAAAACATTGGAAAAAATAAAGAAAAAAATATGTATGTACAAAAAAAATTGGCATATAATGCCATTTCTGATACATGACAAAAACAAAACACGACAAAAATTGCTTCTCAGTCTCAGGCGGCACGAAGATCGCCGGGACTACTAGTTCTCTATAATGTTATCGTGGGTTCTTACCTTAGTGTCGAGGTTCTTATTCTCGATCCCGTATATCTCCTGCAGCAGGTAGCACAGGCCGTCCACAAACAGCTTCTGTTTGAGCGCCTTCAGCACGTACGTCCCGTCTGAATGCTTCTCTACCACCGCTATCGTCGTGTGCGACTGCCTTATTTCTGCTGCAGAATAAGAACAATGTTGGAATGTTTAAAGAAGTAATTTGTAGCGGTTGTTTGATTCGTTACCGCGGTAAAACACGGATGTGATGAATTGGTTAGTGGATATTTAAACAAGATGGAGCCCTTACGTTACGACTTATCGTAAGCGACATTTTGATGACAATGTTTTAATATTAAATGATGTAGGTTAAGACATAAAACGCTTTTTTTTAAGTCGCAAGGGCATTACTTTGCCACTAGCTTTTGCCCGCAATTTCGTCCGCGTGGAATAGTTTAGTATTTTTTTATAGTTTGCCTAAATAAAAAGGTTCATGGTTTTATCTTCAATAAGGAGGGACTCGCATACAAACTTTCAGCCCCTTCAAGACCTTTTCTCGCGACAAAGGGTTCTTCTTCAAGGTCTAATCTATCTCTGTAGTTTTGCATTTAGAATATTAGTATGGAAATACTAGCTGCCGCCCGCGTGAATCTCAAAAATTATCCTAAAGGAACATATTACCGGGATAAATCCTATGTGTTATTCCAGACTATAATCTACCTCTGTGCCAAATTTCATCAAGATCCGTTTCGTAGTTTTTGCTTGAAAGAGTAACGTGGGAACATGCGTATCTACCTTTGACCAACTGTCAAATTAGCTATCAACAGTAGCTGAAACTTCATGTTTCCCTTGCAAACATGACGTTTCAGCTACTGTTGGTAGCTAATTTGACAGTTGGTTAAAGGTAGATACGTTATTAAAACCGGCCGTTAGTCGAATATGAATATGAAATGTTTTCTATTCTATTCCACCTACACCGGATCAAGGATGCAGTAGAATAGCGACCATTATCATTGTAATCTTGATGTTACGTAGATCCACTTACCTACTCATGCGAGGGGGACAAAGCCGATGCATCGAGATGGTTGATATTAATTGAATACCTACCTACATATTACGTGATGTAGCAGTTGCTGACCTCACCTGTATTGTATACCATGTCATCCGGTACTGTATGACTGTAATTTAATTTAATCGCAAGCAAACGTAGCCATTGTGCGATTAAATTCTTTTTTCAACACAGTGGGATTTATCAATTGTTTAAAACTGAAACTGAAGAAAACTAGTTGAATAATATCAGTTGCGCACCTGCTTTCGCCATAGGTGCGTCAGTTACACTTTTTAGGGTTCCGTACCCGCAGGGTAACCATAGGAAGCCTATGACTCCGCTGTTCGTCCGTCTGTCTGTCAGCGAGCTGTATCTCAAGAACCGTAATAGATAGACAGTTGTAATGATTGAGTGTGTATTTCTATTGCCGCTATAACAACAAATAGTAAAAATTATATTTAATTAAAATTTAAGGGGGCTCCGTGTTTTTTTTTTCTTTTTTATGGTATGGAATCCTTCGTGTGAGTATCCGACTCGTACTTGGCCGGTTTTTTACCAGAGAAGAGATCAAATTACTGAACAAACTGCAAGAAATGTGACCACACTACACATGTATTTTATTAAAAGTCGAGAAGCTACTAAATACTTTCGAAAGTGGTGACTATTGCGAGTTGAGACTACAGCGATTAGAGATGTAAGAAGAGAAATTCTGCGCTGACCCTAAATCAATTGGGATGAAGGCAGAAGGGTGATGATGAATAGATATTACCTAAACAGAAAAAACAATAGTCAGAATGAATATGATACTTACCTTCTTGTCCCTCATCCACGACGCAGTAGATGGCGATAGGTATGATCTCCCTGTCCGCATTGTACACCAGGTCCTCTTCAGGGTGTTTAGAAGGGTCGAACACATGAGATATTTGACAGAACTGCTGGTTCGCTCCCTTTTTGTAGTGGTATGTCTGGGAGTTCATCGCAGGGTCGCGTGGGTAGTAACTGTGAGAGGAAAATACGGGAATATTGATCAAGTATTTATTCATTTGTTTATTTTATTATTGTATAACTTCAGATCTGACTGAGTATAGCAATCATAGGGAGGTTCAAATAATGATGCGTAATTGCGAAACACAAAAATTCACAAAATCGATTGAAATCCCTTTCATTTCAACATTCCAGTATTCATTGCGTGTTTTACGTCGTGAGCAGACGAATATATAAACATACATAGTAGCTGCCGCCCGCGTGAATGTCGCGTGAATGTCGCGTGAATGTCGAAAATTAGCCCAAGGGGACATACTCCCGGGATAAAAAGTATCCTTTGTGTTATTCCAGACTATAATCTACCTCTGTCAAATTTCATCAAGATCAGTTCAGGCATTCTGACGTGATTGTGTAACAAACATCCATTAATTCTTGTATATATGTATATATATAATCTGAATTTCGAAAACGGCTCCAACGATTTTCATGAAATTTAGTATGCAGGAGGTTTCGGGGGTGATAAATCGATCTAGCTAGGTTTCATTTTTAGAAAAGGTTAACCAAAAAAAAAAACCGAGCAAAGCCGGGCATCCAGGTACTATTATATTAATAGAGTATAAATATGAAGCAATGAATGAGGAATTTTATTTAGTTGAGCTTGAAAAAGTGATTGTGTGTTACCAATTAGGGTGTATGTATGTATGTAACTTGGGCTGGTTTCCGCAACTCCACGACTAAGCACACACAATTAGGGTGATGTTTGGCTATTTAAAGGATAGGTTTAGATGTTAAGATTTTACTGGATGTCCAACATAAAAAACGTGGTTATGTTATTCATACGCTGGCTGGATGGTTATAGTAACTATGACAATGGTATGTTTGACCCTATGAGGCTAGCTGAGCCCCAGACTTTACTACGGCTTCAAAAAGATTAAAAAAAAACTGGTTCTAAGGTTGCCTTATGAATCATCTCATTGTCAAACAGATAAAAGAATTTCCTGTCATGTGTGTATAAAATGCAAGGCAATTTGAGCACATTAACAATTAAATCTGCACACAAGGTCACATAACCATTGACTAAAATCAACGCAAGACAACCATAACCAGTTATAATAGCACTGCTGTAGATAAACAAAATGATACTTACACAACACCAGTGGGAGTAACTTCCTCAGTACAAAAGTAAAAAACAGTAATGGCACATCTTGCGTCACAATCAAACGTAAACTCTATATTGTAATACGTCCCTTTGCCATTATTGTCCACAGATTTGATCATGCCATCTCCAATCTTGTTCTCTGCCAACTTGCCCACGGGCTCCGGGCAGCGTACAAAACGCAACGACTCCTTACGTATGTTTACTAGACTTTTTAACGTTTTAGTAGGCTCATTAGACTGTGGCGGGGGGTACGGGAACTGGGGACATATCAATTGTTATTAATATACTTGTGATAAATCAGATAATAATAGAACAAAACAAAGATTTATTCCTATTGGCTTAGGTAGTTTAATTTTCCTTGTTTCAGAATAAGGTAAATAAATCTTTATAATAATTCATTTATTGTTTTATTGAATAATTTCTTTAATTGGATTACCTTTATGGAGTCAAATACAAAGACACCCAGGGCCTGGAAAGGGCACATTGGGTCACTGTAGTTCGTCATTTACCAAAGTACTTAGTTACAAAATTCAGCTTTCCATTCTTTTGATATTGTCTTGTTTTATGTCTGTTCACATTTACAATTTTTTTTTACAATATCTTTAAACTTTATTGCATTAATAAGATTTAATATAAAATTATACTTACAGGTGTGGGTCGGCTGCCAAGGAAATTCAGGTCAGCATTTTCTCCAAATAAATATGCTTCAGGCTGAGGAGTATCAAATCTCTCGCCACCCATGATGAAGTGGCTCCCGAAGTAATTACCTGCATCATCAGTTTCTAAATGTTCCTTATAGCATTAACTTACTTATTAATAACAAAATTGTTGATAAGAAAATGAAATAAGGCAGTCTAGACCTAATAAAGTCTAATGTTTTTTGATAATTGATGTGAAAATGTAAGTGTTCTCAATAAAATTCGTCACACTACTCAAGACTTTTCAGTGAAATCGATCTACACGTTACGATAAAATTGGAACCTGAATCTTAAGTCAGTCATGGTTTTGAGGGAGGTAATGTAAATTTATCATGAAATCCCCATAATTGCAAAGCTCAAATTGACTGAATAAATTATATAGTACAAAAACAATGAGAATGGACCAGGCTTAGTGAACACGACACCACAATAAATAAAGGTAATCGAATTAGAGAAGCTGCATTTACCTGATCGAGGCGGATATTTATAAGCATGATTGGACACTATATCGGCTTCTTCGACACCAGCGTTTTGCCTACTTGTTAAAGCTCCCATTTTAAACAGTCACTTGTTAAAATACTCTCATTAAATTATTAATTTCACGCAAAAATACGTCTGTTTTGTTCCTATACAGCTGACATTTTTATCAAAGTTTTGACATTTGTGA
The DNA here is from genome assembly GCA_002192655.3 of Mamestra configurata. Taxonomy (NCBI): domain Eukaryota; kingdom Metazoa; phylum Arthropoda; class Insecta; order Lepidoptera; family Noctuidae; genus Mamestra; species Mamestra configurata. The sequence goes on from NDFZ01005033.1 coordinate 228,940, forward strand.
TTTCGTCTAAAAACTACCGGAAATAACATCAAAACTTTCAGACCAGTTCAGAAACAACTTCCTGCTGTCTCAAAACTCGAAAGAAGTAATATTATTTTGAGGTTTACGCTCTTTGATTGACCAATATTTTCGCGCACTTTTCGAAACTGCTTCTTTGTGCAAAAGTGTGGTTGCATTAATTAAAAACCAAGTGCATTTGTAACTTTGTAATATAATCATAGTTTAGTACTTTTTACTATTTTTCTGACATGGTTTAGGAGACGGATAACTACAGAACCCTACACTGTGCGTGGTCCGCTACTAAGCATTTAGCCGGTTTTTTGCCGTTCCGTTCGATCTCATAACAAAGACAAACTGTGCAATTTATTTCCAAAAGTTAAATATATTATTCTTTATTCAATCTTTATTGCTACAGTTTTGTGAGCATCATTTTACCGACATTCTAAGGTCTTTGTTCGAATAAGATTTGGTAATATTTCTCAAATATTTTTTTGAGCTCGCCACACCAAACAGAGTCTACGTCAACGTCAAACCAACTTCCGTCTGTCTTTTCGTGGAAGTGGTGTCGCTTTGTGAAGGTGCTGATAAATTTTGACTATATAATCTAATGAAATCTTGAAAAGTGTTGAATATTATTCTGTGATTTAACAAAGACGTGTAGTGTAAGACTTACTAAGTTTAATTTTTTATTTATTTCAGATCACAATGGGGCGCCGGCCAGCGAGATGGTAAATAATTTACAACCTATGAACTTGCGTTTTTATCAATATTTGAACTTAGTTTTAACTATTGAAATGTGTTTTTCAGTTACCGGTATTGTAAAAACAAACCTTACCCAAAATCACGATTCTGTCGTGGTGTGCCCGACCCCAAGATTCGTATTTTCGACTTGGGTAAGAAGAAGGCGAGTGTGGACGACTTTCCGCTATGCGTGCACCTGGTGTCCGACGAGTACGAGCAGCTGAGCTCTGAGGCCCTGGAAGCAGGCCGTATTTGCTGCAACAAGTACCTTGTGAAGAACTGCGGCAAGGATCAGTTCCACATCCGCATGAGGTTGCATCCATTCCATGTCATCCGCATTAACAAAATGTTATCGTGCGCTGGAGCTGATAGGTAAGCCTCTTGTATACTGACTATTTTGACTTATCAAAACTTAGTAAACTTTCTAAAATGTCATGATCTATCAGTGAATTTCTGGAATACAGTTCTACTATGCTAGTGAATATGAAGCTACTAAAACCTAACTTAGTTTGAAATTCTCTTCCATTGACAGTAAATATGAAATATTGGAAATATCCACATGTGGGAATAACCCCCTCTATGATCATTGATTCATGGTTGCTCTAACCTATCTGTCAAAGCCTTAAAAGGTTTTATAGGTAGGATTTGTCGAAATTATAGTATGGTTTAGGGATTCTGCTATAAAATGTTGATGATGTTTCAACATTGTTCAAACAAGATTTGCTGAAACTCTCCCATTACTAACATAATAATGATTTGCTACTGCTTTATTTTATAGCCAATCTAGTTTTTGCTAACAGCCCTTGCTCATGTTAAAAAGATAATTTATCCCACAAGAACATTACTATTAAAAATAAATAGTAACCAGTATTAAATTGTTCAAACTTTCACATTTATAATATTAGTAGGAAGTTGTGAAAAGGAATACTTTGCCCCATTATCATTCTTGAAGTATGATTAGGTAGCAAAAATTGTTTTTCTGTAGTGTTAATTATTAACCTTTTGAATGCCAGTGTCATGTATACATGAAAAGCAAGCGCGTACCCCTGTACGCCAAACATTACAAATATGTGACAAAAAGTATGGCGAATTTGTGGCTTGGGTGTCGGAGGCACGCCAACGCGTTTATGCTCTGGCATTCAAAATGTTAAAAAGACCAGTGTGTATTAATTTTATATTTTTGAATGAGATTTGTATTGATTCCAATGGACAAAGTGAACTAGGTATTCTACAAATGGTTAATTTTCAATTTAGTTTCAAATGCTTGATAATATTATCACTAAAATAATCTAGGTATTACAGCTAGATAAAACCTGTGTTAAATGTGATTGTCATCAGTAAACAGTGATAAACAAAAATGTTTTAGTCATGGTTGTGCAATATTGTGATATCCAAACTCAACAATAATATTGTGCTGATCATTCATGTCATCCTGTAGTGTTACTCATAGGTCATAGCACTAATCCTCACAATGACTTGCAAATAATAAAAATTGTCTATCATAGTTTATTGAAGCAAGATGACTTTATTTTTAATAAATATATATGTATCTTGGGACAACTCACACACGGTCATCCGATCCCAAACTAGGCAGAGCCTGTGCTATGGCAACCAGACAACTAATAAACATACTTAAATATTACTAAATACATACATATTATAGACAAATTACACCCAGACACAGAACAAATGATCATCTCTCGCTCATCACACAAAAAATGCATGAGTAGACTTGAATCTTTTATCAAATCAATATAGAAGTGTCATGAAAGGATTTACAATGCCTGTATTTCATCATCAGATTTGCCTTAAGATTGTAAAATATCACAATAGTAAAATATTTTTTTTTGGAAATATGGATACTATTGAATTTAAATGGGATTTATTTCATACAAAATATTTTTGGAAAAAATATAGAGACATTATAATTTGATTGAAGACTGAACTCTTTGGGAGAGCTAAAACAATCCAGACACATTTATAGCCAGCAACTAATGAGCTACCAGAAATAAATTGCTAATAGCTAAAAGATAAATTTATTTCTGGTAGCTCATTAGTTGCTTCCTAAATATTTTATATCTCTATGAATGAAATCAGTGGTACACTAACAGTGCATTCTGTAAAATAGGCAGAAATGTTTTACTGACAGGAACTTACACTACAATTAAGAAGTTGTAAATGCTAGAGCACAAATAAACATTACAATGCTTTTCTCTGCAGGCTCCAGACAGGGATGAGAGGTGCCTTCGGCAAACCGCAAGGTACCGTAGCGCGTGTGCGCATCGGACAGCCCATCATGTCCGTGCGCTCTAGTGACCGTTGGAAGGCTCAGGTCATCGAGGCTCTGCGTCGTGCCAAGTTCAAGTTCCCCGGTCGCCAGAAGGTATGCATAAATTTATTTCCATATTTATCTACTTTCATAAAAAGGCCAACAGAATTAGGGAGAAGACAACTCTTACAAGATCTAGAATTAAGCTTTTGAACACCAGAGCATAAAAGCATTGGTGTGCTCCCGACACCAAACCACAAATTTGCTTTTTTTTTTTGGCTCTAGCAGACTGGCGTGTTAGGCACTTCTTCATTTATCGGCTATAGCGGACCTTGGCGGTTAAAAGAATTTTAGAGAAGACAATTACTCTTACAAGATGTAGAATTAAAATCATATTGAAAGGCTAGTGGGGTGGCACAAAGCTACAATTAGTGAAATATGGACTCTGCCTTGGGGACAGAATTCTTATGAAGTTCGGAACCATTCAATTGATGACTAGAACCCTCCAAATAAAATGCGCTTATCACCCAAAAGTTCAGACTCATTCCTAATTCTACTATGTATCATTTCAGATCTACGTCTCCAAAAAATGGGGCTTCACCAAGTACGAGCGTGAGGAGTTTGAGAAGCTGCGTGAGGACGGTCGCTTCACCTACGACGGCTGCAACGTCAAGTACCGCCCCGAGCACGGACCCCTCGACGCCTGGAAGAAGATCCAGAACGAGATCTATGCTGTGTAAATCCTTTTAACATCATAATATACATTTAAAACAAAAAACTGTGTTTCCATTTCATTTATTCATAAGTCTTATTATCTAAAGAAAGAGTCAATCGGTCTACACGGCATTTTATTCTTTTTAACTGGGGAATTCGATTTTCGCTTTCTTTTTACATTAGTTCCAGTGAATGGGAGATTAGTTTTCTTATTTAATTCTCTGTTTAACTTCTGTGCCTCATGGAAATCTAAATGCTCCCCAAATCTTGCCAGGGGAATCTTTTTACCACATTCAGAACATGTCTCTGTTGGAACATTTTCGTTGATTTTGACTAAAAAGCTAGCAATGGAAGATGTAGTTTCACATCTTGAACTGGTTTGTTCTTCTGGTTGCTTCTTCTTTTTTGTTTCTTCAATCTGTTTATTTTTTACAAAAATAGTCTTTTCTTGTTTTTCCTTACGAATCTGTTGCCTCTCCTGTTCTCTCAACTTCATCGCGAGATGGTAATCAGAATGTTCGGCGACCTCATTCATTGCTATAGTTTTCCTACATTCAGGGCAATTAAATGTCTCGACTTGTGGTTCCTTCTGCGGATTCCCTAGTGCTCCTGCATCAGTATTTTGTTCTGGTTCTGATACAGTGTCGGAATCTTCTTCTCTTACTATTCTGGAACTGCTCAGTAACTCCCTTATACTTTTAACACGAGCGATGTCCTTGGGATCATCTTCAAACAGTGCCACGCTGTTGTTTATTTCATCAACAATTGTTGATCCTGAATAATGTGTCTCATTACTATTTTCCTCATACGTGACCACATCACAAACGGGCGTCGTGTTCCGTACTTTCTCGACATCCAATTCCGAGTCTTGTATTCTACTCTCACTGGGATCCTTCTTGTTTTGGTTCAATATTTTCGCGAAAAATGACTCCTGCTTATATAAACTAGATTCTAGAACTGCATTATTCGGTTTATTGCTTTGTTCGAGGTTCTGTTTTGTTAGAGATGGAGCTTGGCTTGTTTGAGGTTTTTCACTCACTTGAAAGAATTTCTGCATGATGTACTCTTTGCCATCATTCTTGGTGGTACTTTTATTCTTCGCAACAGGCTGTTCACTGGAAGTTTTTTCTTGTTTTATACTGTCTTTCGGCTTATCTGCAGCGTCTTTTGCTGATCCAGCACAAAAGTAATCTAATATTTTCTTAGTCTTTTTCACTTCTGTATGATCTTCAAACTTTCCAACACTTATTCCTAAGAATTTTATTGGAGCTTTCAATCGCCTGTTGCCTTCTCCTTCTGGAAAACCAAATTATTTTTGTCTGTAAACAATGACAATCAGCACTATGATTAGGATCACATCCATAAAAATGTGTTAACCTACCTTTTCCCTTGACTCCTTCAGAACTTTCTAAAAGCAGTTCCAACGCTTTGCTTGAGAAGAAATCGGCGCATAGTTCATCATCAGCTAGAAAATTATACGAACGTGAACTACTTTGGTCTCTCCGGTCGGGGAGCTGCGAGGAGTAACTGAGGACCATTTGTTTCGGAGTTCTGTTATTTTCTAGAGCGTCCTGATCAAGTCTATCATCTATTTCGTCGCCGAGGTCTTTGAGCCACTTCCGCACACTCTCTAGGTCAAGAAGAGCAGCCTTGCCGCGGAACTGTTTGCAGCATCCAATGCTCTTAGGGTTAAATCTTGCTTGTACTGGTTCCAAGTCAATACCACGCGCAATATTGTAGAGCCATGTTCTATAAAATATTTTGTATTTTAGGCATCAAGAGAAAGTACTAAATCGTAATAAAATTTCATTCAGCATACCTACCCATTTTTCTCATCAAATCTTGCTTGTAGATCTTTTTCAGTGAACTTTTGAAGCTCTCCCATTTTTTGTATTTTTAACATTCCACAAACAGTATACCCAAACTTGCCTCCAAGATGTTTAACTTTCTTCAATGGTAATGTACTGGAAGATTAAGAGACAAAATTAAAAATACTTAGCTGATCTATAGATTTCTGCAATATTAGAATGAGATGATCATTAAATGTATATGTGGGATGATTATATTATCGCTAATGGCACTCTGCAAGACAAATGTCGTTTTCGGTATCTTAGGCTTAACTTTTATGAACAATAAGTAGCTCACCTGTACAATAAATCAATGCAATGTTTTGGTAGCACTGTTTGTTTGTTGGGCTTGTTCATGCCACAGACTAGTTTAGCTAAGATTTTATTGTGAGCTATGCCAGCTGAACATCGGTAACCTGCAATTTGACAGTACTGATTAATTGCAATATATTCTGAAATGAGGAGTGGTAGGAATAGTTTTTTTTTTTGGTAATTTATTTGATTTGATGAGAGGATTTGGCTATAAAGGGGATCTATTATGTTACAACAGTAATAGAAGTATGGAAGAAACTCCAAATAAATGGAAATAAGAGCAAGAGGATGATGATAATGATAATGTCTCAGAAAGTCATGAATTAAGACAGTATGTAAATCTGTATGATTGTCAATGTGATCTTACCAGTCTCCTCATAAACTGCAGCCCTGATCTCACTGACTATAACAGCACCCACAAGCAACCGCTTAGCATGTTCATAGTCAAACTCAATGTTCTCAATGCCACATGTGTGGACATCTGCAAGGAACTCATCCACACAGTCATAACCCAGGGCGAAGGTGTTGGGCATCATGTCGGTGTGAACTGTGTTCACATTGAGGGTCTTTAGTCTCTCTTGTACCTAGAAGATGAAAGTTGTGCAATATAGGACAGCTTTTCAACATTAAGTAAACCTGAGTAATCATAAGATTGTCAAACACATACAAATAATAATAATAATATCCTTTATTTCAGGCTACTTAGGCCCATAAAACAAAATACATAATTATATAAGTAAGTATAACTAATTATGCATTATTTGGTACAGTCTACAGGAAAACTTTAAATATGATACATACAGGAGCAGTGATGTCTAGATAGGCTTCATCGATGGAAGCCCTCTCCAAGAGTGGAGTGAACCTCTGCAACACTCTTGCTACTTCTTTACCTGCTTCTCTATACCTGAAATAGAAATATTTACTTATCTGATTATTACCATGACAACACATGCAAATAAAACAAACAAATTTTTAACATTAAATTTCTGGTTTTAATAGTATTTCTTGGTCTTACTAGTCAGTTAATATAAACTAAATGTGGAAAGCTTAGAAAAGATACACTGGTTAATTAGTTGTTACATACTTGGAAATGTCAGCTTTGCCCCTCAGGCAAGGAACGGAAGGCAACTCTATATCAGGACACTTCTCCTTTGCCTCATCTCCTCTCATATGACGCCCAACGCCTTGAGCTCTTGCTACATAGTTTACGGCGATGATCCTGACAAATTGGCAACAGGACTTGTAAAAGAGCATTCAAATAGGACAAGTCTAGACAAGTATACAATCAGAAATTCACACAGATTTTTTTGTTAATTTCTTCACGACACTTACCCTCCACCCTTCCATGGATTGTACTGCACTACAGCAATAGGTTTTCCTTTTAATTCCGGGTTCAGTTTCTCTTCCACTTGGCAATAGAAACAGTCCATGTCTATGAGCACAACAACACGATTATCTTGGTCCATTTTGAGTTTATTTTATTGCATCTTATAGAAAATTATTTGTTAATTGGATTTGAGTCACTTATAACAAAGCTCCTCAAATATTTTCAATGATTTTTGATAATATTTATAAATAAATCTGAACATGTTTATACGCGCCAAAACAAAGTAGATACACAGCTGATTGACACTTGACAGTACTGCTGTCACTGTCATCGTGACTGCGGACCAATGGCATAGACAAGAAAGGTGTGGCTGTGGTATGGATCGATAGAACACCCGTTTCAAATAATTGCTAATCAATAGATATACGGAACGAATGGACTTGTAGAGATTTCATGTAGTTCTATTTTTCGCCACGTTACTGCGAGTTAAGTCGGTCTATCAGCAAAGCTGTTTACTTGCTTAGGCTGGGCTCTTCAGCCAATTTGGGCAGATTTATTGTCTAGCTGTCATACTGAAGCTGCGATCATGGCATGTGGCCTATTGAAAGTTAGTTATGTAGCTCGATCATAGTATAGAATTTTAATAAAAAAACGCACAAGTGAAATTAACAATTTATTAAATTCCTTGACCATAAGTTGTGTTCCATTTAACATATTGTCCGAGGTCATCTTGTGACACGCTGGGCCTCACTCTTTGTAAGGCATTCACAAAATCTTGCCTACAAACGGGGCGCACCTGAAAAACACATTTCTTATATTAATATTCACACTAATATGAGATCTACTGATAAAGATAAAGCTCTAAAGCTCATTTCTGACGACGTGTGTGATGTACGAAGGCGCGCAAACGGTAAAACATACCGTCAAGTCTATGGTCGTAGATTCGCACACCTCCTATTTTGATCTATAAATGGCTCGCGATATTGTAAAAAATCGATTGTAACATGATTATTTTTTAAACTTTATTTTTATATATACCTTATTTCTATCAATGCTGACGATTTGCGACAGGGGCACAGACCGTATAGGCCCCATGGCGGCTTCAGAGCAGAGAGACTTCATGTCTGCGCCCGAGTAGCCATCCGTCAGGTTGGCGATCTCTGATATGTGCTGCGGCGTTAAGTCGTTGTCCTCATTGGCTAGAAGATTGGTTATTATTTGCTGTCGAGCCTGCAGAACAAACGTAGGTAATTTTGAAATATTGAAAGAACTCTAAAAAACATTAGCGTTTGCGTTCGTTGAATGTGAACGCAGCCTAAATCTGAAAACACGACTTAGTTTCGATTTATCATTTACGAAACGCTTGCGCAGCGTCTACGCGACGTCAAAGCTTTCCTTGAAAATGATAATGTATTGAATATTTATTCATTTATTATTTATTATATACTTTATTGTAAACCTCATAATAAGAACAGGACAATCAAACATAAAATAAGTGTACAATGGGCGGTCTTATCGCACAAGGCAATCTCTTCCAGTCATCAAAATATTGACTGCGCCAGGCGAAAGGCCAGGTGCGAAGTACTCACAACCGGAGCGCGGTGTGCATGTATGAAAAAATATTATGTACGGATCATAGCACGTGACATTCTGCAATTTCTGCCACCCATATGGAAAAAGGGGTCCGAGTATATGTATGTGTATGATCCTTACTTCAGCATCAGGTAACGGTATGTACAGTCGTTTGACGAGACGTCTGCGCGCGGCCTCGTCCAACTCTTGCGGTCGGTTAGTCGCGCCTACTATCAACAGGCGGTCTTCTTCGCCTTAAACAAAAAAAAATCATGTCTGTGCCAAAGTCGGGCTGAACAGAATCATAGGTCCTGCATATGAAACAGAGGGTGACATTCACTAATTATTTCTGGACAGCGTCAAAGGTGTTTTTTTTGGCCGATTTTGAAGGGATTTTTAACAGTGAACATACTTGGGCTCATATGATGATCATTTTAATGTTGCAATGAACTCATGGTCATGATAATAGCTGACCGCGTTTTCGACGGGTTCGAAACACCTATATTCTTAATTGCGGTAAAAAAAAGTTTACCGGTAGCTGCGCCGTCGAACTGCACCAAGAACTCTGTCTTGATTCTCCTGGTGGCTTCGTGCTCGGTGTCGCTTCGCTGCGTCAGCAGCGAGTCTATCTCATCTATGAATATTACCTGCAAAATTGTACAAAAAAAATATGATTTATCTCAAAGGAGCAAATACTTATTATTTCAACACACAGCAATCAGTCGTCTACTCAGCTGGGACCAAAGTGAAAAGGATTGATCCAAGTTTACAAGCTGCCTGCAATCATTTTTGATCCATTCTTGCAGTTTTTTAACCATAGGTGGTTTTTAACAGGTAATTTACTAGAGTCCAGAGGTCGTACTTATATCCCAAATAGCTGCCACCCGCGTGAATGTCAAAAATTATCGCAGGGCAACATACTCCCGGGATAAAAAGTAGCCTATGTGTTATTCCAGACTAAAATCTACCTTTGTGCCGAATTTCGTCAAGTTCCGTACAGCCGAAAGATAAGTAAAAAAGAAAAACATCAATTTCTCTAAACTTTCGCGTTTATAATATTAGTAAATAAAGTGATACTCGACAATGATGAATTAGTATGTTAAGATATGTAGTTACTAACAGCGGGCTGGTGACACCTAGCGACGGCGAAGAGCGCGCGCACCATCTTCTCTCCGTCTCCGATCCACTTGGAGGTGAGCGACGACGCCGAGATGCTGAAGAATGTTGCGTTGCACTGCGCCGCCACGCATTTACCTAACACATAGTAAATTAATGCTATAAAACATTCTACACAAAATAACTTAAAGAAATTTTGAGGATTAGGAGATTAGAGATAAGGCCCAAAATTGGAAATGGTCAGATAGGAAATGTCGACTCCAATTTTATTTGGGGCTAGGCCTATATTTTTGTGTGCTCTCGCCTCTAGCTTTCACGCTATACACCAGCGACATCCCGACCTTCCCCGGGACGCACTTAGCCCTGTTCGCCGACGACACGGCCATTTACCGCTCCGGCAGAAGCGAACAGTGCATAGCTCGAGTCCTCCAACAATCGGCCGACGCCCTAGGCGTCTGGTTCCGAAAGTGGAGGATCGAAGTTAACCCCGAAAAAAGCCAAGCGGTTTTGTTCGACAAAACGCGAGGCCGATTTTCCAGACCCGCTCCCAGCCCGATCACCATGTTTGGTAAGCCGATCCCTTGGGAGAAGCAAGCCAAATATCTAGGTGTGATCCTCGACCGACAACTTACGTTCGCTGAGCACATAAAGAAGGTACGTTCGCGTGCCTCTTTCGCTCTCGGTAGGCTTCACTCCATGCTGAATGCACGCAGCAAGCTGTCCCTAAGATGTAAACTGCGCATCTTCACGACGTGCATACGCCCCATAATGACGTATGCGTGCGCCACTTTCGCGCACGCAAAGTCGCACCACATCCATAGGATGCAAGTAGTTCAAAATCGATTTCTCCGAAAGGCCACGGGCGCCCCGTGGTTCATTAGGAACGAACGACTCCACGTCGACCTCAAAATCCCGACAGTGAAGCAGTTCATGAAACGACTATCGCAGCGTTTCATCGAAACTGCTTCAAAACACCAAAATCCCCTTATCGCATCGGCTACCCGATACACTCCCTCACAGATCAGTAGGACTCGCCGCCCGCGGCATACCCTCGTCGAACACGACGACCCCATCACCCAGATTCAAGAGAGCCGTTGGGAAACCAGCACTCTTCGAAAACACACATGACACAGACCGCGTTCCGTTTTCCGGCCCCGCCCCGCCGCCGGGGCCCGTCGCGAAGTCCCATTAATAACCCTCCCCGACCTTTGATTACCGAGCCAGCCCGCGTCGCGTAGTTTTAAACTCCCCAAATAATGTTACGACCCAGCCTGTCCCTTGCTGTTCCTCCCAAATGACGCCGCTAGCCGAGGTCCTTATCCCACAGGGGATGCCCTAGCGAGCGGTCATTTAGTTTTAGTTTTATTTTAGTTTGTAAGCCCTGGCTGGGGGCCTTAGAGTCATTTAAGGCCACTACAGGATAGTCCGGTTAAGCAGTAACCAGCCTTAGTGTGCTGAACTGCGAGTGGTCATCGTCAAAAAAAAAAAAAAAAAGATAAGTGCAAGTGCTTTTGATATCCGTTTACAGAATAATTTTACACCTGCACCATTAAGTACCTAATGAGTGCCACAGATGCCGCTATAAGGCCACATGGCCACCTACTGGGCACAACTTGTTTAAGGTTCACCATTGACTAGATAGGAAAGGATAATTTTATTTCATGCCTTTTCAATGAATTTGTGCATGAAATGTTACCTATCAATGTCTTCCCGGTGCCTGGAGGCCCAAACAAGAGTATTCCTTTAGGAGGCCGCCGCAGTCCAGTGAAGATGTCAGGTCGGAGCAGAGGCCAGACAACTGCCTCTTGTATTGTTGACTTGGCATGGTGGAGACCAGCTATATCCTCCCAGCCTGAAACAATATTATAGTATAAATGAGTGTGTTTACTAACTAACTATGGTGTTCTCCAATAGTTTTCTGGTAGATGTTAGAGTTATTTAGCCATAGCATATATCTCACCGGAAAATTGCAGACTCCGTAAGATTGTAATAATTCTTTATTAGATTATAATTTCTTGATATTACAGTATGAAAAACTTGTTTTGTATAAGTGTGTCACCAGAAAATAGCAAACACCATAAGATTGTAAAATATCCTGTGAAATTGTAAACAATTTTTTCTAAATAAGTTACGGATATATTGGAAACATTTGAATTTAGATGGGATTTATTGTATCAAAACGTTTTTTAAAATAATATACCTAGAAATTAAAATCTAAAGATTTATTACAAATTCAATAGTTTCTAATATATCCGTATCTTATTAAGAAAAAATTGTTATCAATTTCATGTGATATTTTACAAACTTACGGCGTTTGCAATTTTCCAGTGACACATCCATATATTTCAATTTACCTATTGGAGTGCCCTTATCAATAATTTCGCTTTCAATCAACTCAATCATTTTAGGATCAATGTGTTTGAGTCTCTCATCTGTGGCTTCTGGCTCAGCAGACTCTTGTTTATTATCCCTGGAAACAGTTATATCCAGATCATGTCAAGATGAACTATATAACCACTAAAAAAATATCAGATACAACTAAGGAAAATATGGACTTACTGGGCTCCAAGCATGGGAGAAACAAATTTAGCCTGAGCTTTCCTTGAAGTTCCCAAGGTCCTTTTAGCTGCTGGATTAGAAGCCAACAATGCTTCCTTGGCTGTCTTAAACATGATCTTTGCCACATTGCTCTTATGAGCTTTATTTTCCTCTTCTTCTTTTTCAAAATCAACTTCCTCCATTTTGGGAGTACTTGTTATTACTGGCTGGTTGACATTTTTGTTAACAGACTTTGGTCTTCCAAACCTGGGTTTAAAAACTTGTCTCTGGTCATCCCCAGATCTTGACTCTTGACTTGAGTTTTCTGAATTTAAATTCTTTACAAAATATGAACAGTTTCTAGTCTCTGTGACTTGTTTAGAAGGCTTATTCTTGGTGTCAGCCAAGCCTAGGTTACACATGCATTTGTTTTTTTGGAACTTGTTAAACCCATGTTTTGTATTGGAATTACATTGATTGCAAACAGCTAATGTCTGTTCAAGGAAAGATTCTGCATCAAAATTGCTGTAAAAATAAATATTAGTGGTTACTTTTCTATCAGAACAAGTTATTTGCCTGAGAATATTATACATACTTCAAACGACTTTTCCATGTTTTCATTTGGCTTGTGTCAGCATTTTGCAGTAGAATGTTGGCAGAGTTTAGAATGTGATTTACAGCTCCATCATTTAACAACTCTTGATTGGTTTTCCAAATGTCGTTCAGTAATACAGAAGATGAAACATTTGACGATCTAATAAATAAAAGATAATAATGGTCAGATAGATTAGGCGAACTTTGTGGGCGAATCCGGAACAAATCATGAAAAAAGGAGACGAGCTGAACCGACCCATGCAACAGGATTATGAATGGTCAGAGACTCAGAGAACATAGTAGTTTTGGTAAACTATAAATATATGAGAAAACTATACCTTGCCAGAGAAAGTTTGTACTGATGCAGTGACGATTTATTGGTAGTAGATAAGTTACTATCAAGCTCATCTTCAGGGAGTAAACCTTCTTTTTGATCCGTTTCAAACATTACTTCCTGTGTAGGCTGTATTTGAATAGTAAAAAATGAGAACTTTTCGTTCGGAGTATTTTCAATGCACTTTCAAAGTTTCAATGTTATTTTTGACAAACTGACATGTGTCAAACTCGAATGATTTTTTTTTTCCGTCACAAAGGTATATTTGAGCCACCCGATACCCGTTATTCTCGCACCTGTGCGTTGCTTGTCGTAACCCACTCTGTTTCATTCCAGTCAGTCTGTCACTAAATAGTAAATTTTTAGTTGCTCGTGGAGTCTTGCAATCTCTTCTTTTATGTAAAATCCAAAGTATATATACACTACAAGCATGGAGGTAACATCAGCATCCCCTGCACTAAACCCGAGCTGTAGTAAATTATATATATTTATAATTAAAATTTTTTCGGTCGCTTTCCCTATCCTCTAGTGAACACTTGAATAGCTGTCAAATACGAAAGACATTTTTGTATAAAATCTATCACGCAAGAAATTTGAATAGCTAATATGGTCAAAAGATTAGGGTACACACTCGGGGTTAATAAAAAAAAACAGCTGTCAGTGTCAAGTCGAGATTGTTGTCAAAGAAAATTGTCAAGTTGCGCTAAATTATAGCGATTAAAATAATGCAAAAACCTTTATTCCAAGTAATAAAAAAATAAAAATTGTTACATTCCTGCTAGTAAATAATTAAGAATTTCGGGTGGTAAGATCATGAGGCTTTGTTCAGAAGCTCTTTGAATGGGACGTGAACGCGATGAGTTCGAAACAAACAATTTATCATGAAAAACAGGTTAAAGAGTTATGTGCTTTACACGCGCTTAACAATTTATTCCAGGTAATTATTGAATTTAATGATTACCAATGTAACTCGTCAGGTTTGGCCGTGAAGCGCGCCATTGTTAATCATTTCAAAGTCAAACGTTGTTATGTTGATTATTTGATATTTGACTTTTGTTTTTTGAGTAAACAGTGTACTTACTTATATTACGATGTACTGTTTTGTGTTTCCAGATGCGGGGTACGTATTCGAAGACAGAGTTAGATGCAATATGCAGCAGACTATCACCAAATGTGTGGATTAACCCGCACCGCTCCATGTTGGGGCTGGGCAACTATGATATCAATGTGATTATGGCTGCTCTACAGAAAAAAGGATGTGAAGCTGTCTGGTTTGATAAGAGAAAGTGAGTATACCTTAGTAACTTGATACTTTTGGCTTACAATCTGTTGGGCCACCAATCAATGGTTAAAGTAGAGTTCAGTTGAGTACTGTCAAGGTCAGGTTATAAGTTAAATAAAAATATGATTTATTGTCATTGAAAATAGCACTCCTTTTTAGGTACTTGTGTAGGAAAACCTTATTATTGATATTTGTCTCTACTAACATAATTTAAGAAGTACTAATATTTTTGATAAGGAATTATAGTTAAAGTTAAAAAATTATATGTATGCCAGTTCCGTGACAATAAATATTCCTTCTTTTTTCCTGCAGAAAATGGTATCTGAAATTTTTAAATCTTGTAATGTTTCAGGGACCCAGGGTGTTTGGACTTGGCAAACATCTGTGGGTTCATTCTGAATGTGCCATCAGACTACAAGCTGGGATTTGTGATGCTGCCTCTGCGGCGCAGGCACTGGATCACCATTCGGCAGATACAGGGCAACTTCTACAACCTGGACTCCAAGCTTGAAGCTCCACAGTTAATAGGAAGGGTAAATATTATTGGTTATTAAGTAACCCATTCATTTATGAACTAGATTGTGAAAAAGTTAAATGTAATGTAATATATTACTGTTTTAGACATGTTCAATAATTTACATTAAAAATGTAGAAAACTAACAAATATAATACCAGCCTGTATGTACAAAGAAGGCACAAGTATTAATCACAACTCTTACTCAAGTCAGGTTGGAAAATACACACTTATCTAAATTGAATGTTGAGGTTTCCCCACAGTGTTTTCCTTCTGATATTAATAAAAATTAATTTCTTTAACTTTCAGAGCAGTGATCTAATAGCATACCTGAAAGAGCAGTTAGACAGCAAAGAAAAGGAATTGTTTGTTGTTGTGAGCAAGGAGGTGGAAGAGAAGCAGCTCTGGATGCACCAGTACTCCTCACAGAACAGTAAGCAGGGCACACAGAACCCGGGCAACACCGGGGCCCTGCCTGCCACCCAATGTGACAGCCCGGCAGACAGTGTGTCTTCACTGTCACACTATGACTACAGAAATCGCGACGCCCAGTGTCTCAAAGTGACAGATGTGAGGACCTGTATTGAAGTTGGAGAAAATAATTTTAATGCGTGAATTTTAGAGTTGATAATACTTTCCACAGACTGCTTGTGGCCGCATAGCAATCTATAATGTGTTCACAGATTTATCACTGTATGTGTGTTGTGTATTGAAAAGATACTTTCATAAGGTGTGGTGTCGGTTTGTTACTGATAAGGATCCGGCTGTTTAGACATAATTGCAGTCTGTTGTTTCAGTACTTAAAAAAAAAGTATTGTTCAAATTAATTTATTGATATATTGTTTTTATATGCACTTTATTTTTGTTTAGCACAAATAATGTTGAAGATTGCAGCATATTGTTGTTTTAATTTAATTATATTTTCGTGTTACATAAGGCCTAAGGTTACAGATAGTAACAAACTTAGTGAATCTAGATAGATCTTGCCTTAAATAATGGTCTTTCTATAGCAATATGTTAAAGACTGTAAAATTATATCGCCATCCGAACTTCATAGATATTTACAAACTATTAGAGGTCTTGATCTTAGTAATGAAATAGTAATAGAAAGCAGTGACAACAATAACTAGTTGTGATAGTAATTGATACTATGTCTGTTAAATGTTGCAATGTAATTAATATACTGTTCCAATACTATGCCAAATATGATAACCAAACTGTTTCACTCTATTTAAAGAATAACTTGGCCAAACTAATAGATTAATATTGTTACAGATAACTTCTAAACTCTATTTTTTTGTTGTTTATATACTTGAAGTACCTATTTACTTTTACATTCTGAGGGAACTTACTTAGTTTTATAGCACAATTTGTTTTGTTTTCATCTTTACCAATACTGATACTGATTATCGCAATGGGCTCTGTTCACAAACAATCTAGATTGTCTATCCATAAACAATCTAGATTGATTTCTATCTTCTTTTTGAATTGATTTCTTTCTATCTTCAGATTCAATCTATATTCTAAACTATTTCATGCCTTTTAAAACTTTTTATGAAATTATATTTTTTTTCTATTGGACTATCTAAATTATTTGTTGACATTGAACAGGGCCTACCTTAACACCTGCCATATTGTCCTTCGTGATAAATTCCAGTCGATGATTATTTCGTATTGAATCGTTATTGAACTTCACATAAGTTTTTAACTATATTAAACTTTACTGTAAATATAAGATATTTTTCCAAAAAAATAGAAAGTGTGATGATGAAGCTGTTTTTTATTTGTGACTTATCTATTATCCCCCGAATGGTTATATTATGTGAAATATCATTAGGCAGACAATAAGGAGAAAAAGAAAAATAGTCGACTGACTCTCATTGGATTAGTAGTTAAAGGGGCCTGTGAGTGTGGGGTCCTAGGTACAATTCCCCAAAAGCTCTGGTTTACCACATACATCTGCTTACTCTTTCGGAAATTGCAGTCGTAATGTTTTATTCCAGAAACGAATTGGATAGTGTAGGAGAAATAATGCTATCCATGGGCTAGCGCACAACAAGCAAGGCGTTGGGTACTGCTAAAGAAATATAGGTACCATGCGCTAGTTGTAATAAAGTAAAACTTGCCAGAGAGCGCATCACAGAGAACAGAGATGCGCTTCTCACGTTGGAGTCAGGTTATTTCATGGAATTATTAAGTACCTACTATACACTTCTCATCAAAAAAATCGAAACACCTCGCAGTTTATGATTTGATAAGGATTATCAGAAAAATGTGTATATTTAGGAATAAATGTAAAATGTCATTTAATAGTGAGTAGTATGAGGTTTTTAAATCCTAATGTTAATGTTCTAAATTCAAATTAAGTCTTCATAGGTTTCGTATTTTGTATAATGAGTAATTTTTACCCTGTATGGAATATGAAGGAAATGGGTAAAACAACACGCGTAAATGAAAAAAAATGTAAGAAACGTTTATTTAATAACTTGTATTCCCTCCGCGAGCTCTTATTACTGCTTCCATACGGTTCTTCATCGATCGGATGAGAGTCACGATCACATGTTGTGGTATATTATCCCATTCCTCTTGGATTGCATTTTGCAGCTGGCTAAGTGTTTCTGGGGCTGGATCTCTTGCTCGAATTCGTCTCTTTAATTCATCCCATAGATGTTCAATGGGATTCATGTCCGGGCTTCTTGCTGGCCATACCATAATGGAGATACCGACTTCGGTAAGATAATCTCGTACGACGCCCGCGGTGTGAGCTCTAGCATTGTCGTGCATGAATATGAAGTCGTTGCCAATAAAATGTGCATAGGGCATCACATGAGGTTCAAGACACTGTTCGATGTACCGATGAGAGTTTAGTGCAGGCAGCCGTGGCCCAGATACAAAGGCAAGTTCTGTCTTACCGTCGGCGCTGATTCCTCCCCAAACCGTCCACGAACCGCCACCATAGCTGACCTTTTCTTCAATGCAGCATTGTGCAAAGCGTTCTCCATCTCTTCTGTAGACCTTGTTCCTTCCGTCGTTACCATACAGCATAATTTTACACTCATCAGAAAACAGTACTTTGCTCCACTGAAGGTATGACCAAGTTAGGTGCTCGCGTGCAAAGTTAAGGCGCGCTCTTCGATGGTCTGCAGTTAATTTCGGCCCATTCGCTGGCTTATGCGGTGCCAATCCGCGTTCCTTCAACCTTCTTCTTATTGTAGAGTCACTTACAGCTACTCTTCGTACAACGCGAAGCTGCTGCTGCAGTTGAAAAGCGTTAAGGCGTCGATTTCGTAAAGAGGTTGTTACAATAAATCGATCATCTCGCTCAGAAGTGACCCGATTCCTGCCAGATCCTGAACGGCGCGTGAACGAACCAGTCTCCCGATAGCGTTTGTAGACTCTATGAACAGATGATAAGCTTAGATGCAATCTTGCAGCCACAACACGCTGACTAAGTCCAGAATCCAGCAATGCCACCACTTGGGCGGCTTCTGCGGGCGAAGTATCCATATGTTTTAGAAAAAAAAGTTTTTTCAGACGTCCCAAAGTCACAGTAAATGAAATAAGAAACAAAAAGTTTAAAGACAAGCGCTAATTTTAGTTTTTAAACGAGAAACGTACTCCAACCCTAAATACACATTTGTCTCAAAACAGTGATTAATTTCATTTATAGGATAAACAAATGAAATTCTAATTTCGAATTTTGATTTTTTTCTTCTTACTGTAATGACCAAACTGCCAGCTACACAATAATGTTTTTTTTTTCATGGAATTAATTCTCTTTTGTAAAAAATTAGGACAAAAACAATAAAAACGAAAGTGTTTCGATTTTTTTGATGAGAAGTGTATCTTTGATTATATTTTTGAACTGGATTTTATTAATCGTAATGTTGATATTTGTTTGGCAGAGACAACTCGCCTAATGTGTGGCGGCCTTAGGAGTAGTTCGCGCCGTACCTGGGCGTCGTAGCTATAGCTTTCGTAATGGGGGGGTCCGACCGTGGTTCAAAAATGTACAAAGATGCTAGTTTTTGCCCGGGCGGGACGCACAATTTGGAATTTCAATCTCATTTGACAGTGCTATAATTATATATTTTGGACAAGGAATATACATGCGGTCCGTCCAATATTTATAATAGACTAGTTGCCGCCCGTGGCTCCGCCCGCGTTATTGTCAAAAAGTATCCCAAGGGAACATACTCCCGTGATAAAAACTATCCTATGTCCTTTCCCGGGACTCAAACAATCTCTGTACTCCAAATTCATCGAAATCGAACCAGCCGTTTGCGCATGAAGAAGTAACAAACATACACACGCTCACAAACTTTCGCCTTTATAATATTAGTGTGAAGTGTGTTTTTTTTTTTTTTTTTTCGGTGTC
>NDFZ01005033.1:248590-263394 GCA_002192655.3 Mamestra configurata
ATGACCGCTCGCTAGGGCATCCCCTGTGGGATACGGACCTCGGCTAACGGCGTCATTTTGGGAGGAACAGCAAGGGACAGGCTGGGTCATAATATTATTTGGGGAGTTTAAAACTACTGGCTCAGCGACGCGGGCTAGCTCGGTAATCAAAGGTCGGGGAGGGTTATTACTGGGACGTCGCGACGGGCCCCGGCGGCGGGGCCGGAAAACGGAACGCGGTCTGTGTCGTGTGTGTTTTCGAAGAGTGCTGGTTTCCCTACGGCTCTCTTGAACCTGGGTGATTGTCCGGATCCCCTAAACACCCCCCTTATATACGCCCATGGCGTTGTATGCGAATATAAATGTGTTTGTGCGATTAGGTATAGGTATATCTAATTGCTAGTAGGTGTACCAAATAAGAACAGGGATTTAAATCTAAAGTTTATTATCAGCGACGTTGGTACAGTTGTTGTTCTTGGAGATGATGAGCCGGTCGGGGTCGAGGCGCAGCTCCTCCATGATGGCGTAGATCTGCGCGCGCACTGGCGCCTCGATCTCGCGCCGCCGACCCAGCACCCAGATGCGGTCTGGAGATGATGACGTCACGTAAGTAAGTGGTATAGGTAGGTTAACGATGGATCGACGAGGTGAACTTACAGTACAGGGCAGAAATTATTAAGTTTCTTTGGTCTCGACATGTTTTCAAGTCAACAGTAGTTGCCAGTGTTGATTTTGCGGGTTAGTTTGCAATTTTTTTTTTAAAACACCCATAGCTAAAGTTCAGTTAGCGGCTACCTGCAGCAGGCGCCCGATGAGGTACAGTAAGTGAACAAGTACCTGAGTGTGCGATACTGACGCTGGTGCACGACCACACGATGGCGAACTGCGTGTAGTCCGTGAACAGCACGTTGTACACGCCGGCGCCCGGCAGCAGGCGCCCGATGATGTAGGGCACGCGGTTGTTGAGCTTGTAGCGGAAGATGGACGAGCCGTTGTAGCTCGGGATGCCGATGCCGTGAGTCGTTGATGGGCTGTTCGTCCTGCAGGAGAGCGAGATGCTTTAGGATACAGTTCATCATCATGATCACCCTCCTGCGCTTATCCCAATTCGAATAAGTATGGGTTGCGCAGCATATAAGTAGCTTCATTCACTCTGTCTATCGAGTCAAGACAGTGTCCTTCCCCTATCTACTTTTATAAACATTCATTCGAAATCCAAACATTTTTTTTTACTTATCACTTTCTTCACGAGATGTCTTGTATTCGTCCGCATCACATGCCCGTTTACCATGATTTGCACGCCGCACACATACCTTCTAACATTATCTATAGGATGTAGCATCTATACCGCCATATACGACCTACAAAAATACACATGACGTGACACAAATCCTACATCGCGCTATCAATGTTCTCAGCGCGATTTGAAGGGTATACCTATGTTCTCAATAGATGGTAAGATGGTTAACAACATAAGTTACGCTGATGATATGGTGCTGTTGAGCCCATCGATCAGCGCATTGCGGAAATTAGTGAGCGTATGTGAAGTGTTTGCTGAGACACATGGCTTGACGTACAACGTTAAAAAGAGTGAACTGCTGGTGTTTCGGGCTGGACGTAGGAGTCCTTCTTACGTACCGCCCGTGACACTAGCAGGAGTGGCATTAAATACAGTCACGCAATTTGTGTACCTAGGCCATGTAATGAATGAGGACCTGACCGATGAAGCAGACATGGAGAGGGAACGCAGGGGGCTGACGATTCGTAGTAATATGCTGGCGCGCAGATTTGCCCGATGTTCCGAGCCGGTAAAGAAGACGCTGTACAGGGCAAACTGTCAGTCCTTCTATACCTGTAGTCTATGGACAAGCTATACGCAGCGAACCGTCGGCTCTCTGCGGGTCCAATATAACAATGCTTTCAGGTGGCTGATGGGATTGCCTCGCTTCTGCAGTGCGTCAGCGATGTTTGCTGAAGCTCGAGTGGACGGCTTTCATGCCATTATACGTAAGAGAGCAGCATCGCTGATGCGTAGAGTTGGTGGTAGTCCCAACAGCTACTTGCGGGTTATTGCAGATTATGTCCATAGTCCGATCTGGAGGCATTGGGTAGGTTTGCATGTATGTACTGTAGGCATTTGTTGTTTTGTTCTTTCTTTCATTTTATTGTAAGTAGAAATTAAATTACTAATATTATATAGTCTTAAGTTATTATCTTCATGTATTACTAACACTATATGGACCTTAAACAAGTCTGAAATAAATATATTGAATTGAATTGAATATGTTCAAATCGCGATATTTATCGCGATTTGAACACGCGGGCTTACCCAGCCCCCGTGTTATTGGAGGATCCTCCCTTTTCAATTGAGATTTGTGAGACTTTCNCGGCTTTCTTGCCATTATACGTAAGAGAGCAGCATCGCTGATGCGTAGAGTTGGTGGTAGTCCCAACAGCTACTTGCGGGTTATTGCAGATTATGTCCATAGTCCGATCTGGAGGCATTGGGTAGGTTTGCATGTATGTACTGTAGGCATTTGTTGTTTTGTTCTTTCTTTCATTTTATTGTAAGTAGAAATTAAATTACTAATATTATATAGTCTTAAGTTATTATCTTCATGTATTACTAACACTATATGGACCTTAAACAAGTCTGAAATAAATATATTGAATTGAATTGAATATGTTCAAATCGCGATATTTATCGCGATTTGAACACGCGGGCTTACCCAGCCCCCGTGTTATTGGAGGATCCTCCCTTTTCAATTGAGATTTGTGAGACTTTCCACCCTTCCCAGGGTGGATGGGTATACCTTTACCTATATTTAGGTACATTTATATGCTTAACACTTCACCCCCTCACCTCACATCCTGACATCTCTCATAGCATTCTTATGCCAGTTTGCTTCAGCTTCATTAATTCATTCTTTCAGGTTCTGACATCTATCTATCGGTATGTAAATAAGTAAAACGCTCGCCTCACCATTTGTTAACAGTATCGATAGTGATGAGCAGGTAGCCCCGCTCGTTGAGCGCGACGTTGAGCTCGGTGCAGCTGGCCGTCAGTTCCACCAGGTAGAATGAGCGCTCCACCTCGTACCAAGTGCCGGTCATCTGGAATGTGAAAATTAAATGATTACTTGCTGAAAGTACCCTTGGCCAAATAATAACAGCCGCACGGGTCGAACTTCAAGGTTAAGCAACGCTTGCAGAAGTCGGTCAGTGAATGGGTGACCATCTTAACATACCGAGACTGCTCCGTGCGGCGTAGATACGGAGGAGTCTCGGTATGTCCCGACTGTCATTTGTAGGTCTTTGGTAGCTCGTTAGGTACGGATTGCCAGAAGCCAGAAAATCTAACACCAGTCTTGCCAAGACGCAGGTACTGTGTTACCCAGTTTCTGGATTGTGGAGGTCAGATAAAATGTAAAATTCTGGTATTCAGCTGAATCCAGTTTGACTGGAAGAGGACCCAATACATATAGTTGGTAAAAGGCTAGGCAGATGATGACTGAAACTAGGTACCGAAGGTTTATACTACTCATTGGAACTACTGAGCAACATTTACCTCTCAACCAGAGTCGCCCATTAAAGCTGGGTTTGCAAGACTTCTAAATTCCCTTGTGTCCACAAGGGAATTTAGAAGTCTTGAACATTTTGGGTTGGTCTGAATGTGGAATAATGAGGATAAAAGGGAAGAAACAGACCAAAGTGTGGTTCGACTGTGTCAAAGATGCGTAGCAATATGGCTAGGAAGGTGAAGACTCAGTAATCTGTGTAGTAGTAGTAGTCTGTGTTTCCGAACGCATACGACCCTAATCTCTTCAAAATTAGAGTGAACAGGCTTCTTCTGGGTAAGCTCGCTCCATCTTCGACTTTGTCTCTGTCATCTATGACCTAGACTAGAGTCAAGAGCAAACCCATATTAAAGTAAAATTAAAAAAAAAACAAAAAAAAATTTAGCTGACAACTAATAAAGAAGTATTTAGAAGAAGAAAGACATGCTGCGACGACCCCAAATGAATTGATATAAGGTCAAGCGAGACAATTATGAATAGCTAAGGTAGTTTTAAAGAAACAATTTTGCCTGTCATACAGACTTGTGCCTTGTGCCTAGGTAGGTACTACATCAATCAACTTTCAACTTTAGATGTGTGTTTATTTTGCGGCCTTTTAAAGCGGAAATTGTGAAGAAACAGATCTCAATCCAATCACCACCTGCCTGTCTACTATAGCATTTCTATGGATATCACAACAATTTTATTTCTAATTAACATTGTGGGTACGTACTTTACAAAGTCGCATTGTAGGTTTCCTTTCATTAATTAATTTATACTGACTGATATGTATGATAAATTGATAACCGAGTGGCCTGTTAGGTGTCAATTTTTTTTACCATTTTCATATTAGGTATTGCGACCCGGCCCGACACTTCACGGGTACCTAATATAATAAAGTTGAAGAGTTTGTTTGTTTGTTTGAACGCGCTAAACTCTGGAACTACCAGTCGAAATTGGATAATTATTTTTGTAAATGATAGCCACATTCATGAGGAATACTATCAGCTATAAGGGAACGGGAAATTCTGACGGGAGGTAATCCTCTGAAGGGGGCATTGTGCTCATCATAATGAACAACTTTTACTATGGGACCAACACCGAAATTGCAAAAAAAAAAACAGCTGGTCAGTACATTTTGTCGACTTAACCGCTCAGAAATATATGGGGGAGTCGATTATTTTTTCGCGATTTCGGTGTTGGTCTCATATCATTAATATTTTTTTTGTGTGTTTGTTATGCGATCATTCTGCCAATTATGAATGGATTTCGTTGATTCCTTTTTATTGGAAAGCCTATATTCCTGAGGTGGTCCTATTGGCACCAAGTCAGGTGATGGCATCCCAGGGAAATCAAGGGCACCCCTCAAATTTTAAAGGCACATACAATGTTTTTCATACTTTCTAACGCAATTCAGATAATTGTGCCTGGTAATCAACATCTCATCTTGCTCAGCTGGTGATGGAAGGTATAGGTAAGTCAGGATCTGATGCTGGGATCCCAGGGAAAATGTTTGTTCAGCGATATTTTCGCCAATTTTCAAACGAATTGGATGATTCTTTTTTGTTTGGAAGAGTATTTTTCCAAACTGGTCCCGTTTCAATTTGGTGAAGGTCTGATAAATAACTTCGGAGGCTGAACTCTTCAATAGATGATAGCAAATCTCCCGGACTTACTGAAATCGCATGTCTGTTAATTGTTTTCACCAGTTCATAACATAAAATCACTATGAAGGGGTACGCTGATGCAAACAAGTCAATCTGAATTAACATGTTTTTGGGGTTACCTGTTCGGGCATAACTTTATTGTTTTATTAACCGATCTTGATGATTATTTTTGCGTTGGGTTTAGTTACCTATAGCTATATTGTTTTTGTATTGGACGGTGAACTTCAAAGATAAACCAGTGACCTCCTCAACTTTAAATCAATCAAATCTAGTACCTACTTTGGTACTAGTATGCAGTGGCAAAGAAGCGAAGTCACACAAAGTAACTCCTTAACGGCAAATAGTACAACAACTCATTATGGGAATTATGTTTTGTTGGTTTTGATTGTTTTTTTCGTTTTTTGACACCGACTTGCAAAATTAAAGTTATTTTTATTAAATACTGGATTTCGCAAGGTACTCAAATGGCTCCCTATCAGACTTCGCAGGAACTCTCGGATATTGTGTTTGCTATTTAACATCCTTCACAACCCTAAAACGCCTACCTACCTATTTGCGTGAACGCTTCTCCTATTCCCGTCCTTCTGATGCGCCTTGCAGGTCGCATCTTAGAAATCTCCTTAAATCCCCTCCCCACTCTACCGATTTTTATTCCTATTCATTTACTGTGCACGCGGTAGGTACGGTTGTGGAATGCACTGCCGCCTGACATTAGGGAATGCAAAACTCTTCCAGATTTTAAAAGAAGTGAAAGAACACTACCTTTCGGTACCATCATAGTTGCATATTTAAAGTACCTATATATTATTATTATTCTTATATTACTATTTAAGCAGTAGGTATGTATTAGTATGATATTAATTTTAGTCATATTTATGTATAGGTAGTATGTTTTATTTAAAGTTTTTTTTGTCTTTTTATGTTAGCATAACTTTTACACACGATGTCTCCATCTCTTTTATTGGACTTTCCTTTCGCAGGTACCTATGCTGGAAGAGATTTCTTTAGAAATAAGCATCACCTTTGTACCTATTTTTCTGTTCCCTTCTTCTTATCTATTTGTTATCTAAATGTGTGTAGGTACATCAACTGTTAAATAAATAAATAAAAAAATAAAAATAAAATACTTTGTGGGGTTTTTTTATTTGGAAGTCGAATGTATTTTTTGTAAAAAAGTTTTGGTAACTAAAGTCCGTATACCTAATAAAATCCAAGGACTTTCTCTTCAGAGGCCCGAACCCATGCCCGTCGGCTGTACTGTCATATTAGTAAGAAATATCTGTTTACATGATTAATTAATATCGTTATCCAGGAAAATATTTGCGACAACACAACCGAGGAAAGGTTATCGAATATCGCTTATTAGTAGGTAATTACTTAAATCAAATTCCAGCAAGTTTTCCTTATTTCTGTTAGGTAGATACACTTAATAAATTCTAAAGCATTAAATCAAGTCGCATGTATCTATGTTGTTTTGTCCGAATTCATTCATATAAGCATTAAGCATTTTGTTATTTCAAAACATTACGCTCAACATTGAGTGGATGTTTCCTATGTAACACAACATCGCGCCTGTATTTCCCGAAGGGTTAGGCAGAGATACACCTATAGTACCTACGCACGCCCACATTTCGAGTTCGACAGTAATGTTTCAAGTCTTATTGGCGGATCCCGGGGGGAAGGGGCTAGGGGGCTCAAGTCCTACCCTAAAAGACCGAGATATCTTTGGTAGTCTACAACCTAACGAAATCATTGAGGATTTTACGAAAAGAAATCTCAGAAGGAATTACGATATCCGCAAGAGAACCAAGGTCACTGAAATAGCTCGAAGGATCGCCAAACTGAAGTGGGAGTGGACAGACATTGCTCGCAGAACAGATGGTCGATGGGGCCGAAAAGTTCTGGAGTTGCGGGGCGCGTACCTACCTGAAGTCGCACCGTTGAAAGGCCTTTCACAAGGTGGACCGATGACGTGGTGAGGGTCGCGGGTAGCCGATGGATGCGAGACGCACAGGACCGGCTGTTGTGGCGACACTTGAGGGAGGCCCATGTCCAGCAGTGGACGTCTTTCGGCTGATATGATGATGAATCCAAAGAGGCTTGTTATGCGTTAAGCTAAATTAAATGTTATGTGCTTTTATAGTGTTGCTACTTTACCCACTGCCCCCGGCTCCCCCCGCTAAATGACAATCCTGGATTGCCGCTGTCAAGTCCCATGTATTGTAATAGGAGGTGAGCCTACGAACAGGTCACAGTTCCAGACTCCCGGAGACTTCCTTACTGAGAAATCCTGGAGAAAAACACCAACATTTTGCCCGACCAGCGAATCATCCTCTGCAGTAAGTACCGTTACGACCAGTAGACCAGCGAGGCAATGTGTAGTTTATGTACCAGTTAACTAATCACATATGTATCTTGCTCTTGATAAACATTCGCGTGCGGCGTAATACGTAGTTGGTGTAACGTTCAGAATTCTAGTTGCTTCCTTCCGATTTAGCTAGTAGCTAGCGTGTGATATGCATTATGTTAAACATATGCATAGCTGCGTGTTGACCGCTTGACATTCGGACTTAAGAAGGGCGCAAGGTGACTATTTACAACGCCCCACACCGCAATAGAGTAGACGGAGCCTCTATGCAGCTAAAAAAGACAGATGGTACCCGAGGACTGGCAAGGACTATGACCTACAGTGGGACCTACCTAAGTCATAAATGAACCGACCTAGAGGTGTCCTAAAAATTTTGCAGGGTAGAGTGGAGCTTAGGTATTCGTTTTAGCGGTTTTATATTTTTCGGGTAAGTATGAAAAACATGAAATTGAAAAGTTTATAACATAAGCGTTCCAAGACATAAGCGTTGGAAGATACCTTTGCAATCAACTGGCTTTCAACAAAATAAATAAAAATATATTAAATCATATCCGAAGCTATCCGGAATTCTCGAGCTCGCTCTCACATCCTTCCTCTCGCGTTCTCAAGCTTGTCTGCATAAGTTGACAAAGTGAGTTCTATCAAGAAAACTTTTTTCGGCGGGGTGTGAAGTGGGTCTGAACCCACCCCCTGAAAATGGTCCTGACGGCGCCCAAGTTTAAACTTATAGGCGAAGGAAGGGTTACCACTAGGAGCTGAAATATCATGGCTATTTGTCTTGATAACCCAGGTACATTATAGATGAGTTAGGGGGTAAGCAGAAGTACATTTTCCAACCAATATCTTCTCGAGAGAATATTTGACAGCAAACTAAGGACTGGGAAGCCGGTACTCGGTATGAATTCTGGCGAGCCAGTTGCATGGTGCGGATATGAGAAGGGCTTATTTTGATATTACCTACCTTCCCACTTCTCAAGCATTAAAAGTAAACTACTTACTAATATTATGCGACTATATGTAAACACTTGTGTAAACCAATTTACATACATAGTGAACTCTATCGACTATAAGTTAAACTTGTAGCACATACCTACGCTTACGGGCGGAACCGTTACGATACAAAAATGCAGTGTAATGTGACACGTGATAGTTAGAACGACAATTCTACAAATTTTTTAGCAACTTTTGTATTCGCATCTCAGTCGCAATCTGTCAAAAAAAGTTTTAGTTTCCCTAAAATTCTCCTCGACAATGCGAAAGTTACTTAAAAATGAGTAGAATTGTACCTCTAGTATGACCTTTTGTTGTGGAGTTCCTCAGTACTCACCCGCTGAATGTCGTAGTTGGGCAGCGGCGGGTAGACGGGACACTTGCCCAGCCCTGTGCTGATGACGGCCTTGATGATGGTGCAGAACAGAACACAGTACAGCCGGGTGGCGGTGACGCTCGAGCCTTCCATGGCGCGGAGTGCCGCGGAGTCGCGTTCAGTCGCGCAGGCCGCTTGTTATGTAAACACCTGACATTATTTGTACAACACGAGATTGCCACCGCTGCGCCCGCGCTAGCCACTGCGCGAATACGATCGACAGCGCCGATCGTTGTTCATTAGATCGATACCCACTCACACGTCACGACACGGACGCGGCACGATAGCGCACCGTGACGTCATCACGTAATTGTAGTGCTATTCTGTAGCAATCTCACCATGACAACTTAAGTGACGTGAGCTGTCAATCTTTAGCATCAATAAAATTGGAATGACAGCTGCCGGTCGATTCCATAAATATGTCGAAGTGGGCCTTCATTCCATCTTGATTATATGGATTGACAGCTCACTTCATGATCACTTCACCCAAGCCTTCACTTCGACATGTTTACAGAATCGCCACTGCTGAGTTCGTGCTCACTTTACCTAACCTTTCACGGTGAGTTATTTTCTAGAATCGACCGGCGGATGGTGATCTAAACTTCGCAAGTACGATGAGTTAGGCACGCTCAGGTAAACTATCTAAATATTTAGTAATCAAGTTATGAAGCGTGTCAGAATTGCATGTGTGCTCAAATTACTAAAAAAATTAAGCGCTAGGAATGTTGGGTGATTAGATGACTTTTTTACAAATACTATTGCTTCTATAACTGACATTTTTGTGAACTCTAATACTAATGTAATTTTGCAAGCTTAATATTTATATAGAAGATTTTGTTTCGATTTGTTTCGATTATTGAATCGCATACATTGTTGATAATTTAATTAATTGCCGAGGACATGTTTTGAAATAAAGTATAGAGGTAGAAGCTCGGTGAGATCATCCCGACAATGGTATGACTTTCCCATCAAATTCAAAAGATACTCTTTGAATCAATCTTCACTTGGCGATAACTTGATGCCAAATACTGCGTAAAACCGCCGCGATCCTTAGAAATGGATGCCTAGGAAGCGGTCCTCTATTATTTTTTTTCCAATTTCGATCCCAAAGAGGTTACTTCAAATCCCCAAAGACGTCTCCAAGACGTGACGGATTAAATCATTGACATCAGTGTAGTGGATCCTCATTATTTTTAGGAGAAACCCACGTTAAAATAACAGAACATATCGACACGGAGGGTCAGCCAGTCACTTGTAAAGAACCCATTAAATATTTATAACGAATAAGTTGTTACGTACCTACATACATATATGCAAATAGGGGTGAACAAAAACACGACGTTCTCAAACAAGTGTATTGTTCTTACAATTACAGCGTGATATTTACAACTACATGTCAATCCATACGCAAATATACAATATCACAACATAACTTACATACTACAGACGAAACAAAACATAATATTATAAGTAGTAGGATTATCAACAACACTTATATTCATCTTAAAATATTTATACTGAAGTTTCATTCGATATCTCTAAATGGAAAGTGAATAGTATTTGTGAGAAACGAATTGATTCATGAAATAATACCTGCCAGTACATTTTCATGAATGGTGTGATTACGAGAGTCCGGAAGTTCAGTATAAACATTTTGTTAACATGTGTTTAACACAAGTAGCGAGCCTTTTCAGAAGGTCCGGGTAACTGGAAGTGTATAGGTAAATTGCTTTTTACAGGCTCCGGAGGCCCAGCCTCCATACTCCTCCAGGTAAGCAAGTATGAAAGATTTCATTGGCTTAGAGCGGTTCGGGGACCGTGCCATCTAGCACCCGGAACATGTGAAAATACACTCATTAAACTCGAAATAACTTAAAGTTTGTACCTACAGTCAACAAAGCTATTTGGTATACAGGCAAAAATATTATTATTTTTTCCACTGCACTGCCAATATTTATTTCTAATGTGTGCATTATAACTTTTTAAGCTTATGACATACTTACGAGTGCGGTGTACAATAATTGTCTACTCAGCATACTCACAACATTGAGTAAAAGTAGTTGAAAGTTAGCTGCCTGCACACCAAATAGCTTTGTTGACTGTACCTGGTAATTAATTAGCCACATCAAACTGAAAGGAGCCTGTCCAAGTGTCCACTCATAGTACAGACAGACCTTATTCCAAAACCCAATGGAACATATTCAAATCCGGATATAGCTATTGTTTTTCACGACCGCGCCTCAAAATTCCAATTTACACCTTATCACAAAGACATAAGAGCACTCGTGGGTACCATCTATACTGAATCACAATCGATTACCATTTGATGTTAAGCGCTATGTCTGACTTCTCGACGGCGTGGTAGGCTGTGTGCAGCATAGCCCGCGCCTTATCCGAGTCCTTCCCGTCCAGCCACTCGGCGTACAGCTTGCGGACCAGCTTGCTGTCCGAGGGCACAGCTAGAGGCAGCTCGGAGTACATATTCTCTAGCTGTGCGACCAGCTCGCGTCCGCTCTCGCCGGTGACGGGCCGGACTTGCGCGCCGCCGTTTAGGCATCCTAGAATGATGAGAAGTAAATGTTACTGATTGTGGTTTGATTAACTATATCGCCGGCGCCTATAAATTGGACCACAGTCTCCAATGGAATCTCTTAAAACGATATGACATCTTAAAAATGTATAAAGCTATGTATGTCGTTGTTTAAAAATCAGTTGAAAGACTAGTAGTAGATATTTAAGTACCTATTTTCGAATTCTTAAAAAAATATCGTCTAGAAATAATGCTAGATGACCCGAACTTCATTCTTTTACATTTTTTAAGGCTGTTTTATGATTGATAGCCCAAACACTTTTCGATACGGAATAATGATGGCCGTATTATGGAAATACGGTCCCTGCACTACCACAAATAATTCGGTATTTGACGACTAATCTTCCAATCGTAACATGACTTTCATCTGAAGAATTTATATGGCAGTTTTACAAAAATATTATCTGTACAAAAAATCTATTTTTTTTTGTACTGAAAAATGGACCATAACATAAATACGACAGTGAGTATGTTACGCTTTTACTCCTAAATCGCCGAACCAATTTTGATGGATTTTGATACAGAGACAGATGGGACCGTTTTTTTTTTGTACCTATTGGAAATCATCAAATTACTTCTCCTACTCTATGCGGAGCGGAAGGGAGTGTCAGACTCTTACTGACTAAAACCCACCCATGTTCCCTTTGCGTTCCAGGGCCGCGGTAACTCTTTCGAAAATTTCCGCAACCCTGTTGCCTTACTATGACGTGCTAATGCCATCCAATTCCGATGATGTAAAAGGGATAGTGCTTATCGCTATGTATAGCTCTGTCTCTCTCTTAAAGTGGAATCATGATCGTTTTAAGACTTCATAGCCCGTGGAGACGATTATAGGCTACTTTAACGCGAACGAAGCCGCGGGCAAAAGTTAGTAAGTAATTTAATGACATACCCGAGGGGCACGCCATGACCTCGACGTAGTGGTAGGGCGACTTGCCGCGCTTCAGCTTCTGCACCAAGTTCTGGATGTTGCGGAAGCCGTTGGCCACCGCGAAGCGCAGCACCTCCTTGCCGTCCTTCTCTAGCGTCACCTCGCGGAAGTCGGGGTTCCTGGGGATACCACAGTCATATTGTAACACTACGTTTTTGTTGACGTGAACAACCAACTGGCGACTGCAGGTCCACGTAATTCCAATTCCGCAAACTCAAAATATGTGTTTTTGAAAAACAGTAGTCTTCCCAAGAGGCGAGACAAAAATCTGTACATGATATTTTTCTCAGAGAATTCGATGAGACTGTAAGAAACGGGGACCACATCCAGGACACGCTTAGCAGTTGCGCTCCGACCATCAGAAACTGAACCATAAACAGGGTCTCCTGTTAGAACTTAGGAGAAATCCTAACTAAAGATCCCGTTTTGCCCCCGATGCCTAGCCTAGCCTTGATCTATCATTGGCCTAATAACACGCAAGTGGAGGACTATGATGGACAACAGGAAAAAAGGCTGTTGTATCTACACATGCCCGTAACTTGCACAAAAGTATGCTTTATTTTTTTTTAGAGTTGGAAATCATCAAATGACTTCTTCCGCTCTGGGTGGAGCGGAAGGACGTGTCAGACTCTTCCTGACTAAAACCCATCCGTGTTCCTTCTAAAGCCCTTTGCGTTCTAGGGCCGTGGTGACTCTTTCGAACAAATTCCACAACCCTGCCAGGCTCTGGCCCTAGCGGGCCCCGTCTCCTATGCTGACATCTCTTTGAGACGTGGCCACCCAACGCTCGCCGTCCGCAGGTCCGCGCCTACGGTGGCCGGGGATCGCCCTGCGACTCCCGACGCCCGGGGCGACTTTTTCTGTAGCGGCGGTTGGGGCAAATGCTTTGTCTCTGCCTCGCGCAGCCCGCCTCCTCGCTCCGGACCATGGATTTAACCAGGGCCGGACGCGAGAGGTCGCCGCCGCTGTTCGCCTCGACAAGGACACGGCGGTGCTCCGCCCAAGCAGGGCAGACCTCCGGGCGATGCAAAAGTATGCTTGCATGCCATAGTTACATCCACCAATCAAAAATAGTTATGGCATGCAAGATACTTGCATACTTTTATGTCCAAGTTACNACTTTTTCTGTAGCGGCGGTTGGGGCAAATGCTTTGTCTCTGCCTCGCGCAGCCCGCCTCCTCGCTCCGGACCATGGATTTAACCAGGGCCGGACGCGAGAGGTCGCCGCCGCTGTTCGCCTCGACAAGGACACGGCGGTGCTCCGCCCAAGCAGGGCAGACCTCCGGGCGATGCAAAAGTATGCTTGCATGCCATAGTTACATCCACCAATCAAAAATAGTTATGGCATGCAAGATACTTGCATACTTTTATGTCCAAGTTACAGGTGGCGTGAGAATGTGGGATCGCGACAGGTTAGGAAAAGTCTTCAATTTTTAGGTCATGTCACATAGTTATGCACTAACTCGAGTAGACATAAACGAATGCAGAGTTTGCGTCAGTTGCAAACAATGCGAGATTGGCCATTGACCAATTAGTTCGTTAGTGGCACATCACACAATGGCCCAGTTGTGAGTTGTGGCCTAAAGGGTCAGTCTGTGACTCTGTGACGCTGGATGTCGTACGATACTGTTGCAACACTCATTGGACATTGTTTCCTGATTCATTAAAGAAGGAAATTAGTTTAGAATGCGAATTAAAATTAGAGATTTGCCAATGCAACCATGACCACGACCGGTCGACGATATGACAAGAGTGCCTTGTTGCATTTAGTCTGACTATTGTATATAACGTTATAATAAATAAATATATTTTAAATCAAAAGACATTTATTCAAATATTTACACTTTTTGAACGTCAAAGTTCTACATAAAAACAGTCCTCCAAAACGCCCGCCCGTCACCACTTCGTAGTGTTTTACCAGCTATAACACTAGGAAGTGGTGACGGGCGGGCGAAAGAAGAAGAAGTGGCGCAACAAACTCCCCGGCAACACATGTCTGTTAAGTTTTCGGAACTTGATTTATACAGTAGTAAGTATACAAAGTAGTTTACAATACATGACAGAAAAATAATAAATTAATTTCATTGACACTTAACTAGCACACTCCATTGAGCCATCAAAAACAGACAACAAACTCAAGCATTAACAAATAAACCAAAATAATTTAGCCTCCAGGCATAAATGGTGTGCCCTCTTATACGTGCAATGGTATAATTTAACAACAAGACTGAGTCTGGAACCACAAGTGATGAACTAGAGCCAACATAGTAAACAATAAAATACAATAAAAAAAACTGGCCAAGTGCGAGTCGGACTCGCGTTTTTTTTTTTTTTTTTTAAGGATGG
>NDFZ01005034.1:0-157333 GCA_002192655.3 Mamestra configurata
CCCGAAACAGGTCGTAAAGTGGAAGACTTTTTTGGCACGTGTCATGTTATTTGCAGAGCTTAGGCCGAAGTATCCGCAACATTAAATTAGCGTTTTACGAGTTTCCGTTATACCAAATTAGAAGTGTTTACCATCGTTCAACGAGAAGTTAAACTTACGAATTATCAACCGAGTCCCAGTTTGTTCAGCGAGAATTCCTTGACAAAGCGAATTCCTGAAGATTCCCAATTAAAAGCTGAGACACTCGGGCCGTGGAAGTTAGTACAAAGTTCCAAATCTTAGCGGGGCGTTACTGCGAAAGAATTCCTCACTAATTAGTATAAGTTTATGCATTCGGAGGTGGCGCGAGTTCCCCTCCACTAGTTCCGAAGTTGAAGTTTTAATTACTCGCATGCGGATTGGCCTGTGTTCCGTCAGTCACGTTCTTTTTGCTCGAGTTTCGTGTGATGAACTCTTGTTTTTGGGGTGGATGTTATTTCTACGGTTTGCTTGTCTTGTCCGGAGTCAAAATTACTCGTTTTGAAATCTAGGCTACCAGAATGCTTTCCTGAAATGATTTTTCATTCATTCTTTTTCGAATAACAGTCTTATATGAGCATCAAAGGTAATTGTTTTTGCTGACAGAATAACAACTTTAACAACACCTAGAAGTTTCAAATAGGAGTTTGATACAACAAGCATAAAGGACTGTACAAGACATAATGAAACTCAGACTGACAATAACAATATTACCGAAAATGTGGCAACATTTTATGCTAACAGTAGTTATAACAACTAACATTACTCACGACTGCCGTAACTCCGAAAGGCCTTATCTCGCTAAGTTATACATGCAATTACGGCACATATTATTATAGTTGTACATACAATTATATTAACATTAGCGTGTCCAGATGTGGCCGAGAATAATATTTTTGCGAGAAGTGCTGTAATGAATTTATCGTAGTCCCTGCCTCGCTTATTATATTAGAAGATTGTTTTTGAAGATTTCGGAATATTGCGAGCACTCTTTTTCTGTACAATTATTGTCCATTTCTCTTTCATGTTTTTTTATGGTTATTTTATCAACTGACAAGAATTAATTGTCTTTTAGGTTCGTTTGACTTTATTACGTGGTTTTTGTAGCAAAAAGTAATAGGTCTTTCATTCTACTGGAAATGCTTGTAAGTTTTCTAACAAAATGGGTTACAATAAACAGTTTCCCGTATAAAGCATCCATGATTAAATTCTGTTTCGTATTCAACCACGTGAAATATTGAGAACCTGCTTTTAAAAGACAAGAGCTTAGCGGCACAGATTTACGATTTTGCCATTTAAATTACACATTCCGTATATTCTAGAAAATCCCGAATATCTTGCTTCAACTAACCACCTCGCAGGCTGTCGTACAATTATATATCTCTGAATCTCATGATAAAACTCGACTTATCTTATTTACTTTGCATTTAGGTTTAAAGAATTTATTCTCATAAGAACAATTACAGTTCACTTAAAATGAGATACAAATAATTAAGATAAGTAAGTATTTTAGATGTTCGCATCTGGTGCGTTGATGACGTCATCGATTACAGATATGTTTTCTTAATTTAGATTTAAATATATTAATACTTTCACATTTCTTTATTTCTTCGGGTAAATCATTGAACAGTCGTGCTCCTTCAGACAGTATTGTTTTTTTGCCGTAGTTAGTTCGTGCTCGCGCAGTCATTAGTTGAAACCTGTTTTTGCTTCTAGTATTGTATGTTATTGTCTTTTTACGTATTTGAATGTTTGATTGTATGGAGTTCGTGGTGATTTTTTTTATAAGAATGCAGGTGTAGTATGTGTAAAGTTGCTTGAGATTTAGAAGGTTTGTTTTTTCGTAAAGTTTTTTTGTTGGGTATAGATAGTGATAATGAAATAGTATTTTGATAATTTTATTTTGTATTCTTTGTAGTGAGTTTAGATTTGTTTTAGTGGCTGATCCCCATAGTTCGATTAGGTATTCCAAATTAGATTTTACTAGCGAGTTATATATAATTTGTCGTACTTTCTTTGGTATACAGTTTCTAATATTTCGTAATGCTCCTAATAGTGACGTTAATTTTGTTTTGATATGGTCTATGTGTAGTTTCCACGTAAGTTTGTCATCTACCCACAACCCTAGGTATTTTTCGTGACTGGATCGTTTGATTACTTCTCCGTCAATCGTAAGAGGTGAGAAATCGGGTAGCTGTTTATTTTTTGCGGAGAAGATCATAAATGATGTTTTTGACGTGTTAATAGTTAGCAGGTTATATTTTAGCCATTCGTTAAGTAGGTCAAGATCTTTTTGAGCATCAGACATAATGTTTTGTAATGACTTGTTGAAATAAAATAGGCAGGTGTCGTCTGCGTATAATGTTAGGTGCCCTTTCAAACCTATTTTGTCTATATTGTTAATGTATATAAGAAATAGTAACGAACTAATAACTGAACCTTGTGGACAGCCGTATGTTATGTTTTGCATTGAGCTTGTGAAGTTATCAATTTTGACTACTTGTTTTCTGTTTTGTAAGTAAGAAGCAAATATACTAAGGGCGTTGCCTGAAATACCTATATTATTTAATTTTTGTAGTAGTTTTTGATGGCTAACTGTATCATAAGCTTTTTTTAGGTCAATGAAAATACCTACAGCAAGATTCTTTTGATCAATATGTGTTTTTATTTTTGTTATCAAGTCTATTGAGGCTGTAAGGGTACTTGATTTAGGGCGAAAACCATATTGCTGATCGATTAAGAATTTTTTCTTAGTTAAGTACGCGTTTAAACGGTTGTATAAGACTCGTTCGAATATTTTCGAAATGACTGGCAGGACTGATACCGGCCGGTAGTTGCCGGGGTCAGTTCTACTCCCATTTTCAACCTACTATGTAGGAGACCTCATTTTATGCTAATCTCAATATCAGGCCAGCGGGCCCTGTACTATCAGACGTCATTCCACTTCCAGTGCCGTTTGAGCCCTTAGAAGACAGTTAAGAGTTTAGCGATAAGGTTCGGTCGCCAGAGTGGCTTAGTAGGCGCTTAACCCTATCTGGGACAAAAACGCTGGAGATATGCAAAGTTCGCTGCGATTAAAAATAATTAGCACAGCCGTGGAAGGCTTCGACATGGTTTTGAGTTAGTTCTTCAGTGTAGTTGGCTATTTTTGCTGGCGAGGGTATCGCTGGAAAGTTAGGGGAGTCGTTAATTATCCTGCTCTTTGTTATGAATAATGAATCGGGGTAAAAATAGACGGCGTCGACTCGAGCTAGTTGGTTGAATGTATCTTTGTGAAACTGCACCTCTTTAACCAAGTTTTATATGTTACAAGCTACCGCCCACGGCTCCGCTCGCGTTTATGTCGAAAATTATCCCAAGGGAACATATTCCCGAGATGAAAAGTATCCTATGTGTTATTCCAGACTATAATCTACTTCTGTGCCAAATTTCATCGAGATCCGATCAGCCGTTCTGACGTGAAAGAGTTACAAACATCCATCCATCCTTACAAACTTTCGCGTTTATAATACTAACTAGTAGGATTATCATATTTTACTCTTTTTGTATGCTCGCGCTCAGTATAAGTTTATAACCCTTCTTTGACTTGTGTCTAAGCCAATAGACTCTCCAATATATCCTAAACAATATTCGCAACATGTGCGACAAAACTCTTCTTTTTACAGAAACGCTTATTTTTCCGATGCCAATCCGAGACAAGCGCAATTCTAAAAACAAAAGCGACGAGGCAAGCCGAAGTTGGATTGCGCTTTTTGTGACACTCCCAAGTCTCAGATTAAATATAAACTTTCCCCCCATGTTTGCTTCAGTTACGGCAATATCCGCGAGGGGCGCTGTCAACTTGGCAGACGACAATTTGTCAGTTCCCTGTGGCATGTCGTCGCCGTCGCGTCGTCGTGCCGTCGACTGTAACGATCGTAGTTGAGGCTTTGTCATATTAGTTCATGGTTGGTTAAGATGAGTAGTAGGCAGAATGGTAGAAAATGTTACGTTAAGTTGTATTGGGATTTGCGGTAGAGAAGTTCTGACTGTCTTTGTTTTAAGTTGTTAAGACAATGTTGAAGTTTTTAATAAAGACAATTATACTATCCAGTTTATTCGTAAAGCTTAGTCCATATCACTTGACAATGCTAGAAGATACAACACCTATAGTAATAGAAAAGAAGTTTTAACAACAGATTGTACTTTTATAATCATAAGCCCGAATAGATTGGATGCGGATGGCGGAGGGCCGGATATTGTAGCGTAGCTTGACCAGCAGCAGACTGTGATAGGCTTAATGGATATTTGTCCTAACTTTAGTCTTTAGCTGGATTAAGTAACCAAGTCTCCGATAAATCTTTGAACAGCACGCAGAGGTCCCTTAGACCATTAACAACCTAACTCGAACGCCGCATAATCTTAATAATTTCAATTTCTTTAGGGAGTACAAAATACAATATTGATTTTCCTTCAATCAAAACATTATTCAGGGGACTTCGAACCCTCCCCGGGATTACGCACTCTAGAATAATCCAGCATTATTGAAGTTAAGAATTTGCAATACGAACAGTAATCATATTTCATTCATCAACTCTATCCAATCAGAAATTTTACTCTTTTAGAGAACTTCGTTTAGAACCCTTTTCATTGACGCTTTTCCCTGGTCATTCGTTTGAGTAATGAAAGTTTTACAACTTGGGCGTGCGTATTACTTGAGTCTAGGTTTCTTCTTTTATGTGGCTTGGACCTAGTACATTAAGTGCAGCAAAGTTTTTACCGTCCACCTAGTGCATTCTATTCTATTTTCTACTTCATTTTATCAGTAACTGTCCACTTCAGAGCATTGAACTTCGTATGTGACACTTGACAGTCCCTGAGGGATATGACCATTATTATAATCTTGTTACATAGATTGCTGGTCAGTTTGTGATGGCATGGAATGTTACTGCCTGCCGCAACTGCCCATTGTTCTGATAATACCAGCTTATACAAGAAGTATTTCAATATCCATGGCGATATAAGAGGATTATTTTCAACCGGGATTACGAGGCATCCATTTTCTCATAAATTAAATTGAATCAACTATTTAGGTATCTTAACGAAAACTGTATTTCTAAATTTCCATCGGCCATTTTGATTAAAACCTCCATTGTCTGTGGCTATCAATGAATAAAGGAATTGGATAAAGGAAAACGGATAGCCAGAGGGCGAATTAAAAAAAATACAGCTACCAGCAAATCCACAAAAGAAATATTACCTATTTCTTTTAGCTGGCAACGCGGTAATCACATTTGCTTTGTTCATTTCGGCCCTTTCATTCGCTTAATCGCGTTATTTCGGACTTTTCTAGAACAATCTTTGTGAGCGTTTAATTTACGAGCGGTTGCGTTAGCGGGCGCTTTGGGAAGATTTATACAGCTATGCGTTCTGGATAATTAAAAATGTGGAGAATTTTTCTCATTGTTATTTTGATAATACCACCCTTTATTGTGTTTATGGTGCATTGTGGAAGAGATATTTTGGCTGTCGGGCGGCTGAAGTGGCAAAATCCACATTTTCATGTATTTTCTTTTGAAAGTGTGCTGGAATTAGGGTCATGTGCTAGGACGGCCATTATGCCAAGACGCGAGCATAGTTTTAATGACTATATGAAACGTTTTATGGCGCACATAGCAGCAGTAATTGTACTTATAATGGAGTGTGTAATTTTAAACGGTGTTGCATGAGTGCATAATGTCTGACGCGTTGCTTCTTGGAAACATAATATTAAAATATCACTGATCATTTTTAAGGAAAACGGTAAGTTACCTTCATAATAATGATAACTGACGTTCAGAGCACTCACAATCATTATCAAGGTTATAAAGCAATAATCATGCAAAGACTTACTGTAAAGGCGTACTAAAATTTGAAATTCTGGAGCTGTTCTGGTACATAGTTAGTTTATCATACTATTTATTATGAATTTTAGTATACCAAGGCCTGGATTGGGTCTTAGGATAGCACTTTTTTTATCTCGATACTACTTTTCCGTGAGATAATTTTCGACTATCTCACGGGCGAACTCGCTGTCAAGAGAAATTTGACTTCGACTAAATGCAGAACTTCTTTCAACTCATGACTTAAACCACAAACTCCTGTGTGAGGCATTGAAGGAGGAAGGAAACAAATGAAAGACGAAGCAACAAGATAGTTCTACAGGAAACTGAATATAGGTAATTTACTATTGGTTTCATACAACATAATGTTTCTGAAGCAAAGGGACGGTAAAGTAAAAGGACGGCCAAGATTTATTGGCGAGTTAGTCTTATCTATTTTGTGTTCCTTTGACTGTCTTTTGATTGTATTTAGGTTTGAATTGCTTCTACCCTCGTATGGGCACAAAAAATGATGTCTTGATTAAAAGTGTAAGAGTGCGTTAGAGGTATATGGGACATCGTTAAGCTCCAGCTAAAAAGTTACTTAACCTTTTAAACGCCAGAATTTAAACGCATCGGCGTGCCCTCGACGCCAAGCAATAAATTCGGCGTACTTTTTTTCACATCTTTGTGGCGTTTAGCGTACAGGGCACCCGCTTGCCTGTCATGTATAAGTGACAGTGGTGTTCGAAAGGTTAAGTGTTACAGGAGGCACAATTTTTGGTGTTCAATAAAGTATATTCTATTCATTCTGTTGCCCTTAGTTATATAAGTCATCATAATCTTCCTCCTGTCTTTATCCCAAATTATTTCGCTGCAGGCCATTTAAGCCGTTTAAAAAATCGAAGCAAACACCAATTTTCTTTAGGTTCAAGTGGTTTCTTTATTTTTGAAGTGAAAACTTCTTTAGGCGCGTTGAGTACTTTTTGGGTGAACAAAAATCATGGAACTGGCGTCATCGTCACCGAACGCTTTAGCTTTTGCTTAGTTTTCACTTGTATCGCATGTTTTTTTAAATAAGTTATTTATGGATGGCCTAATCTCTTTGATTTTCTACTGTGTTTGTCTCCGAGCGGTAATTTAGTATAATTTAGCTAGTTTGTAAGCCAACTTCATTTGTAGTAACTTCAACTTCATTTGTAGTAATTTTTTTCCAGTAACTTCATTTGAGGCCACCACAGGATAGTCCGGTTAAGCAGTAACCAGCCTTAGTGAGCTGAAATGCGAGTGGTCCCCGACCAAAAAAACAATGTGTTTAAAAGATAGGTCTATCTTTAAAAAAAAAAAAAAAAAAACCTGCAACACAAGCTCTACAAGTGAAATTGCTCAGTTTTTCTCCCTTGTTAGGTAAAAATGGCAGATATACTACTTACATAAATGTATACGGAAAACTCATGAATATGTAACTGATTAAGAGGATATACATGCTTCAATTTACATGCTGATCACAGAATAAAACATAAGGGATTTAATGAAGAATTCTTTGGATGCCCGTGTTTTTTTTCGTGCTATTCTGTCGCGGTTGCAGCAGAATGTAGGTCATTTCAAAGAAGAGGAGGATATTCCTCTTTTGATTTAATGATAGTTTAATGATATAACAAAATTAATGGCCGGACTCAATAACTGTCAAATTAGCTACCAACCTGTAGCTGAAACGTCATGTTAGCCTTTCAAACATGACGTTTCAGCTAATTTGACAGTTGGTTAAAGGTAGATACGTTATTGAAACCGGCCGTTAATTATATATAACTGGGCGTATGAGTCCCATTAAATGCCAGTAGACATGGCGGCAGACCAAGGCGAAGATGACGGTACGAGCTCGACTCGACGAAAAGACTGGCCCGAATTAGCAAAAGACAGTTGTGAGGAAAAGGGAGAGGGTGGTCTTTGACCAGCTATGGGGTAAAGTAGGCTATATAGATTACTGCCGTCATTAAAAAAAAGGACGTATCTACATCAAACGAAGTAACCGATTTCCGACATTAAGAAAATAAGTTAAGGTCGGAAATCGATGTAGGACATACATTTTTAGTGGGGCAGAAAGCACGTTTATTTGACGCTAAAAATGGGCGCATAATTGGCCCTTCTACTTCTAGCTCGCTGTAAACTCGCCACGAGTTCGGCAATATTCGGGGTGGACACTAATATGTTTCTTGTATGGTATACGCGTGTAGGCAAACTTTCGGACGGTCCTATCGTTACAATTTGGATCTATCAATGTAGGCTTCTACCATCGGACATCTAGACGCACTGCAAGTTACCATCCCTACCTTGTTGCTATTCTACCAATTCGCACTAAACATTTCCAAACGTCTTTAACAATGCGCACAGCAAAGGAGTGGAACTCTCTGCCTGCGTCTGTGTTTCCGAACGCATACAATCCTAATCTCTTCAAAATTAGAGTGAACAGGCTTCTTCTGGGTAACCTCGCTCCATCGTCGACTTTGTCTCTGTCATCTATGACCTAGACTAGAGTCAAGAGCAAACCCACAAAAAAAAAAACTGTATAACTTCCTAATTATTATATTCATCATCTACCTAGCCTTTTCCCAACTATATTGGGATCGGCTTCCAGTCAAACCGGATTCAGCTGAATACCAGTATTTTACGTGGAGTGGCTGCCTACCAGAACTCCACAACCCATAAACTGAGTAACACGGTAGTTCTTGGCAAGACTGGAGTCAGATTTACTGACGTCTGACAATCCGTAACGACTGCCAAAGATCTATAAATGACAGCTGGGACCAACTTTCCGAGGCACGGAGGAAACTCGGTATGTTAAGATGGTCACCCATCCACAGACCAACCTTGGCAAGCGTTGCTTAACCTTGATCAACTCGTGCGGCAGTTATTTTTTAGCCACGAGCTCCTCTTCGCAATTATTATATTATAAGCAAAATATTGAAATGCATACAAAAGCCTAAACGAGGGGCAATACAACAAAGCAGTTAGCCCCACTCCTACCTACCTTGTCCGTCGCAGAAGAAAAATAACAAAACTGACTAGGTACATACGAAGGTTGAAAACATTTCTGCCCAACCCTTCGGGGAATACAGACGCTAGGTATATTTATTTAGCTCGGATAAGGCGCTTTTCTCTTCTGTTTCAGAATGCTGAGTTGAAACGAATGCAAGTCTCTAAACACTATATTTTCTCACATATATACTTCATGCAAGTATGATACGTACATACCAACCGTACCTATGACGTCACACTCTTAACGTTTACTCCGAGTGCAACGTGACCCGATAGGCAATGCTCCTTTGTTTGTGCCATTAAGCGAACTGCACACGTTCTTCTCAGAAATATAACGCATAAACTGAGAATTGTAATGCTGGTAGTAAGTTTCAAGTCGATTGCTGTGAGATTTACTGGAGTTTAGCACTTCGTGAATCATTGAGGAGGTATTTTTGGCGCGTGTTTGTTTTGATTTTGGAATGTTTTTTTTTTGGTTTG
Organism: Mamestra configurata; assembly: GCA_002192655.3. Lineage (NCBI taxonomy): Eukaryota > Metazoa > Arthropoda > Insecta > Lepidoptera > Noctuidae > Mamestra > Mamestra configurata. Next base: position 9,375 of record NDFZ01005034.1, read on the forward strand.
TGTCTATGTTTTGTAGAACAAGCCAGTAAGAACAAGCTTCTTTTTTTATTTTATAGGGTGTTGCCATTATGCAAAATAAGTGTTATTTCTCTTTAAGTACGTATTTTTTAAAACACGTGCCAGGAGTGCTAAACACTTTCAAATATTCCCGTTTCTGAAATTGAATTTAAATGTCGACAAAATTCAATAATGTCTATTCCCTTTTCCCATTATTATATTGAATGCTCAAAATTTTATTGTCATTTCGACATTGTAATAGAATGTTAACAGAAGACATAAAAATAAAACGACATGGCCAGCTGTATTCAAATTAAAACATTTTAACTAAATCAAATTCTTTATAAAATTCTTAAAACGTTGACGAAATAAACTTTTTATTGCCACTTCGAAAAAGGAAGCCAGACAATCGAATTAAAAAAAAAACATTCGAACAAACGCTTCCATTTTCAAATTTAAATTGTCTAGAGCAGCCATGATCCGCCCACCTGGCGATGATGTCATTGGATTAGTGCTGTTCCCTAGTGATTGCGATCGAATTGAACATCGATTCGATCTTGCCAGCATTCGAATAGTCGCGATCCCTTCGCGTGTTAAATGACCACAATTCATTTTGAGTTATGTGACTTTGTCTCGTTTAGTTTTGTTTATAGGCTTTCGTGTTACTTTATTATATAATAGGCCTCCATATTTAATGATATTGAACTTTTTCGCCTATTATATTCAGACGTTTATGGGTTAGCGTAAATAGTATTTAATTACCAGACGAAATATATCATTTAGTCAATTTGACGAGATTATGCATAGAAATAATTGCCTATGTTAGAGTAAATATAACTTTATTCGTCGATATGTCTGTAAAGGTCTGTGGCGTATTTCAGTTATAAATCTAATATGACATCACCGCAGACGCGACAATTTTTTGCTGTCTGACTCGATCTGAGTTGTCATTAAATTGCAATGCGGGCTGGCAAGATTTATACCATAGAGTCTATAGGAATTTCAACTCTTTAGTCGAGCAGTTTAAGTTCAAATTGCTTGTTATATAAATATGCGAATCCATATAAAGCTAGTTAGTGTGACAAATCAAATGGGAATTAGAGCTATCTCGATTAAAATTTCGATTGATAACCTCGGCAACTTCCTTATTTATAAATCTACCTACGTAATACTGAAATAGAAAATTCTTTTAGCAGTAAAAGTAATTTTATTTCGTGTAGGTAGACCATTTTGGCACTGACGGTGACATATTTATTTGGTACTATAACATTTTCTAGGCAATAGACAACGAAATTGGATAAAGTAAAACAGCTGTGTATGAGAAAGGCATTTTTATTTATTTTGTAGACGGACTTTTTATGATTTGGACGTGGAATGAAAACGATATCAAGTTTTTATTCACATAGTTCAATCATAACTAACTAGTTTGGATCTAATAATGCAAAACTGAGTTTGTTACGCGATTTTGATGAAGATTAGTACAGAAGTAGATGGAAGACGGTCACATGCCACTTTAACGCGAGATAAGCCGCGAGCCAAAAGTAGTTATTTATTAAAAACATCATGAAGTAGATTCACGTTGGAAATTTTACGAAATAAAAGCAATTTAAAACCTCAAAAGCTCAGTTACAAAATTATCGAAAAACAGGCGCGACCCTTAAAAATAAACTGTATACAATCGAGATTTAATAAAGTTGAGTCTGGCTTGTGGACTGTGGTCAGCGATTCCTTTGTTTCGTCGCTCAAAAAAAAAAAACAAGCGTCCGGCTCGTAAAAATGTAAATTACTGTAAAATCGTGTGCGTGCACTGTGCAGCCGCTGCAGCGGTACTACGCCGCTGTGGACGCCATGTTTGTCCAGCGATATTTTTCTCCGCGCAAAATTAACTTTCTTCTTTGCTTACATTGTTGGTCGTGCGTTATTAAAAGTAGACCTTTTTTGTTTCAATTGTGGCTTTATTATGAACTAAGCTCTTTCGAGTTTAAATTAACTTTTCTAGAATGCTCGTTAGGGTGAATTATTTTTAAATAAAAGGAAAAATATTGCGTGGGTGATACCTCTAACAAGTTGGGGAAATTCATAAAACGAGGTAGGCAATCAGTGTTATGAAAATTGAAATAGGTAGGTACTGTCAGAGCTGACCTCTTTAATTGGATCTCTTTCGAAGATTAAGTACCTAAGTACATAATTCGTTAGTGACACATCATGAAACAAAGAAGCTCGTGGCTAAATAATATCAGCCGCACGGGGCGATCAAGGTTAAGCAACGCTTGCCAAGGTTGGTATTTGGATGGGTGACCATCTTAACACATCGAGTTTCCTCCGTGCCTCGGAATGCACGCCTGCGCCTTCGACCTTGTACCTACCGTGACGGTTTGGTACCAGGCATTCCATTGGTTAGTCAAGGCTGCCTGTACAAATCTGATTAGCTAACACCTTCACACTGTTTGGACTTTCCTAAATCAGTCTAAATAATAAATACCTAGGTAGTAAACAAAGGGCTGCAAATAGAAAGATTTCTATTTTCTATTATAACGAGGTGACCAACTGACCACAGATTTCAACTGGACTTAGCACGTTTCTAATGTATGCGGCTTTGTAATATTATGCTGCTCTTACATCCTGTATGGACAATTGGGATTTATTATTCAAGTCTTTAACCAGTTTAGGTCCTAGATAAAGTAACTTTCGACCAGCGATAACGATTAGCCTAAAATGTATGGGATTGACAATTGACATCCACATTTTGGTAGCGCATGTCAATATCAATAAAAACGATATTCGTAATACGACAATGTATGGCGTTGACTAATTTTCGTATTTCGTTGAAAATGTCATTTGGTCTAGAAACTCTTGGTAATTTTTTTTTTAACCGACAAAAACAATGGAGGCTTTTCTCGATTCGGAATACCCATTTTCCATCAAATGTCCAATCGATTTTTCATCACGATGGCAAGAACGTCCTTTGCCATTTTTTTATTGACGATTAAAATTTTAACGGCATTTTAGTGCGTATCGTAACTTCATTAAGCCAAACCTCTCCACACAAGAAAAACTAAACGCCAAAACACCACTGAATTATCGAGCGTTGCGTAATATAGAGAGCCTTTTCACACACCTAGTATGTATTCTCCCGGGCATTTCGCGTCCCTATTCAGCTGAAACAAAGCATGGCTCGACTTTTAGCAGGGTTAATTAAAATGTCAACAGCACTTATTAATCAAAGCGACAGTCGCGTTCGGACGGTTAAGGTGCATCCTTTTGTTGCTAACGTTGGTAGCACTGAATTTAGTGGAGTTTGATTTTGTTGGGTTGGCAGTGCTGTTTCGAACAGTTTTCATTTGAAATGGCAGCTCGCGCAAACAAAATTGAACAGTAATTCCGGGGCTTGTGTTTAGGTAAAAGGTTTTTGATAAAGATCATTTCATGCTATAAAGTTCGAACCATAATCATATTTCAAAAATGTGTATCACCTGTTTGATGATTTTTCTTTTTAATTAATATAGGGTCGCGTTTGACCACAATCTCACCTGATGGAAAGCGATGATGGGGTCAACGATGAAGCATAAGGTGATGAGTAATTTTGAATGAATACTATTCTTTGCAGAATACGTCTCAATAGAAATGCTTGCAATCTGTACTTTCTTCTGGACCCTTTTTTATTTTAACACTAACTATTAAAATCTATCCGTGTTCCTCTTAGTACCCGTTGCGTTTCAGGGGGGCTACTCTCTAAACCCGAAGTCCGTAGTTTCGGGCTTAGTTGCGGGCGTATTCTAGTCCATATTACCCAACCACTAAGAATGAATGACAACACGATTTGACAGTTACTGTCAAATGTGTGTGTGATGTGTGTGTCTTAGTGCTTAGCCCGAAACTACGGACTTCGGGCTTAGAGAGTAGCCCGCCTCGGCCGCGGTGACTCTTTCGAACAAACTCTGGCAGTTCTTCTATAGCCTGGACCTATCTCAAAGTCGTAATAAGGAACCAGGATAATCAAAATTTCAACTAAAGTCCCTGGTGACATCGTTCCTCAAGCTTGCCCCATTGTCCTAGTTTTTTACAAGGATCAAATGGCTAGATAGCTAGCTCCTAATGGAACGTCGTGCTTTTGGCCAGTGTTAAAGAGAATGGCTGAAAATTCAATTAAGCTTCCTACTGCCTCGTTCTGACAACAAATGACGGGTCCGTAGATTTAGAGTACGGCCTACATAAACGACTTTATTAGGTACAAGAATCTTTAAGACGCTACTTAAGCAAGAAAGCTAATAAGTAATATAATTATCGCTCACTTTGTGCTTATTATTTCTTGTAATTTGTAGTTCGCTGTTATTTCCGCTCTTAATTACTTTTTCATTTGATTGATAGAGATTACCTGCCGTACGTCTAAAGCAATTTTCAAGGGGAGAACAACAATTATTTTCATTTCCCATTTGATGCTGTTCCAACTCTCATTTCCGAAAAAACGAATGAAGAAGGGGATTTAAAAAAAATGTTTCTGTTAATGAAGAAACGAAAGTTAACATTTTTTTTTAATTTCGCTTTCTTTCTCTCTTACCTCCATATTAAAGATTAATGGAAACATTAATAATAGCGGGGAGACGGTTAATATCACAAATAAATCCTGGCAAAATCAGCAACACAATAAGGGATTCCATATTAATATTTCCCTTACTGACCCAAAAACGATCATCTTTTATACATTTACACAACAGCTGTTATTAAATAAATGATCGCACCCACATCACTCGTGTAGCCCGCAGGATAGCTGTGACGTTGTGGCTACGTCATCAATCACACGGGTCGGTGGGGGGGAGGGGTATATAAGCACGCGACATAAGGAGTGGGGGGGCATTCTTCATTAGTGAATCGCGGAGAGCACACGTCGAGGCTAACATATTAATCATAATAGGTCTTCTGCCTTATTGCTCTTGGCGTTTCCTACGTGTCATTGGTTCAGTAATGAGCGGCCTCTAGGCGATTGTTATTAATCAAAGATATTGTAATATGGCGTGGCTGGTTGACTTGGTGTACTATCGCAAGATTACTGCGGACTTCCACAAAAAAACGTCTGAGAGTATTTTCTTTCATCCTTAGTAATTTATTGAACTATTTTTCAAGTCTGGAAACGCGTTTATGTTCAATTTTGTATCCTTCTTACGGACAAGGGAACATTCTCCCGGGATGAAAAGTATCCTATGTCCTTTCCCGGGACACAAACAATCTGTATACCAAATTTCATCTAAATCGGTCCAGCCGTTGGCGCGTGAAGAAGTAACAAACATACACATACTCAGAAACTTTCGCCTTTGTAGTGTCATCATGGGCACAAAATGAAGTACAGAAAAATATGGTTGAATTTTCTTATTATAATAGGCTCCATTCCCTTCTTATTTAATATTTTAACTAGCATTACGTCCGTGTCATCGATAGGACTTGATTTAAAGCTTCCTTCCCTTTGTTGAAAAAGCACATTCAATTAACTTTGAGGTAGTTGGAGACCAAAAGTACCATAAATCATCGTCGGGTCTATATTATCTGTGGAAGGATTGTTTTGTCTCTGATTGGTGGGCGTTTCGCTTTGCGGTTATTGGTTTTCAAATGCTGGCTATAATGTTATTGAGGTTGTGGTATTTTTGCTATGTATTATTTACTTTGTGGGCTTCTGATGTGGCATTGGGAAGGTTATTTTGTTATTATTAAAACAAATTATTATCAAAAAACATCACACATTATTAACAAAGCTTGTATTCAGTACGTACCCAAAGGGTAAAACGGGACCCTATTACTAAGACTCCGCTGTCCGTCTGTCTGTCTGTCTGTCCGTCTGTCACCAGGCTGTATCTCAAGAACCGCGATAGTAAGACAATTGAAATTTTCACAGATGATCTATTTCTGTTGCCGCTGTAACAACAAATAATAAAAATGAAAAAATAAAAGGGGGCCCCCCATACAAGAAAAATGATTTTTTCGGAACGGAACCCTTCGTGTGCAAGTGCAACTTGCACTTGGCCAGTTTTTCTTTTAACTCAAATTCTCCCAATACCTATGTTGTGGAGTTCTTCTATTTATGCTTGGGCGTTCATCCCAAAATTACCATGGGTACTTTAAACCCCCAGAAATGTTGATTTCTATAATGAATTAAAGGTCACTGTATATGATGATTTGACTTCAAAGTAAAACATTAGAGCTCACGTATTCATGAAGTTCGTTTTCTCGTGAGATCTAGCTTAACTTCCATATCAAAGAATAAATCTATTTGAAATTCTAAATACGTATACCTACTAAAGTATTGAAGCTCAAAAGTAAATAAGCTGGTAATATTTTAGCAAAAGCTTTAGAGGGATTTATTTAATTACATAAATCTTTCTGAAGTCTCTACTGAGCAGTTTTTATTTAATTTAATTTAATTTATATATTTAATAAGGCACACCAACAGCTTATTTACAAAATTAATCACATAAGTTTTGGCATCGAGGGTCCTGTGTAAATAAGCCACTTACAGGCATGCACAATTGCACAACTTTCTTAGAGCGAGTGGTACATTGTAATTATTAAAAATGGTTTAAACAAATTTTTTTTAAAATAATTAACATTAACAAATTGAGACTTAATAAGATTTAATTTTTGAATTATAAAATTAATATTTAATTACAAAACTTGAATTAAATTACATAAAATACTAAAACATTACTTAAAATATCCTAAGCTTCAATAAATAACATCAAGAAATAAAATAAAAGGGACTACGGATCATCAATCCAATTGTATAATTTTTGACTTAAATTTTTTGAAGAAACAAGTATTCTACCTAAAACTTTCAGCCAAATAAGCCGAAATATCAAAGATATAATAACTATACACGATGTTATCTTAATTTAAACTGCACCAAACGTGACTTTAACTGCTCCGCAGTTACAGGAGTTCGGGTTAAACCACTATACCGTACAGTGACAGGTCATGCCCTAAACCCCACAGAAACCGATCTCAATAACTTGACCCACTAAACTTATACAGGATGATGAACAGCCAACACACAAGTTTCACCCACCCAATAGCGGAAACCAACCCGACTATAGAAACGAAACGCATTTTTCGATATCACTTGCCGTTTATTATTGGTGATACAAAAAAAAAAATCAATAACAAGGAACAATGTATTAGGCATTTATCGATGTTACGGGCGGTAGCAACTGTGCCCCTTCAGAAGTAACTAGGCGAATGGGATACGAGCACCGAAAGAAGTTGGTAGCGCGTGACTTGACTTCTTAATTCACCCTTACTATGAGTTTTTGGGATATATTGGAAATTTTTATTTGGAAAAAAAATGAGCTTTTTTAGGGTTCCGTACTCAAAGGGTAACCAAAGGAACCCTATTACTAAGCCTCCGCTGTCCGTCCGTCCATCTGTCTGTCTGTCAGCGGGCCATGTCTCAAGAACCGTAGTAGATAGACAGTTGAAATTTGTGTGTATTTCTATTGGCGCTCATGCCTTATCACCAAATAATAAAAATTAAAAATTAAAGGAGATACCCATACAAGAAACGTGTTTTTTCGGTTTATGGTACGGAACCCTTCGTGTTAGAGTCCGAGTCGCACTTGGCCTGATGTAAAGCCTGTGCTTACTTGTTCTTCGGCTTCACTCACGTTGACTATCTCGAATGAACCAGGGTTTTTCTAGCTAAGGAAAAAAACTTAGATACAATTTTTGAAGTTTTCTATGGGTGAAAGAATTATCGTAATTAGATCAGTAATTTCAGAGATTCTAAAAAATAATAATACATTTTTTTTATTTGAAATGGGTTTGCTCTTGACTCTAGTCTAGGTTATACATGCCAGAGACAAGGGACGATGGAGCGAGCTTACCCAGATAAACTTTGTGATATTTTGTTTATATAAAACAAATAGGTAGGTATGTCCGGTTAAGCGATACTAAAAAAATGTAGGTACACTAGTCGTAGTTGTCATAAAATGTTTTTCATAAAATCGTGTAGTCGTAGTTTATGTACAAAAAGGCTATGTACAATAAATTCTAACTGTACCCATATTTGGATAACGTTAATTTGCGAATTGTTTTGTTAAGGTTAAATGTAGGTGTACACAAAATATATGCTGATTGGTTAGCCATTTAAAGCATTCGTTTGTACAGCCTTTATCGAACAAACAATAATTTGGATTACAATTTCAGTTTTAAAATAAATTGCATTATTCGTCAGTAAAATTATTTTGATTGATATGAAATCAGTATATTATTTGAATTAAAGTAAAGATATTTTCAATGCATCGCCACCAACTGAGATATCGACTTTAGTTGTGTGTGTGTATTTAAGTGAACATTTGTAACAAAAAGGTCTTCATAGTAGTATGGATTACAATTGAATTTGAAATTTGTCATGTATGACATAATTTGTTGTTACAAAATATAATCACAATCTCGATTTTTAATTCCATGCAATTGTTTCAGATGGTAGAGAATTCTTCTGGCATCAAGTCCGCCGTTGTCATGTGCATCTTAGTATGTATAGATTGTTAAATGTATTTTACCTTACTTACTTTAAAGTATTTTACAGAAAGTTTTGTTAACTTACCATCCACTTAAAGAAAGTCGATAGATGGAAGTCCTTCGACTTTCTAAAGTAGGGGCTACAACAAAAATTGGCGGGTACGCTACAATGCAAGCGTAAAGTGGGGTGAGTGAAACGTAGTATTTTACTAAAGTAATTCACTTGTTTGAACTTGCTGGAAGAAATTTGCAAAATAAAAACTTCAAAGTATTCGCAGTAATATGTTTGTTGAGCTCACTTTTTATGGGGCGACCTGTATTTTTTTCTCTTTGAATATGCTTTTACAAAGTGGAACGAGATTGAGAAGCTCTTATTTCTAAGTCTGCTAAGAATTGTTGCTCAGCGTTTTATAAGAATAATGCGTATCAAACAGCTTAAACCATAGATATTATAAAATTTCTGTGGCTTTACCGAAGGAGTATGACTTAAATTATGATCGGTAGGTATACAGCGTGAATCATATTATTTGTAAGGACTATTTTCCGCCATAGTTTGCGTGTATGAATAATTTACATGACTACTAACTTCATTACTCACACTCCAGCGCTAATTCATGAATAACAAACAAAATTGCCAGCAAGAAAAAAACATGGCCGTAATTTCCTTCACTAAAAACGTTAAAATAATCCAGTTTGTCCGTGTGACCTGCTTGTAAACTCAAAGGATATAAAATAAAATATAAAAGGAACGTTCCACAGGGGAGGCTTGCGTGCGATAGGCCGGAGTGATCGCAGGCGATGATAGTTCGCACGCGAGGCGCAGGCGCAATGGCGACGTAACTCTGACACTATGACTGATCAGCCCACTGTCAGATTAGTTTAATTTATGGACAAAGATGGCGGCTGTTGTGTTTTTTTTATTACCAACAGTTTAAGCGCCATTGTTAACGGAAAACGAAGCCTGTTTGAAACTGTAGACAAGGTGCGAAGAATTTTAGTAAGTTTTGCATTTTGAAATGGTTTACTAGTTAATTATAGGGTTAGGTATGTTCGAGACTGAATATTATTTTAATAACAGACCTTAGTAACAGCAGGTACAATAAAGCAAAGAAAGTGTAGAGTTACTAAAGACACAATCTTCGGTAACCCTGGTATTACAGCTCTAATTTACCCTTACATTGGACAGGGGAAATTACAGGGTTATCCTGACATGCACGGCAGCTTTAGTTTATGCACATTTCGGTTGCCTGGCAACCGAATCCCTTACCAATATTACCGGGACTTGTGCTCTGTCATCATACGTCCTTCGGTGACGCCATATTGCGTGATACGTTTCGACAACACCTTGTATTAATTCAATTAACATAACGTGCTCGGTAGTTATCCAAAATAATTATTAGCGATTACAAATCCTCAAGTGGCACATTCGATTTTAAATGACACCTGTCGTACTTGCTCAGTAAAAAGTCTACGAGTGAATCCAGAATCGAATAATGATCGATTATTTTTGCGCAACACAAAATGGCATTTAATTCATGTAAGTTTCGCGCGAAGAAACTCGCGATCAATGGACAGGGATTGCGTAATAAATTCTCTTTAGCACGGCACGAGACATCGAATACGAGTTTTTATTTTCAGTCGAGTTCTCGATTCGGAATGTCAAACGTCAAGTTGACGTTTATAATAAAAAGAGTTTCGCGTTTCGTTACAGCTTGTACAATGCGCAGACGTCTCGTTTTTTACTCGAATAAAATCAGATTGCACTGAGTGGTCACTTTTCTGGTAATAATATAATTGATAGATAGACAAAAACAAATCTGTACTCGAGAAGCATTAATAATTGTTAGCACCAACATCCAAACTTTACAGGAGAAGGTTTTTTCTCAAAAATAACTGACGATCTTGACTTGGAGGAGCTTGTGAGATAAAATGTGCCAACATTTTGGAGTACAATTTAATTAACCGTTATGTGCATATGCACAGCGATGATTTTGACAAAAGCTTATGGGAAAATCGATGGATTTTGTAATCTGACATGTAAATGCAAATGTAGATTAAGAGGTCAGGATGACAGCTTTTCTATTTTGTTATTTTCTTAGGGAGACGATAAAGGGACTGTCCAAAGAGTTTTAACTTATAGAGTCAAAGTCAAAGGCTTTGACAAAATTCAGTACCAGAACATAGATGCAACCATAGAAAATCTTCGCAGCAGCTATAAATGAAAAAGTTGAACGAATAGGGTATCAGTATTGGTTTTCCCGTATGCATCATGTCGTAAAAAAAATATAAGAAATTGTTTAAAATGCGTTTATTATAAAAATAAAGGCGGTCCTAAAGAGGGACAATTATATTAATTTAAATCTCTGGTTTACCTAGCCACTCACAGTAGGCACACAAACAATAACACCCTTTGACATGATTCATATTCGCCATTTTTCCCATCAATAAATAGTTCAAAAATTCACATCATACCGAACATAACAGGGCAGGTAAACAATCCCGTAGCATAAATATTAAAAAGCTCGATGTCACGAGCTATCCGAATTTGTCATCGAGTGACTAAACAAAGGGCTCGGTGATTGAATCCGGATAGACAACACAATACTGCTATTGTTCGGTAACTAGCTGTGGAAAGGTTCCGTACCCTTGGATTGGGTATGTGAGAAATTGACAGCGGTGGGTATTCAACTTTTGGGCATAGTGGATTGGTAATAATTTTAGTGATGATCGATAAGATAGGAGAATGGAAATTCTTGTCCGTTCTTATGGAGTTTCTTGTCCGTTCTTCTCCATAAGATTCTACTTTTTGCGAATGGACAACTAGGGTCACTTATATTTTAATTTTAAACTGCAAATTTGAGGTTCAAAGGTGCCTTTTAATGGTCCAGTTGAAATAAATGAATTGACTTAGACTTTGAAGTGGAACTCATTGCTGGAGTTGCTGTTTCTAGATGACCTACAATACCTATAGGATACGAGTACGAATGTTTTTTTATTTTATTTCTTCGGTTCTATAGGTATTCTGAATACTGTCTATTAAATTACATAGTATATGCATAAGCTAATAAAATGTACAAGTGGGATAAGAAAGGGGAGGGGAAGTTAGGCATCGAAAAATTTGTCCACATCGCTGTCAATAGGAAAAATTATGTTCCCACTTTCAGATTCTTAACCTTTTGAACGCCAATGGCACGTGTACGTGACAAGCAAACGTGTTGGCGTACAGGGTACGAGCACGCAAACGCACAAATGCGTTTATGCTCTGATAAACGCATCGGCGTGCCCCCGACGCCGAGCCACAAATTCGCCGTACTTTTTGTCACATATTTGTGACGTTTGGCGTTCAAAAGGTTAAAAAATGCCACATAGAATCCTATTTAGTGCAACATTAACAGAAATAGGATAAAATATTTTTAATCATAATTGCACTCTGCTCACTTCAGTTGACTTGTTGCAAAGTAAGCCACGTAAAAAAAAATACTTATTAGATTTCTAGCACTAAAATAAATAGTGAAAATTCCAGAATGTTCCAACGTATCATATTAATTCGCTTAGCACAGAGTTTTCCGTGTTGCTATAAATTATATTCATTTTTATGTCAACATTCTAAGCCATTGTTTTATTACAGATGACTGTCATTTATTGCAGGAATTGAGGTATGGGTAGTTTTTTTTCAATTTTCATAAATTTCCTTTAATAATTGAAACATTTTTTTTTTATTCTGAAATAAAAATATTTGAAACCCTCACAATACTTACTCACATTGATATTTCGCAAATAGTTATTTTTCTATTTTCAGGCCAAAAAGTGACCCGAAATTCTTTGTTTTGTATTTCAGAATTTATTCCATAGTGAAAGCTGTTCAACTTCATGAATACTTCCACCGCCTAAAAGATAGTCAACGAATTTAGTCACCCTGTATACATTTCTATTCTATGATACTTCGGTAACATTCAGTGAGCCTCTGTTTATTCCGTCAACGTTATCTGTCGGCCTAAATAACAGGTATATGTGGCGAATATTCACGTTACTCTTAGTAATAGTGAGTTTGGTCACGGTCCGGTATTCGATAAAATATATATGCAGAACTGATGAAGTGTCATGAAAATAACTGAATCACTAGAGGTGCAATTCTCGTATTTTTGAGGAGCAACATGCACTGGACCAGCTAGTCGATTTTGAAACCATGTTGTAGTGAAGGCTTCGGTGAAGTGATCACGAGGTGAGCTGTCAATCCATATAATCAAGATGGAATGACAGCGTGACATCTTGATTATGTGGATTGACAGCTCATGTCGTGATCACACTTCACCAAAGCCTTCACTTAGGCATGCTTATAAAATCGACCGACAGTGCGTGTGTGACCAGTGATAACTTGTGGAACTGAAACGTGCTCGCTCACAAATGGGCGTCATCAGAAGGCTTAAAGTCACCCAAAGGACAATAGAGAGGGTAATGCTCGGAGTTTTCTTGCGTGATCGAATCAGGAATGACGATATCCGCAAGAGAACCAAGGTTACCGCAAGGTTACATAGCCCAAAGTATCGCCAAACTAAAGTGGCAGTGGGCAGGGCACATTGCTCGCAAAACAGGTGGTCGATGGGGCCGAAAAGTTTTGGAGTGGCGGCTGCTGGAAGACGCAGCGTTGGAAGGCCTCCCACAAGGTGGACCGATGACCTGGTCAGGGTCGCGGGAAGCCGATGAATGCGAAACGCACAGGACCGGTTGTTGTGGCGACACTTGGGGAGGCCTATGTCCAGCAGTGATTTGATTCGCAATGACATCGCAGTCGTACACACGCTAACACCTCTTATTTCCCTCAAGTTTTTGACATTTGTCGTTGAGATAATATTGAGACATGAATTTAAACACGTTTTATTGAGCAATTGGCCTCCTGGTGAATGATGATTCATTTATCTAAGCAAAACGGAGAAGAGAAAGATAAAATGCCACAGTTATGAACAACTTTTATTATCAATATGCTGATTTTGATTGGTTATCGATTTTTTCCCTAAAAATAATGTTTATAAATGATAGTGAATAATGTATCATAGAAGACGGGGCCCGCTAGGGCCAGAGCCTGCCACGGTTGCGGAATTTGTTCGAAACTGTCACCCCGGCCCTGGAACGTAAAGGGCTTTAGAAGGAACACGGATGGGTTTTAGTCAGTAAGAGTCTGACACGCCCTCCCGCTCCACCCAGAGAGGAAGAAGTCATTTGATGACCTCCCATCCTTAAAAAAAATGCTGATCATAGACAATAAAATCACTTTAGAGATACATGTTCAAAAAACCGTTACGAAAGGTAAAAAACTATCCGACCGGAATCATTCCGGAAACTTCTAGACATTGCAAAATGGAATCTGTATTCGAATCCCCGAGGACAGGAAGCGTAATACCAAATTCTGTATTTCCTATTGTCTCTTCTGAAGCGATATGCACCCCCTGTTTAACAAGTTTGAGGGTATTTTACCCTGGTATCGCAAAAACCCCTACACAATTCGTTGTGCGTCTACGAATGTTTCCGGACAGGGGATTTTTTCCCCTATGATATCTCGTCCAGAAATTATTGAGTTATTTGTCGAAGTGTCCCTAATTGTGCTTTTGTTTGTCTGTGAAATGAAAATGTAGGTAGCTATTTGACATTGAAATAGCGTTTTTTTTTCATTTTTTTTTTCGGTTAATGGAAGCTAATTCTTCAAAGGCCTCAAAAAGTTTGGACAGTTGGAAATTGTTTTTGTATTTTTCGGATATCGCAATATGATGTCATTCTGGACTACATATGTACCGACATAATATAAGTAACTCGTAATAAAACACTTCTAGAAAAATACTGATTCATTGCCAACCGATTTCATTAAATTATTCGCGGTTACGATTGACGTCAGTAGCTTTAGGTACCTATTTCAAAATACCATCGTTTAATAGGTAATATTGTAAAAAAGATTTTCATAAAAATATTCCAGGATTTCAACATTCAAATCACATCAGACACGCGTCAATCTTCGCATAAATATCTCGGCACCGCGATCGAAACGGGGGCTATCGCGCGCAGTCGATAGCGATCGCGACGAACGTTCGACACTCTAATACCGGTAATGGAAGTCGACACGGGCCGGCTCCGTTCGATTTTCCGAATCGTTTGCGTCGAACGAACGCGAGATAACGAGAAATGTCTCGACTATCGTTTTATGTGCACCGTACGAGATTTTGTAAAGATTATGCACCCTATTACCCTATTATAGGCGCTCTAGTTTTAAATAGGGGGTAAAGTGGAACGTTTTCTGTGCGATAGGGTTCTTTATCGTGTGACCTACTTGCGTGTCTGCTTGCTTGAAGTTAGGAAGTCGGAACTAAGCGTGTTGCAACAATTTTGACACACATTTACTTAACCTAATTGGTTGTGGGGCGTCTCGCTTCTTAGCTACTCGTACGATCGGTCTCTCGATACTAAGCGCATATGAGAAAGTAATTGACTTAGTTCAGTTTAAAAACTGAGTTAAATTAAATTAAATTGAAGTACTCACCAGGAAAATTCTTGAAGTAGAGCTACTGTCATCCCCGCTAAATCTGTAACAATGATAAAATTTTCGTTAGCAAAATAAAATAATAAAGTGGTTTACGAGACATATGAAACAAAGCAAAAAAATGCATAATTAAATGGTCAATATTAGAAATTATCGAGTCCCTAATCCACAGATTAAAATCCGATTGCTTAAATCTAAACATACGAACATCGATATCAATAAACGTTGCATAAATGATCACTTATCACTTCGCACAAGCACTTAAATCGCTAAGTACTTAGTAGATAGCTCCGTATACACAGAGCAACATACTTTACATTATAAATTCCTTGCTCCAAGATCACATAAATCTTCGTTTATTATGAATCAAGTCGGTCTACTAATACTGTTTGTCTATACAGCGGCAGCGTGACATCATCGGCGTCTAAGTAAACAATGCAGTAGGTATGTATTCTGGCTGTCTTCTAAGTGTGCTACTGCAAGAGAAGTCAGAAGGACCAATCACAAATATCTACTGGCTATAACTTATTTAACTTGAGATTTTTTTTTCAACCACTTTTGACATAATAAATAATAAAATAAAAAATAAAGTCTTTATTCTACCATAAATACGTACAACAATTAAAGCAATCGATTTCATTTATTTTTGTTTATAAACAGGGTCTATTTTCAATTAACGCAAAAACATCGCCGAGTCACGTCACCCCCCTGCCTCTTTTCTCGGACGCAGCTCGGATTCGGTTCGGACGTAGTTCGCAACTGTTCATACAAATAATACTATAGCGACTTCGGTCCGTCAATAATCTTTTCCGAAATGGAGAGTCTCGGATGACGGAGAAAAATCGGATGACGGAAATTGAGTGTAGTGCGTAAGCTACTACATAAATTGTTTTACGACTACGCCGAACCGTCTTTTCACGGATACTGATCGAGCTCGGATCGGACGTAGTGCGTAAGCGCTCTTAGTGATATGGTTCCCCTTCAGATTTAAAACCCTAAAAAGTACTTACTTGTAGTTTGTCGGGGAGTACACTTTCTCAATCAATATTTGCGTTGGCCCGATCATTGAATTTGTTTGTAATGGAACTTCTGTAGGGATCTATTCAATGTTGATCCGAAGTATATGCTACCCACGCTCTTAAGACAAAAGGTTGCTATTAATCACGGTATTGTGTAGTACGTAAAAAGGTAAGCAGGAACGCCTTGAAAGGACTGATTGGCAAAAACAAAATAATGTTGACCAAATCAGACGGTAGAATTAATGGTATAATTTAATGTTATTTTGCAAGAAACTGCTTTTGTATAACTAAGCTAAAGTTCAATAAGAACCTAAAATAAAAGCTTTGTAACTATATGAAAATGTGAGGTATAAAACAAATATGTCAGAGTTAAGATGGAACTCTCTTTCCATGTGAAACCCCCAATCATGTCGAATGTAAAGACGAATAACCGTTGTACAATACCATAGTTTGATTACGTTGCGAGAGAGAGACGGGGCTATACAGGAAAGTAGCACTATCTCTTTTTTCACAACCGAATCATGATTAACCAGCTACCGCCCGCGGCTCCGCCCGCGTTAATGTCGAAATTAGCCCTAGGGATCATACTCCCGGAATGAAAAGAATCCTATGTGTTATTCCAAACTATAATCTACCTCTCTGCCAAATTTCATCAAGATTCGTTCAGCAGTTCTGACCTGAAAGAGTAACAAACATACATCCATACATACAAAATTTCGCGTTTATAATATAAGTAAGGATAAGGGTATTATGAATGCGAAAGTGAGTTTGTATGGTTACGCTATCACTCCTGAATCGCCGAATCGATTTTGATAAATATTGGTACAGAGATATGTAGATATAGGACTCTGGAGACGGTTATAGGCTACTGTAATGCAGGCGAAATCGCAGGCAACAATTAGTTTCATGACAAAATGAACTCTGCTACATTGTTTATTGTTAATAACGAATTTAATAGCATGTCATCAACATTTAACTACTCACAATGTGGAAACATTTTACAATTAATATTTGCAAAATGCCAACAAGCTATCCAGGGTTATGTTCATTATAATGATAATAAATTAATAGTAAGTTGTTCTATTTTTTTATTATCGCATTATTGATTACTGCAATGTTCTTGTTTAAAATGAATCAAATTAAAATCTTATTCTTAGTTAGGATCAGCTTCCAGATGCTTGCTTTTAATCGAATGCTTGCTTTTAATCGAATGAAATCAGATAGGCAGACCGCAAGTCAAATTTTCAAATAACTAGATTACGGGGTAACACACTAATACAATACCCCATACTCCTCAAACTTAAAAATGTATATAGTCCTCCTGACCGATTTCGGCCATGGCGGCCAATCTCAACCGAGACGAGCCATCGGCGCGAGACATTTTCTAGTGCACAAGTGTGTGCGCAAACACAGGTGCACTCTCTCTTCCATCACTCTCATATTCCGATGGGACGGCAACCCGACACGACCGGAGAGAGATCTGGCGCAGGACCAACGGCTTAACGTGCTTTGCGAGACACGGGGGTGTCACACCACCAACTTCGAAACTCCGGGCTGTCACTGAAAATTCCTATTGGAAACACCTAATGGAAACATAGGTAGATATGATATGCTTGTCTTGTCTTGTCTTAGACGTTTGTTTAGTTTTGGTTTCCACTTCAATCTCCAATTCGATAATCTATCACTCTAGTAAAATTTCTTTACAATAACACCAGTTAAAAAAATATTTCTTCCACTACTCCACAGTATACGTTTAAACGCATTACAAACTTCAATGAACGCATTAACTTTTTAATGCGTGCATTAACACTTTAATGCGGGCGTTGTATCACCCGACAACACAATAAAAAGTGTTCTGTGTTTTGCAATACTCAGGGTCTGCTCACACCGAACGCGACGCGACGAGCATTATTTTTATAGACACGTATACAATATAGAACTTTATTTTCTAAACAAAAAGGTAAACATTTCAGTGAGAAAACTCGAATGAATTCGAATTTGTAATTCCGCGTGGTGTCGGTACTTATTCGATTTACCTCTGAAAAGTTTATCTTTTTTGTATAGGAAATAATTCTATATTGTATCACTATTATAAAAACTGCACGCAGCATTGCTCAATGCGTCGCCTCATAACTGGGTGTGAAATTGGAATTACAAATTTCGCGGGCTTTATTCGAATTCTGACACTGGAATGCCTTTTTGGTAGGAAAATAAAGTTCTGTATTGTATCGGTTTTTTTTTAAATTGCTTGCAGCGTTGTGTCTCAGTGCGGTTTGACCCTACGGAGGTCACAAAGCGACAAGCGATGACTCGAAGAAAAATTAATGATATCACTATTATGATGATATCATTTGAAGCTTTAGAGGACAAGCAATGTCGTAGAACGAGGTTGTATGTTGCACACGATTTTGTAATTAGCTGTGGCTTTGTTTATGTTACTAATGTATCTTGGTATCGTACGTGTGGAGCGTGTTTAGCGCTTAGGTATGAATGAGTAAATAAAGGAGTGCCTCGTTTTCTAGAATATTCGCGATGCATGTTGCAAATAACATCATCTTCGTGCTAACATGTCTCAATAGGTATGATTGCGTCTACTTTGTTGAATTTGATGTAGACTTTTCTTCTATGCATTCCTAAATTAACCTTTTTTGCTGCGACTATTTATTTCTTCCTAGTCATGTCAGTTAAGACAATCTATTCATCATTACTTTGTCTCATGTTACCATATTTTTCTTGAATTTCAATAAATGTTTCGCGGTTGTAAAAGCAAGCCGGCCAAAAAGGGATAAGCGTAATTTTTTGCGAAATCGAATTATATATCTGGTTAGAATCGGTCGATTTCGCAAAAAAATGTTGCTTATCCCTTTTTGCCCGTAAGGCATCGTTAAGAACTATGCACCACTTTTGTGCGTTTCCACTCACGTCTTTCTTGTGAATATCTGATTATATAATATTAGTTGCATTTAACTCAAAAAACATAAATTATTTTTTTTTTTAAACTAAATTTCCATCCTACAATAAAAGTAATTTTCCACAAACCTCAGACCACACGCGTCGGTCGCCTTAATTAAGGAAGCATCGCTCGTCATTACTTGAGCCAACGCAAATGTTAATGCATAGCGCACAGCATTATGCAGGGTCGCGCACGCCACTTACTTATACCAGCATTATGCAATAAAGCACCAGGTGAACAAGCGAGATTCTACTTTGTTGATGAAAGTGATAATGTTGAGGTTGGAGGTCGTTTTATTATTAATTTTGTGGTCCTAGTGGACGGGGGAAGTGCACTTCTTGGTCCTTTGAAAAGTTTAGTAGTGTAATTGGACGTGTTCAATGAAGAGTACTTAGAGTTAGTAGTTATCGTTTTGATAATAAAGTTGGAAAAAATGCTAATGTGCGTCACAAATCGCGTGGTTGACACATTCGAGACAAAGTGAAAAGTCAAGGCTGTTCGGCAAAAAATAAACCAAATGACTTTTGCTTAAATGTCAATCTTATTAATATTCATGTTTTTGAGTAGGCTTTATTTAACTCACCCCCACACAAAGAGGTCCATAGAGCTCCATAGACGACAACAACAGCCTTATTAACAGAGTTATAGAAAAACATGCAATCTCGCGAAATACCAGGGGTGCATAACAAAACAGGCGACATAGCTTAGTTAATCAAGGCGTTGCTAATCCAACATCGTATTTGTCCGGCTGGCCACGACATTACTCCCGTGTCCGGTCCGCCCCACGGGATTGGGGATCCATCCGGGATCGCCAACTTTGTTGTGGCTGTACAGTTTGCGGGATTAACATCCAGAATATTTTACAAAGGTCAACGGACGAATGCTTCCAAAACAGCCTTTTTGTTATTTTCCTTTTAAATCGTTTCAATTAGTATGCGTGACACCATTTTGATGACACAAAAACGGACATACGCGGGAAAATAATGTCCAATCTCTTGAAAGTACTAGGGGTGCATAACAAAACAGGCCGACATCAGGCTTAGTTAATCAGGGCGTCGCTAATCCAGCGCTCTATTTGTCCGGCTGCCCGCGACATTAGTCCCGTGTCCGATCCCGGGGCCGCCGGGATTCGGGTATTTATTCGGGATCCCGGACAAATTTTGTACAGGACGCTTGATTGGCAATTTGAAATTAACATTTTAAGATTTTTGGTCGGAGGTTTCTGTACAAAGCTTTTAATTTTTAAACACAATCCAGTTTGACTTTAACTAACCCTGGGGATGTTGTGGCAAAATTAAACAAGGACCCTGCAGATAATTTTTGTACCGTTGCCATGTTTGGTCACGCCTTGGTTTATATCAGACTGGTGGATAAAGCTCATGGCAGTCCCAACTAGACCCAAATCCCAACGGTCGTAAAAATATAAGAGACTTTAAGAAACAAGTATGCTAAAAAGAAGTTGGGAAGGTCAAAGGACAGACCAACACGTGGCTGAGGCACATGAAGCCAATAACTAAAGTAACACACATCACACATGCTCTCAAACGGCTGAATAATTGAGTCCATAAGATATCGCTGTTGCATATTCAATCTTATTTTTATCTCGAGAAAGGTTGATTTTAGAATGAAGTCGTACGTCTACATCTGTATTATACCCATGTTTCTTTAAACGCATGTAGGAAGGTCTATTGCCATAATACAATACTTCGTACTGTTTTTAAGAACTGTCTACAGTATTTCTATCATACCTGAAAATCATACTGATTCAGGTATGAGATTTTGATTTCAAATTGACGACAGTAAAGTCTGGACTTTACTGTCGTCAATTTTTTCTCCTGCTAACGAGAACTTATCTATTCTAAAAGCATGTATAGGTACTAAGTAGTTCTCTTTTTTAATCTTAACAATTTTCTCGCTGTACATTTTCTTAGCACCCTCGTAACCATTTAATTTAATCGTCCCTGCTTACTCTTGTTCCAATTGGAGCGTGGTGTAGATATCGTGCTCCTGGGACATTTTCTCATCCTCTATAAGACTCGGGATTTTGTTGTTTTAATTCAGTTTTTTCTACAATCACGTTTACTTAGAGTTTTCATTTCGTGTTTTTTTCTTTTACAGTTTTAATTTGAGATTATTGAGATCTTGGTTACTATCTAGTATCAATGTTATTTAACGATCGTATTGAAATTAGGCCGCGTAAGATCTATTTAGTCCCCCATCTTTTACCCATATGAATCCCCAAGAAAAACCACGATAGCAATTCTTCTTTTTTGTCTTCCTTTGGTTGTGTATCATAGTGAAATCATCAAATGACTTTTTCCGCTCTGGGTGGAGCAGAAGGCCATATCAGACTTACTGACTAAAACCCTTAGCGTTCCAGGGCCGCAGTGACTCTTTCGAACAAATTCCACAACTCTGGCAGGCTCTGGCAGCGGGCTCCGTCTTTTATGCTGACATCTCTTTGAGGCGCACGTGGAACACAACGCGCCATTGATCCGGGCCTGGTGGTAATCGGACATTGAGCCACCCAACGCTCGCCGTCCGCAGGCCCAACATTATATCTTGGTAACCCTCAAAGTACCTGCCAGGGTTGCGGAAGTTCGAAAGAGTCACCGCGGCCCTGGAAAGCAAAGGGCTTTAGAAGGAACACGGACGGGTTTTAGTCAGTAAGAGTCTGACACGCCTTTTCGCTCCACTCAGAGCGAAAGAAATCATTTGATGATTTACTATGCTTAAAAAAAGAAAGCCCTCAGAGTAATGCGACTTGCATGCGAGCTGATTGCAGGTGTAACCTTTGCCTAAGTCTACCTCATGTATAGTCCTGTTTAAGACATTAATTCATTCAGCAACCTAACTTCTTCTAACTTTGTTGACCTCACCCCTTTTAGCAAAGATAGGTCGGCCTTATTTTTGACCACAAAAGTCTATGTTAGCATACTCCCCAACTAGTTCTAATTACACTAAAATATTAATACAGAAGTTAGTTCAGTTATGTTTTAATATAACTACGGTTGACGGGAACTTCGAATGGACTAACTTCATGTATGAGAACTAGGTGGTTCATCTTCACGCTATACTAACTTAACTACGGAGGCAGAGTTCTGGTGTTAATTCATGCTTGGAGTTGTGAATAGAAATAGTTGTTTGGACTTATGGTTTAATTACGCGTAAACACATAAACTCTCTGTCTCAGTTTTGTTTTAGCATGAACAAACTAATTGGTATTGTGATTTTCTGCAATAAAGCCGATGGCACTAACTGAAGAAACTACTTGAGCGTGTTTTCTGGTTAATTTAGGGTATCTGTCTTTCAGTGTCTTGATGGCAATTTCCTCTTATACAAGCCGGTCGATTCTGTAAACATGTCGAAGTGACGGCTTGGGTGAAGTGATCTCAGGTGAGCTGTCAATCCATACAATTAAGATGTCACGTGATCACGGCGTGAGCTGTCATTCCATCTTAATTATGTGGATTGACAGCTCGCCTCGTGATCACTTCACCCAAGCCTTCACTTCGATATTTTTACAGAATCGACTGGCAGCGTCTTGCTCTTTGGTTTTACATTCGAATGTTTTATTTATTTCTAAGAAGTTTCTCACAATGAAGTTTCCATTATTTCCTACACCGATTTATCATTGTTATTTTCTTCGCCTTCAACAAAACAGTTAATTGTTTCCTTCCATGAGCGATGAGCCTGTATTCCTACAGTCGCTCCACAAAGACATCGCTACGGATGCTGCTAATCTGTGATACGGGTCTTAATGGAGAGAATTAAGCGATATGAGCGCTATCGTGGTTTGTTTCATATATCATTGGAGACGATTATGTTATTATATGATGGGTAGGTATGCCATTTGCGGTAGAGTGAGTTGAAGGTGCGCTTACATTGGCAACTTAAACTGCACAATTCTCGTCTACAATCTTGGCATCCTACTCAGTTGCTTGGTGTTGTTGATATTTTAATGCAATACGGAATCTATAGATACTAATACTATATATGCGACAGTAACTGTATGTTAGTCTGTTTCTTATCTATTGATGTCTTAATATCTGAACGGATTTGGGTGAAACTTGGCAAGCGGGTAGACTATGTTTTCCATCCCGGGAAAATGGTCCCTTGGGATAATTTTCGACATTAACGCGTGAGATGCCGCAGGCATGAACTAGTTTAATTTATAAGTTGTTCATGTGGAGTTTCTTGTCCGTTCTTCTCCATAAGAATCTACCTTTCCGAATGGACAGTAGAGTCACTTTATTCATGTAATATTATTATTTTTACTGAACTGTAAACGATGACGTTCAAATGTCCGTTTAATGGCTTAATTGAAATAATATATAATATATAATAATATAATATATCCTGGGACAACTCACACACGGTCATCCGATCCCAAACTAGACAGAGCCTGTACTATGGCAACCAGACAACTGATAAACATACTTATATATTTCTAAATACATACATATTATAGACAAATTACACCCAGACACAGAACAAATGATCATGCTCATCACACAAAGATTTGGCCTGGGTGGGAATCGAACCCACGACCTCCGGTTAAGCAGTCAGGGTCACTAACCACTCGACCAACAGGCCAGTCAATAAACGTTTTGACTTTGACTTTGATGTAAAGCGAGTCTTTTTTAAAAATCTTTAGGTGTTTTATAATACTAGTAATGTCGTGTAAGATCGTGGCGTGAGAGTTAGGGTGATACGTACGTAGTGATTTATCCGATTCATTGGAAAAAAAGATTCGATTAGTTTTGATGCACCCAAAATGCCGGAATAAAGGTCTGTTAAAATAAACTAAATTCGAAGACAGGCCCATAAAAGGGGTTTCTTTTTTACCCTAAAGCCTGAACGTGTGAATTTAAAGCCAGCCGCGCTGCTTATTCAAAAGTCGAATTCTTTATTCAAGCTGACATCATAATGATATGTTTCAAATAGGGCGAGCCTGTTTAACACAAAAAGAATTGTCCCAAGTGACACTTCGGGCTATAGTAGTATTAATATTCATGTTAACCCCTCATTTAATTATAGAGCTTGGCACCTGACGGTCCCTTCGCGGTATAAATGTCAACAGGGGTAAAACGGGTCAGCCTGGCATTTGTAGGGCACTAACCTGTTACTGCTGGTGCATATTTTGACCCCGATACCTTGGTACACGTGGCTTGTACTAATGTGCCTAGCTAAACAAGGTTTTGGAGTATATTACTAAATATCTGCTGAAAAACTATCGTTTTGCAGCAGATGGTTAGTAATATAGTTGGTGGTTAGTGCCTAATAAGTTTGATATATATTCATGACGATGCTTAATGACTAAGAAAAGTAATTCATATGCCATTGTAAAGGGTTGTAGGGGTAACAAGAAACCAATGGATGGGCTGTATATTAAAGATGATATGGCACAAAACGGGGTTACCGACTACTGAGAATGACTTATAGATGTCACCGGATGATTGCAAACTACTTATGAATACAAGATATCTTGAGAGATATCAGTTGACAATTTATCGAGAGTTTACAATCACTCAAGATATTTTATATTCTTACAGAGTTTGCCATTTTCCGGTGAACCTACCACAAAATAAAATAAAAAAGAGCTGATGATGATTTAGTTTTTGGAGTGCAGAGAGTAATTAAAGCTAAATTAATAAATGTAAGAGATAATATCTCTCGTCTTGTACCTAAAGTGGATTTTAGCCAAAATATTTGAAAAACACCAAATGAAAAAAAAATACAACCCCTATTGAAACCAATCGACATTTCAAACAATAACATCAGTGTTCATCATAAACTAACCCCAGAGCTTTGGCTCGACATTTTTATTAAACTCGAGCCATTTTTGACAGCGCTCTAACTGCATCATTGTCACACAATTTGGAACTTATCCAAACTGAGCTCGAGGTACTAGAGCGAATTTTTAGCTCCTATTCCATTTCATTGGTGAAGTTTGTGGGGTAAAAAGAATGCTGTGTAAAGTGTTATGGATATAGTCACCTAATTTTATGTACCATCCAACGAACAGTGTTTAAAATAGTACTATTTTTTAAAGAGGTTATCCTGGGGACCTATTTTTGCCACCAAACAGCGTGGTAATCCAAAAGATGGGGCGACATGAATAAAAATGACGAGGCAATATTGTTGTATACTTACGATGACACATTACAAACTAAATCTTTAAAATAATAACAATCACTTCTAAATTGTTTCCTTAATTCCTTGTTTTCATGTTATATGTACATATTTTCCTCTTTATAAAATTGTTCTATTCGGTTCTGTGTGTCACTTGTAGTATCTGCTTGGATCCAGAGGAGACATTATACATGTCACCGGAAAATGGCAAACGCCGTAAAATTGTAAAATATCGCGTAAAATTGTAAACATTTTTTTCTAAATAAGACACGGATATATTGGAAACTCTTGAATTTGGATGGGATTTATTGTATACAAAACGTTTTTTTTTTTCATAGTATGTCGGGAAATTATAATCTAATCAAGATTTATTACAATCTAACGGAGTCTGCAATTTTCCGGTGACATATATAAGGTATTTCAACGGCTTCCCAGCACGTAGCAGAGTTTTTAGAAGAAAAACTTTGCCAGTCAACAACTCAACATCAAAGACAGATAAATCGGCTCCGCAGCAAGAAACCAACCACTTTAATAGCTCAACATAGCTCAACGATATTATCTCAAATTCAATTCCCATCTTCTACAAAACAAAAAACAGTCGCTAGACTGCCATCGCTAAAAATTCCACACTTGCCTGAGAATTGAACCCAGGAAATCCGTTTGTAATGGACGTACCGTTGCAGCGATGCGCCTAACGGGACCCCACACACAAACGCACAATTATATCACCGGAAAATATACATTGCTTCAATTCCATAATGATTGTGTAACTATCTAACGACCATTATACCTCACACTACACATGAATCAAAATCAAAGCTTTGACAGCTCAACCCAATTTGGTCGGTATTTGATATATATTTCATACGTATATTTTAAGTCATCACTCATACTCTTTGCGCCGTCACGATCTGCCTGGGGCTTAATCTAATTTAAAATTCATCCGGCCAACTTAAAAAGTCTACTTAATTTGACGGCGGAAACCGGAGGAGACACTTTTCAAATCTGCCGGCTAGCGTCTTGAGAGCGCGTGAGGGCGCATTGACCGCCCTATTTAGGGGGTTACCTCTTTGAATTTATATTTATTTATAGTAGATTGCGTGACATGTTGTGTTTAATTTGAAGGTGCTTTAATAAAAGCGGCAATGGGGAATGTTTACTTTTACGTCCCCCATTCCGCAAAACTGTGTCAGGATCCAACTCCCCTATCCCCAGAATGTGCAGGCTTCTTAATAATTGCGATCATTCAATAGACATTTTTACCACAACACTTCAGAAACTCAAGCGCCAAGTCCATCAAAAGTAATCCACCATAATGTCTTTTTTGATTGTATAGTATCTACTTTTTAGAACTACCCACTAGTTGTTATAACTTTGTAAGCGTTATTTCTGTACTTTTATTGTAACCTACTGATGTTTTAATTTTATTTTTGCATGCTGTGTCTATCGCATCATATTGTACACTATGTTTGAATCATGCTGCTTGTATTTTTAGGATAAAAAGTGTAACAATTGTAGATAGGCCAATAAATAAATAAATAAATAAATGTTATTAGCGATACGGTCGGGCAAGTCTCCTTCGGTCGTTAGGAGCTCGCTTTGGGCAATGCAATTAGTATGCAAGTGGATATATGCTAATGATAAGTAAGAGTTGCTCGAACGAATTCATTAATTATGAAGCACTTAATGCTTTAGCGCTTGTTCATATTTACGATTTGCATTTATCATTTTCGCACTTGAAGTTTGAGACTGGAATATGTTTGATATGTTGGTTTAACTTAGTACAGAAGTTATGTTCTCTTAATTTATGCTGCACAAATTACAGTTTGGATAATATTGCGTTGAGCTTAAATCCAAAAACTGAGAAAAAAATACAAGGTAAAGGCAGCCTTGCATTTTCGAAAGAAATGCTTTTCAGTAAACGCATTTTCCTGTGAATCGTGACCGTGCTACTTTTATTCTTTGTCTTTTTTTAACCGACTTCAAAAAGGAGGAGGTTCTCAATTCGGTTGTATTTTTTTTAATGTTTGTTACCTCATAACTCCGTCATTTATGAACCGATTTGAAAAAATCCTTTTTTATGTGAATGGATATATGTTCCGATTGGTCCCTTCACATGAAAATTGGTCCATTGGGATAGAAGTTTCATCAAAATCGGTTCAGTAATTTGGTTTTTAAATCAAAATAGCTGGAAGAAATAGAAAATATATCATCCAAGCAAACGAAATTGTGTGTTTTGCTTTCCTGTGTCTTTCCAGTTGTGTTGTTAGGTGTGGGATACCACTAAAAAATGAAAAATAAAAAAACTTTTATATAATAAAAAAAAAAACAAAGTAAAAATAACTTTAATTTCGGAAGTCGGTGTTTTTGGTTGTTTCCGAAAGTAAAGTTATTTTATACTTTGTAGTGGTTTTTTTTTTATTTGGAAGTTGGTTTTTTTTTTTTTTCAAAAATCTAAAGATGCAAATAGGTTATTTTTTTGCATAAAATACATTTTCATCACTCACGTTAAAAGTCTTCCATAAGCAGAACAACTTGGCACGCCAATTGCTCTGTTGACGCTTACACTGGCGCATAATACGGAAAACATCGCGGTGCCAAAGTGCAAACCGACAATTGCAACTAGTTTGCGTTTTATCGACGTTTCAGCTCCGAAATATCGTTCCCAAACTCTCGTTAGCCCAGAAATGAATGGTGTGGTAGACGGATACATCGTTTTTGCACCGAACAGGTAGCTCGCATTAAATAGATTGATGTCGGTCTCCCTTCGCTCTTACCACTTAGTATAATTAAAACCTTTAAAGATTTTACACTGAATATTTGGTTTCAACTACGATTTTCGCTCTCTGAACGTTTTTCAGGGGTTTATCGGCCCACCTCGTGTTTTTTAAGCGAAAAATCGGTGGTTTTTCGTTCGAGTGAAATGTATTTTAGAATTTGGTAGGCTTTGAGATTTGATTTTATTTGATGGAGACGGATTTTGGGGGAAGTAATCAGTTAATGTTATTTTATGTAAGGAGTATTTACTTAGCCTGAAACCCGAACACTTTTTAATGTTCTTGATTTTATTAATTATTGTAGTTTTAGGCGCCACCTGCACGAGCGAGTTTCTCGTGGCGATAATATCTTTCTGCCATTTTTTTTCCATTTAAACTCTATGAACGTCTCCACACGGCGAAATTATCACGGTCACCGCGATTCGACGAGTGACATTAACGAGCAAAACGTCAATTCGCGGCGATTCACTCGCTCATGGAAGTGGCTCATAAGACCTAACTATTTGTTAACGTTATTCCCATCGATATCATAAACAAGAAAAAAGTACTTATTGAAATCAAAAAAAAAAAGACGATCGATAAGTAATACAAACAGAACCGACCTTTCATAATCCAATAGCTTTTTAAATCGCCTATCCACCAGACAACATCTATGAAGCAACTAAACGTAGAAAAGTGGGAGTGTGACGATGGTCCACTTATCACCATGTGATACCATCATTGCCCACACTCTCACAAGGGTATTATAATGGCATTAAATAACGCTTTTGTTCGCGTCACGTTATTATAAGACACGCTTCGAGGCGCTAAACGCTCGAATTGATAGTTGGAAACGACAATGGCCGAATTCCCCCGACGTTGATTGGTGTTCTAGTAGATACGGAATTCAAATTCGAATGGAACAATGCATACTTAATCTTGGTTGACGCCATATTGTTTGGTGAAATGAATTAAGTAGTGATTGGAAAAGAATGCTAACATTCACTTTTAAATTGATAGCTGATCGATGATATTGGTGAAAGGGTTTAAATTGGATGGATTACAATAGCAATCGCTTGGCTTGAGGCATGTATTGAGAATTTGGAGTTGAGGACATGCTACATGCCGAAGTTTGGAAGCTTTTTCAGGCTACAATATAGTTTGACAAATACTCAACTACAAATTCTTAATTTACGAATTAGGGGTTAGCCAGTAAACGCCAATTAATGTAAAACAGAATGTGAAAGCAGATTCAAAATATAAGGTGTTAAAAATTAACTGCAAGAAATTTTAGGCGTCATTGTACTCATCATTATGAACTACTGTTACTATAGGACCAACACTGAAATCGCGAAAAAAAAAATTGACTGCTCTATACACTAATGTGCGCATAACTCGATAAAATGTACTGAACAGCTCATTTTCGCACTTTTGTTTTGGCTCCCATAGTAAAAGTAGTATTTTTAACACCTTGTATGTTGAGTTCAACAAAGAGAAGCCCAAATATATCTGTCGTCTTAACTTCCTCACACACAATTAACGTCCTAATTTAGCTGACCACAAAAACCGATATAAAAAAAAAAAACATTAAACTACATTAAAAGCTGCGGCAACTTTCTAATTGACAACACCGTCATCTTTGACATTACGTCGTTGTGTCATCGTCATTCGAAAACCTCAAAGTCGTGTTCACAGCACATTAGAGATTTATTCCTTTTTTAACGGACTCAACTGGAAATTACCTTATTACGACATTCTAAATCAAGTGGAGATGTTAATCTGGTGAGAACTGAGGGAGACATTACAACAAAGTTTGACTGGTACGGTCTGATATTGTTCTCGTTTAGGTGTAAATTTAGGGAAGGTAGCTTTAATTTCTGCTAGGAAAACGTCGATGGTAATCTGACCTAATACTATTCACAAAGCAATTCTTCCTCGTAAACCATTTACAGGCACTTTTAAACTGTCGAGGCTGGTCAAGGAGAGGAAGCTAGTAGCAAGGTCCAAAGCCTAGATCTCTATGAAGATGAAGGTACGAGAAACTCCACGGGGACGGTGTGTAGAGGTCCTAATGTTTGTAAAGGCTTTCTCTAAAATAACTGATCCGTTTACGAAAACTCTTTGGAACAGCTCATTCGCAAAGTGCTTTATGGTCCCTTTATTTCGGAAAATGTAAAGTGGGAACGGCCACAAAAATAAAGTCAAGGGTAAGCCAGTGGTTCAAAATGTTACGAGGACAAAGCTTATCGCCAATTTCCGGACACAATTTAAATTCCAAATAATGATCGATGTCAATCGTTCTCAATTTAAATTCCATCTCATTATTATCGATGCCAATTCGGTTGCCATCTCAATAAGATCCACCCAAGATCTCTCGAATACTCTCAGTCGGAAATGGCGGTCACTAACCCAATATGGTGTTCATACAAATGATTAATGTCTCTAATTAATGCCTGTTTGTGTACCTTCTAATTAATTACCTTTTCACGACAAAAAAATACTAACATTACCGTTCATTGCCCTTTACACGGGTAAAGGTTCATCACAGACACGTCAGATACGTCACCGTCAGTTACCGTTCAGTCACGTCAACGATAGGATGTAAAGTATGTGAATGACTGACCCAACGTGTGGTTCCTACGACTTCAACCAACCAATTTGCAAGGTTCCGAACGTTCTTATGGAAAAACGGAGCCCTTTTAAGATCAGTGTCTGTTAGTCTGTCTGTCACAGCCATTCTTTCCGATTCCACTGAACCGATTCCGTTGAAATTTCACATATGAATTTTTGGGACCCAAACAGTTAATTAAATAAATACATTTTGATTATGGAGTCACTTTTACTTATATGAAAAAGAAAAGTTTTGTTGACGTGACGGACCGGCAAATTGACGGTGACGCGACTATGTGTGTACGAGCCCTTAACTGAGTAAAAAATGGCCGCTCATTTGTCGCACATGTGATGATCTTTCAGCTGGTTACACACGTCAACTTTTATTAGTTTCTAGCGTTTAACTACACTAGTGCCGTTTACGGCTTCGTCTGCGGTTAATCGTGTCGGTTTATTGAACGGAGCGGTTAGGTTTATAGAGTAGTAAATGTTTATGAAATCAGTGTCATTGGATTGTCGAGGTCTGTGTTCGGGATTCCATTTATGGATGGGTATAATAAAGTTGACTTTATCGATACTTAGATAAAACTGGATAGTTTTAGTATAGGATAGAACTGGTGGTGAAAAATATGGTTTAAAAATAGGTCAACGAGAAAATTGAGAAAATCTCTAATCTCAAATAAGTAATATAAATGCGCTACTTTGAACGAATAACCTGTAAAACAATTCCCCGCAAAAAAGGCCTATAATTTTCAGGACAATGATTCATTATTTCGCAATGCACGCTTTATTGCAAACCGAGAGTACCTACATACATACCATTAATTCTGAAGTATACTCCATGGTGGTCGCGCGAGCAATACCTATAAGTTATTTACAAAGACTGACTGAAGTAAGAAGATAATTTTTCAACATTTTTCTGAGCAGAAAAGCTTTTTCGCAGAAGTGTACCTCCGTCGGGCGAAAATAAATTGGTGTTTGGTACTTTAAAGTTTCATATAGACCTACCGCAGAACCTTTTGTAGGAAATACAATTGATTTTTAAAGGATGTTGTTATAACAACTGTGTTTGGATTAGTGTTGTTATCGAAGTCTGACGTGAAATTAAAACTAAGTAGGTATGTTGTGTGTAATTTGTTCGGTTGCGGAATTTGTTCGAAAGAGTCACCGCGGCCCTGGAACGCAAAGGGCTTTAGAAGGAACACGGATGGGTTTTAGTCAGTAAGAGTCTGACGCTCTTCTACTCCACCCAGAGCGGAAGAAGTCATTTGATGATTTCCGATCCTTAAAAAAAAAAAAGTAGGTAACCAGAAAGCGGTGGCGAGATAATCTAGACGTACACCGCAAAGGCTGGTTCAAGGTGGCGCAAGAAAAGAGTGTCTGGAAAAATATGTGGGCGGTCTTTGCCCAGCAGTGCGACACAATAGACTAGAAACAAATGTAACCGTACACAATACACTGTTCTTGTAAACAGTCATGAAGATATCTCCAAAGATGCGAAAATATTATGGCAAAAGTTAATGTTTCTGGTTCGAATTTATTTAATCAATAAGTCGTGTGACACTACAGCGACGATTATCAGTCTTCACTTGCCTTTCATGACTCTGAAAGAAGGGGACGAAGCGGCACTTTTTTCTAATTTGGGAGCAAACGCGACCCTAAATTATACATGCCTTGTCCCACGAAGCCCCAATTGCTATGTAATTAAGTATTTAAATAAATTTCCCGTATCATGATACAGAATGAGAGCTTAAAAGAGTGACAAAGCAAGTCTACAATTAAGTGGGCAGTCATTCAATAAAGCTTATTCTGAATGAGGCATGATATTATCCTATTAAAACGGCTGTGTGAGTTAATTTGTTCCTGAGAATGAGACGCATCCGTCTTGCAAAGGAAATTGGTTTAACTAGGTAACAGCAATTTTGTATTCTTAGAATATATTATAATTTGTAACCTACTTACTGATTTTCATTAATGCTTCCGAAAAATGACAAGTGCGTATTAATACCTTTTCTTGCAATCATTCAGAACTGCTTATGAATTCAGTACTTAGTGTATGATTGCCACTACATCATGCTTTTCTTTTACGTCATCACTGATGTCATGTGTTTCTCTATCAGTAATCTCAACTCCTATTTCATTAAAGTTTTTTTTCCATATACGAATAATACCTGCTAGATTTCATTTCAAGTCCCAACAAAATGCTATCAGGTCATCTGCATCTTTGAACATTCAGAATAGGTGCATCGAGCTTGCCTTTCTGGGTCACCTACGATCGTCAGAAACTTGAAGAAATTCCCACAACTGTTCGAAATAGAAAACTGTTGAAGAAATTACAATGACACAGAAATATCAAACATTACCGGAATAAACATCGTTGCATAAAGAAACTTCAACAATGTTTTCATAGTCTAATATTTCAGTAATTATAGCTAGCTTCCACAGTTCCTACACAATTAATTTTGATATTTAATTAAAGCCTTAATTAGGGTTTTTGTAATTCTGAACAAAAATTCGAAAATGTCGGTTATATTTTCATCCAAACCTACTGACACAAAAAGATAACAAGAAGAGATATTTAAATCTACAGAGTAACGAAGCATAATTGGTATCCAAATCATAAAAATAGCTCTCTTTGCAAATATGACAAAACTCGTGTAAATAAAATCAAACGAGAAACCCAAATTAGTGGATCTCTTATTTTTTACTTATCTACCCTCATTTAAGGTCAGTAAATAGACCCGTAAAGTCGACTGATTTGAACAAAGATTGGACAAAATAACAGTATGAAATGGAATTTCGTAATACTTACAGAAACTTTAAGATAGCAGTAAAAGAAAGTAGTAAAAAAATATCTAAAACTTTTAGTCGTAAATACTTTGCAGATTAATTTGAACATTTTACCTAGAAAGTATTGTTAGGTTAGCAACAGACTCGAGAGCCAATATTCTTGGAAGTTAAAAAATACAGAAAACAATGCATCGGAGGTACTAGCTAATGTTCTCAAAACTTGGCTGAATTCAATTTGTTCAGCAACTGAAACGCTCTAACTATAAATCAAACAATGAGATAAAGCGGTTTAGGATAATGTTAGTCTAAGCTCAAAACTTTCCGAGCTGGGCTTCTGAAGATTACGAAGTTTTTCTAAAATTTTCAGCAGCTTTACTTTGAGTTTGGTTTACTTTTAAACTCGTATTTTGATGAGCTTTGATGAGCTAGACAAATAACCTGAATTACAAATTCAAAAGCAACAAAATTTTTGAAAAAGCTTGAAGGAAAATTTAAGGAGAAAAAGTACGGACGAGTAAATGATACAGCAAGCCAGACAAATACAACTGCCACCGTCAATCCCGTAACATTTGTCCAAAAAACGAACAACCGACCTAATTCCTACATCTTCGACAGCTAATCCATCCTCAGCCTTTTAAAGTAATTGAACGTCTTTATGTTTGTCATCAACAAATTCTAACGTTTCTTTTTCCTCAATAAAAGGATCGTTTACTGTGATACCTTCGCTGTCATTCATCACTTGAACCTTATCCAATAAGACAAAGAGCTCATCACAATGAGATCGGAGGGCTTTCCTCGGAGCGACTGTTCACTCCCTAGGGTCCTTTGTAATCTGCATCGACGATTTGTGTTCCGCACAATAGGGGGATCATTTAGGTTCTTCTTCCTCCTTAGAAAATATATTTTGGTACAACGTGAAACGCTAAATGCTTGGCGTTGGCATTTGAATTTTAATGTGTGGGGAGTTATGTTTCTTTGATGTAAAATATGTTCGCCACATTTTCTTGGGCTTCGTGTTTTAAACGCTAAACTGTTTGAGTTATATCATTGTTTGCTTTTGTTCAGATTATATTACATTCTTCTACACATTGTCCAACTACTGTTACATTCACTGTTACCATTTCTATCAACACTGGAGTTGCTTTGAAATCAGTAACAAAGCTGTAAGGATGATTGTAATTTAAATTAAACATTTTGTCTACATTAGACAAAGCACAACCAATCAATTTCTATCAATCGACTCGAGATCAAATATAACTCGACTGTCAGAATCAAATTGCCGTTTGCAGGCGGTAACAGACGAAATATATTATTGAATTTCCATCTCCTTGCTTTAAAGAGATCCAGCATTGTCTAAGGCTGTCAAACTTTAATCTATATCATCAATTTGGAGTCTCTTCTTCGCCGCCTCTAAGCCCCTGTTACGTTTCGGACGCTTTAATGCACTTAAAATATTCTATAGTGTCATAAAAGGAGAGTAAGTTACGAGGCTCATGGGAATAGAGTCGTGTTTTAGTGATGTAGCTGCCGTTAGAGACTATATTAAACTACGTTACGCCATGAATGTTTAATATTACAATCACTAAAATGTCTTCAAATATATTTTTTGTGTGAATGTCGACGCGAGAAGAATTTTTATTAGTTATGAAAAATTTTGTCTGCACATATCGGGCTTTTTTAAATAGTGTAAACATTGCAGAAACCAAGTTTAATTAAATACCATTGAATTCGCAAACCAATAGATGTTTATCGAGCTTTAAATAAAACATTAACAGAAACACTTGTCAAACATTAAAAGCAGTTGCCTCACTAGTTCTTATTCACGGCTATATTCAAACTGGAACATCTCGGAACACTTCAAAACTTGGTCTTTGCATCCGCAGTCCCGGGCTCTGCAGCGTTGCACATCACTACAGACACACTCCCGGGATTAATAGTGGAACTTGTTTTACTATCTGCTTTATATATAAGTTTTATTATATGCTTTTCGTTACGCTGCCTCTGCTCTGAATCCTGCGAGTCGCATTTATTATTATAATGTTCGACATTAATTTCGCTTTGGAAGTTTGATCCTCTTGTTGGTTGTTTAAAATATTTTGGGTAGAAGATATGGGTAATCTAGGCGGAGTTAGATAATTTTCGGAAGTTGAGATGAATTTGAAACTGTGTAAATAATAAATTATTTGGTTTTCCGTTGGACTCGGTTGTTTACCAATAATTCGATGGATTGAGGCTAGCTGTGTGTTCAGTAATGCCAATCAGCAGCTTTCCATCAACACATTTACCCACAGATTGGCATCGCATCAACTATCTAAACATCGCAAATCGATACAAACGGAATCGATCATAAAATTCAATCATTACACGACTGAAAGATATAAATTCGTATCGAATCGGACATCCGCGTTATCGGCCGAATTGAATCGAGTTGATAATCGGTTCGGGCATGTTTGATTACGAGTGTTTGCTCGTTTGTGCCCGCTGATTGCAAAACGTCAAATTGAATAATCGTGTCGCAATTATTGCCGTCAACATTTTCAATGTTTACATCCATTTGTTAGTCGTGGAGATTTACATAATTTTCGGGATGGTTATGTGTGGAATAAATCGTTTGCAAAACTTGGTTGGCATCATATACCATTGTTTTTGTGCTCCATGCGACGGCCTGTGATATGTGTGATATCGTTTTGATGATGCAAAAAATACTATTATTTTGCCTTTTGATTAATTTCCCGTTTTGTTAGC
Source organism: Mamestra configurata (assembly GCA_002192655.3). Taxonomy (NCBI): domain Eukaryota; kingdom Metazoa; phylum Arthropoda; class Insecta; order Lepidoptera; family Noctuidae; genus Mamestra; species Mamestra configurata. Next base: position 45,408 of record NDFZ01005034.1, read on the forward strand.
AATGGATATTTTATTGCTTTGGAATTTGTGTTTAGAATTCGCATTAATTGTCATATTATTTGTGTAGGTGCTTGGGAACTTGGTAAAGACTTTATTCATCATCAGCTTCATTCATTTACCTTGTCTAGCTAAAACTATTCGATTTATAGCCATTGTTAAGATATCGTTAATAACATCGATTTCCTTATCTCTCTCTCACAATTTCCCAACTCCAATCACACCACATGTTACAATACAAACATTTAATGAACAAAAAACAGCGCGTACAATAAAAGTAACAACAACAGGTGCGGTTCGTTCCTAATCAGTTATTCAGCGAACGTCACCATTCGGTATTCTACTCGCGCTCCGTATGTATACGTCAAAATGTAGAGGTCTGTTTGACAAAATTAAGCGGCACCCGCGTAAGGCAGTCAAGGGTATGCGATTTATTTTAGGCAACCATTGTTGTTTTTGGGTGAAATTTTAATACGTAACGTGGAAGTAAATAAGTGGAATGTCGGATGGAATACGGTGCTGTGATGTGAATTAATTATGTGGATGATTTTTTTGGAAAAGATATTGAAATTGTAACTTTTAATGTGGTATTTTATAGGAACCTAAACAGAGATAACTGATATTATTGTTGTTTGGATTAATTTAAACTTATAGTAATACTTATACTTACTTATTTAGTATCTTTTGTGTATTTATTTTATTTTAAGTTCTTTAAGTCCATCTAAATGTTTTCTGGTAGATATCGCTGTTAGCGCTGAGACCGCCATTGTACCCATAGAACAAAATTTGTGTATAAAAGTTGTGTAACTATTTTTAGTGTACAATGAACGTTTATTCCATCAATCTATCCATGAGGAAAATGCAGCTATGCATAAAAACGTTTCCAAATTCATTGAATATTTTCTTTCGGCCATAAATTGAGTGAGGCTAGGTTTAAAATCGAATTTAACATCATCCAATTTGTATTCGCGGGGTGACCTCATCGCACGCAATCAGCTGTGCAAACGCGAAAATATCTTTGGCAAACACAAACAGTCGGAGTGCGTACCGAATTCGGTCGTATCAAGTCGATAGACGAGTACGAAACGAACTGCCCAATTAGGAACATACCAATAATGAGTTGTCAAAACAAGGGTTTCATTCAGCAAACCTACCTTTGTTGAACAAATCAATCTTATTTCTCCCAATTTAAGGTGCAATTTTCTTTGTGGAAATGAAACGGGAGTTTTGTATATTTAATGCCAAAGTTGAATTGTGAAAGTTCGGTTAACGTTGCGTAGGATTTGTTTAAAGTTTAAAAGCAAATCCGGCAATTAGTGTGTGGATTTTTTTTGGTCGGAAATTATACTACGTTTCGTTTTATTCCGGTTAAACGGGTTGTTGGGTAAAGTTTTAAAGGCCACATTTTTGTGTTCAGCAGGTATTTAAATTGGGTATTTCGCTGCAAAAAAGCTGATTTTGAAGTTTAATTGGAGTAAATTTTATCTCATCAGAGAATATAGTTTTTAGTCAAATATTTTAAAGGTAAATAATTGACTCGTCAATAACTTTTTTACTTAAAAATCTATCTCATTATTGAAAAAAAAAACACACGACAGTCAAAAACAAATGAACCTATCAAAACTCGTCACAGATCTCGTGACTGCTATTCCAAAACCAAAGAGGTCACAAGTCGCGACTGGAAGCGCCATCTTTAATAGCTTATTAATCTTCAATATAATTTCCTCGGAGTGATGGATGGTGAATAATGACAGCACTTGCGAGAGGTTACGTCTGGAGGGGGTGACAGTGATAAAACTCTGTTACACGTCATGTTTTATTCAGATGGAATATCCAGATTTTTGTGAGTAAGTCTGATTTTGTAAATTTGAAATTGACTTATCTTTTGCATCGCTTTACATCGGTTTACCAACTTAAGTATGTCTTCAACGTTTATCAGTGACAGCCGAATGGTTCAATTTTTGAAGTTAAGCAACATTTTCCGGGGTCGGCCCTTGGATGGGAGACCATCCATTAAAAACCGAGACTCCTCCGTACCTCGGAAAGCGCGTTAAGCTGATGGTCCCGGCTATCATTTGTAGATCTGTGACTGCCGATTCGGATAGTCACAAGCCAACATCAGTCTGGCCAAAGGATACCGTGTTATCCAGTTAGGTAATGGGTTGAGGAGATTACCCAGTAACGAGTACTCAGCTGTTACTGGTTGGTCTGGAAGCCAGCCCCAACGTACTTGGAAATAATCTATGCAGATAGATTTTAATATCATGGAAGATATTTGTTATTGACAGTTGTTCTATCTAACAGTCGCAGTTTTTCTATTGAGATCTCAAAAAACATAGCGTCGGTAATACTGCAATAGTGCAAAACTACACTTTCTATAAGGTCTAATTTGCGATGTTATTGAATTCAAAGTTAGGCCTTATAGCAAAGTGTACTTTCGCGGCATTGCAATATTGAAAATTAAACCTCATAGCAAAATGTACAGTATCACCGACGATAGGCCTCATCAAAGCCTAGCTCATTATCTAGGATTGTATCATTAAACATCTATGCAACACAATCTTAACTCCTACTAATCTTAATTAACAGAATGCAGGTATAACTTCTAATTAGAAGACGTCCGTTTGCATCCAGTATTCTTGAACACGGTCTTGTAGTCAGCGGCAGCCTTTACCGTCCCGAGGCTCCAGGCGGTGGATCTTAGCGAAACCCCGGGCGGCAGTCCTTTGCGAGGCCCTTGTTCTTTTTGAAATTTATATGAATCGGTAATTAAAAATTTAATTTTTATTTATTGTACACCTACCACAGTATAATCTTTGGTAGAGAATGCTTTGATGCATTAAGTCCGCCCATGTACTACTATTAATTATCCATATACTTTAAATAAATAAATAGGTAGGATTTCTGATTCTGTTTGCGACTTTTACTAAGAATACATTTTTTTTTCAGGTGGTCAATGGGGCCGAGAAGTTCTAGAGTGGCGACTGCGTACCGGAAGATGAAGCTTTGGAAGGCCTCCCACAAGGCTGACCGATGACTTGGTGAGGGTCGCGGGTAGCCGATGGATGCGAGACGTGCAGGACTGGTTGTTGTGGCGACACTTGGGGAGGCCTATATCTAGCAGTGGACTTTCGGCTGATATGATAACTAAGAATATTAAAAAGAAATCACGATGAGCTACGAAATTTTCAAGTGAAAAATTTCTAAGTTGGAAACCGATCTTGTGTCATCCAATATGAGGAATTTCTATCTCACTCATATGAAATTTACTATGAAATAACTGAAACGTTCCAAACTCGGGTTGCGCGAGGCCCCGGGTGGCACCCCCTAAGGCCGCCACTGCTTGTATTACACGAAACGGTTTTGTAACTTCATTTGCTTAAGGCATTGTATGGCAAAGGGGTTTCTAGACTGAGAGAAAATTAGACCAACTTGGTATATCCAACAATTCTCTTACTTTGAAGTACCTGAGGCACCTGTCTGTTCCATCGATCCTACAAATCTACCTAATGACGCAAGCTTGGATGAAATTAAACGGATTCGTGACTCAATTCTACGGCACCTTAATAACTTTAGAAGATTAACTAGATTTTTGATGCGGTTTTGCCCCAGTGGCTTATCTCGCGGGTACCATGCATTTGTTTCGGGATAAAACCTATGAAAATTAGCGATAGTGGTACTGGTCAGTTAGTTATTTGTTTATTTTGTAAATATGGGTACAGTTCTCGTTGATAAAGTGATAAACAGTAAAATTCAGTCATATTTTACCAAGCACGCATAAATTAAATGGTTTGTCGCTTAAATGAACGCACACATTTTTATTACATTGAATAGTTTCAAGTCACTACAAGAAAAGAGAAACAATAAAAAAGGAAGGGAAGAACAGAGAGCTCTCTGCCTGCGTCTGTGTTTCCGAACGCATACAACCCTAATCTCTTCAAAATTAGAGTGAACAGGCTTCTTCTGGGTAAGCTCGCTCTATCGTCGACTTTGTCTCTGTCATCTATGACCTAGACTAGAGTAAAGAGCAAAACCCTCTCAAATAAAAAAATCGGTGGAAATTTCAAAGATATTTTTTTACAAATCAACAAACAATATCATACAAAAATTATATTCTAGGAAAAAAGATCAAAAAGTGTCAGAAAATGGTCCTTCAATCCTACAATCAACTAATCTTACTCGTACGTGTAAAAGTTTCTTTCAAGAACATAACTAAGCGTTTCACTATTAAATCGGGCTACAATAAAGCTTAAACAGTTAAACACTAATCCCCCTTTGGTTGTTCCGAGAAATTGGATTGGATTTCAGGCTATTATGTTTAATTTGAATTGTATTAATTCAGTTGGTTTGGGATGAAAAGTTAAATACGAGTAGTTACAGTCAAATTTAATAGTATAGTTAGGAAAGGCAATTACTTACGTAAGTTCTGACTAAGAAAAGTGTATCCCCCATATAGCAGTGGTTCCCAAACTTGATTTCATTTGGGACTAGGTATTTTGATTTCTTTGTTGCTAGTAGGATCCAAAAACCAGAAGAAAAATTAAACTGTGTTAATCTTAAAATAATCTTATATATCAAATCAAATAGGTATTCAAAAATGATATAACTACTTTTTGAAATGAAAAGTAAAGAGCATTGTCATAGAACACATAAAAAGCTTGCATCAATGACATTATTGAGTTGGAAGATTAAAATTTTAAACGTTTCGCGGATCATAGTTTGGCCCTTGCCAGTGGTCCGCGGACCACAGGTTGACAACCACTGCCGTATAGGGAGGGTAGTTGGATTAAGGGATTATAACAGGTGGAAGGGGTGCGAGTTTATACAGGGTGTAATGAAAAGGTGGGGTAATATTTTTAAAAAATAGTTGTGCCCATACATATTTACAACTTTCTTCAAGAAAAAAAAAATGGTTTTTCCATACAAAGTTATCATCAGCTGATGAAAGCAAAGAGTAGAAGTACAGCAGTGACGTTGTTTTATTTGTCCTTGGAATTGTCTATGACTTTCCTGGTTCATTTAACAGGGAGCGACTGCCTTTCTAAACTTCACAACCATCTACTGAGTAACACGCTACCCTCTACATACATCAGTAATACTTGTTCAATTCTTTTAAATAAATTAATTGCTGTAAACGACGACGACAACGACATTGGTTTTCAACAATGAACTACTGTTATACTGTAGCAACTCGAGCTGTGGCAGCTTATCCGATGTACGGAGCGAATCTCGGATGCTGCAAGGAGCCGGCTTGTGGTTAAGAAGTCTAGTGTACGATGTACAAGCATAGTACGTTATCTCCTGGTCGTATGTGCTCGCAATATGGCAGAGGGAGCTGAGTGCTTTTACCAACAGATTGTTTCGCAAAAGTATCGCCATATTTTTGGCCACAGTGTATTTTTTACAGACATTAATTTATTTCTAATACTAGCGTTTGCCTGCGGTTTGCTCGCATTAAAGTAGCCTTTAACCGTTTCCAGAATCCCATCTAACTCTGAAACAAAATTCAACAAAATCGGTTCCGCGATTTAAGTGTAACAAACAAACTTACTATCGCATTTATAGTATAAGGATAGGATAAGATTATGTTAGCAATTCAACACTTTTAAACCAAAGTTAAACGAGTGCAGTGAATAACAATCAGAAACACATAATAAAAATTACAAGATCACATTTCAATAACATAGTAGACTACAAGTATATAATACACAAAAGGTTAAGAAAAATCTGCAGGCAGATACTTACATCTAACACTCCATACAAAAAAGAAGTATCAACAAGTACTTACGAACAATCTCGAAACGGGACGTACCTGCAACCGACAGACATTCATACATTAGTCGATATTCAGACTTTGCTTAGGGCAAAATAAGTGGGTTCTCTATTCAAATCCATTTCTTTATAAAAAAAAGTTGTAAAGACCTCCTCGGTCGAGCACAGTGAGGCTTTCAGGCACTCGCGCGCGAGGTCAAAATATTGGATGGTGTGAGTGTTGAGAAGTAGCGAAAAAGAGCTTTTGTACACTTCTTGAGAGTAGGTTGATCCCGAACTATTGTTGGTGTAAGCTTTGATTTTGACACAAGCATTTCGAAATTTGATTTTATAAAATTCTCTTTGGTACCTAACTTTTTTTGTCTACAGTTTCAAACACGCATGCTTAAACTTCTGTAGCATAAGTAATCGTCGAGTATGTAACATTTCTTTGAACAAAGTTATTATTGTTTTTAATCAATTTATTAATATATTTATTTTATATTTTAATTTAACAATTGATTTTAATTTCGTTGTTACTATAAGCTTATCTTTCCTATTATTTGGTTCTGAACCCGAGAGGAATGGCGCTGTATGCCGAGATACGGGGTTTTATCTAGTATGGCTGCGGATGTATGTTTTTTCACCGTGTTATGATTGTAACGCTAATAATAATGTGGTGATATTTTGCAGAAAATATCGTTAGTTGTTTAGGTTACGTTGAGATAGTGTTTTAGTTGAACTTAATAATCACGAATGGCCTTTTAAACCCGGTTGCGTATTACGCAGAGCAGTTTTATTCCTTTGATTGTATTTTTGAGGAAAAATACTCAAATAATATAATGTTGAGACGTTGTTATTTGCCGAATTCTGACTTTCGACGTTTTTTTACGGACTTGAAGTTAGGCGCCGTCGTATCTATCTTGGTTTTTTTCCTTTAAAATTATGAGCTTGATTAGAATTCAAATTAGGCCATAAACACTCAAACGCTTTAATCTTCTACCATAAAACGAAATCACGCTACGCATGACCGTCGCGCTAGTGGTTCTGAAAGGGTTAACAGACTTTATGCAACCACAGTTCACTAAAAATATATATAAGATTTTATTCGAATATAAATTACTATTCCATTTTATAAAATACTAGCTGCCGCCCGCGACTCCGTCTGCGTGAATGTCGAAAATTATCCCAAGGGAACATGCTCTCGGGATAAAAACTATCCTATGCCCTTTCCCGGGACTCAAACATTCTCTATACCAAATTTCATCTAAATCGGTCCTGCCGTTTGCGCGTGAAGAAGTAACAAACATACACACACACACAAACTTTCGCCTTTATAATATTAGTGTGATGTGATGCAAAAATATAGTAGTATGTACCTGGTATAATTATTCAGTTCACAATCTACGATTTAAAACTGGCTTTATTTTTTAGCCTTACTACTCGTGCCACATCCAGTAGGGTACATGACTTATTTCTCTGACGGATTTTTTTCCATTAATTTTTATATCTTATTTTGAAGGCTATTTGCATAGAATTTTGGAATTTTCACAAACCGTTAAGGCGTGTCATAATTTGGAGCCGTACTACGAAGTGTCAATGTCATCATGATTCCGTTGTGGAAAATGGATATTGTGCTATTCGTCCTGTATAGCTCCGTCTCTTTCTCACGCCGTTATCATGACCGTTTTTAGACTTCTTCTAGGGCTCGTGATAGAACATAACTGTGCCCAAGGTCCACCAACCACTACCCGACCGACTCTTCACTCCCTCTTGCAACTAAAAATAGGCCTCCATCTACATGAAAGACTCTCTCTCAGGGAGGCCCACTGAACTTTTGAAACGGAACTAAACTCTATACAGTGTGAGCAAATAAACAGTGGTACTTTGTGGCAGATTTAGTGCCAGCTATGTGCGGCTATGTTTTATAGACGAGCCGTTTGGCCTGGGACACGAGATAGGTAAATTGTTACTGGTGATTGGTAGGGAAATTGTACCCGTTTTTGGACTCTGATATATTGAAATGAATCCTGTAATTCATGATTTGTTGTTCAGTTGTTTGGGAATGTAGTTTAAGCCAATAATACATCGCTGTTTAATGGTAATACGTACTCGTGTTTATCTTTGATTTCAGCATCCATTTTCAAAACATAACCATTATTCTTATTGTGTTTTAAAGCGATCCTAAATCTAGATCTAGTCTACAAGTCTATTTAAAGTCCCAGCTGTTTGGCAAGAAAAATCTAAGCACTTTATCTTTTAAAAATTGGCAGCGGCCACTGCAATATAAAACACAGGAATTGTTGCGCTCTTTCTAAACCCACTTAAAAACGTGTTCCTAAGCCCTAATTGCATCCTGCCAGGGTTGCGGAATTTGTTCGAAAGAGTCACCGCGGCCCTGGAACGCAAAGGGTTTTTTTTAGAAGGAACACGGATGGGTTTTAGTCAGCAAGAGTCTGACACGCCCTTCCACTCCACCCAGAGCGGAAGAAGTCATTTGATGATTTCCCATACTTAAAAAAAAAAAGTGGTCTAAAGAAAGAAAGAAAGAATAATATTTATTTAGCACTTACATGGTCTCTTTATTCTATATTTAGTGTGTGTTTTGACACGTATTATCTGACAAATTTATATACTAATTTTATTAATGCGATATTGACTCTTGTACGTTACGTTTTCTTGCCAAGTCGTTAAAACGATGGTAACTAAATTGAACAGTGAACAGTATCATCACGTGGGCTGTGCGGGCAAAAGCTAACCTGTCATGAATAATATTATACACTATCGAGAAAACACTGAAACGTTTGTTAATTAATAGAGTTAAAATGATCCCTATGTCCACAAGTAATTTAAAACCACAAAAATGCTCGTACGCTATGAGTGGCTATTAGTACAAGCGTTATTCAATTGTTTTCATCACACCAAAATATCGCGTTACAGAAATTCGTTTACAAACCATCACAGATGCGTGGAAACGAGGCGAGAGGTACCTCGCTTCAAGTAACGCGATACGAGGCGAGTACGAGGCGTCAGCAGGGAGTGCAGGGACGCGGCGGCGCCAATACCCGGCCGCACTCCACTTTCATTGTTTGCATAGAGCAAATACGAAATGAGTGCAGACGGGATGCAGTTTAGTTTTGTTTGAAGAACCGAATTTGGCCAAAAATAACTTAACTCAAAATTTATTTTGTTTTTAATAATAATAATTATAGGTCGAAGTATTTTTTTTCAGGACTGCAAGTACCTAGTGCCTCGACTATACTTGTAACTTTAATTAGTTGCATCATTATTTTAATCTTAGCAAATGTGTTTTTAATGCTGTTGAATAAAATACGTGCCTACACATTGAAAAAGTTCCGACTTTTGTAGAAAAATGTGCTGTAAATTAGTGCTTTCAGTGTTATAAGATAAGGTACATATTCCTATTACAGAGCTACAAGTGAACAAGCTACAACATAATTTACCTGAATACCCTTGTTTTGACTTGAAGACAAACAGTATTATTATAACTAAGTAGACTCCAACTTGTCGCTAGGATAACACGGAATAGTTCACTACTTCCCAGTTACAATACCGACGTAGTTCAGAATGTCAGAAGGGACGAGAGAAGCGAACCGAGCGACGCTTTCATGTTGGTCCTGAGTGCACATAGAGTAGTTTGATACAGAGGCGACGGAATTAATTTAATCCTACTTCCTACTAATATTATAAACGCGAAAGTTTGTAAGTATGACTGGATGTTTGTTACTCTTTCACGTCAGAACGGCTGTACGGATCTGGATAAAATTTGGCAGAGAGGTAGATTATAGTCTGGAATAAAACATAGGATACTTTTCATCCCTGGAGTATGTTCCTTTGGGATAATTTTCGACAATAACGCGGGCGGGGCGCGGGCGGTAGCTAATTATGATCAAAATGGACTTTTGCTGCCTGAGTCAAATAGGATTGGGCGGGTCACGTTAGCCGCATGTATGATGACCGCTGAGTAATAGGCGACCAGGACGCGCACAAGAAGGCTGGTTCGAGGTGGCTCAAGAAAACAGTTGCTGGGGAGTTTGATGCGCCACTTCTTCTTCCCAGATATAACACAAGGAAGTGGTGACGGGTGGGCGTTTCGGGGGACTGTCTTTATGTAGAAATTTGACGTTCAAAAAGTGCTAGCACTCAGCCTTATTTGAATACATGACTTTTGATTTTGATTCAATTGAGGTTGAGTCTATGGAAGAATATGGGGACTCCTTTACCCAGCATTGGAACACTATTTTCATTAAAAAAAAATGATTTCAATTAAACATTATCATCATAATTCGGACACATGTGCTTACTTACCACAGTCAACATCACAGCGTACCGGCGTGATGTTATGTTATGAACTGGTGTAAACCAAAGACAGACATGAGATTTCAGCAATTTCAGTCCATTTGCTACCATTTATTGAGGAATTCCGTTGCCTATCTCCGAAGTTCTTCATCAGATCTTCACCAAATTGAAATGGAACCACTCCAAGAAAGTACTCTTCCATTAACTACCCAAATCTTCTTCTATAAAATTTGAAAAGTTCTCTATATTTCTCCAGGATCCCATCATCAGATCCTGCCTGATGATCATGAGACCATCTGGGAAGTATACCCTTTCAAGAAAAAAAAATCCAAGTCGGTTCAGCCATCTTCGAGTAATCGGGGAAAATACATAAAAAAGAAGGTTCCGACGAATTGAGAACCTCCTCCTTTTTTTGAAGTCGGTTAGAAAAATAAAACGTTGGTAAATATTTGCATAATATTATGAAACTAGTTTGCACAAAGGTCCTGTAAACAAAGGAAATGCTTCTCATCATGCTTTGTGTTAATCATGCGAAAAGATTACATATGATATCAATGCCTGGCTTATCAATGACCTGCTCTTGTTTGTTCCGTAAAAATCGATCTAAATACTAGAACTTAATAGGTACATCAACATCTGTTTAGCCTTTTCCCAACTATATTGGGATTCAGCTGAATACCAGTATTTTACTTGGAGCGGCTGCCTACCAGACCTTCACAACCCATTAACTGGGTAACACGGTGCTCTTTGGCAAGACTGATGTCCGATTTTCTGGCTTCTGACTATCCGTCACGACTGCCAAAGATCTACAAATGACAGTCGGGACCAACGGCTTAGCATGCTTTCCGAGGCACGGAAGAGTCTCGGTATGTTAAGATGGTCACCCCAGACCAACTTCGGCAAGCGTTACTTAACCTTGAAGATCGACCCGTGCGGCTGTTATTATGTGGCCACGAGCTCCTCATTGGACTAGAACTTAATACATATTGTAGTTAAATGCTGTCTTATTAACAGTCGAATACTATACTGTAATTTCAAAAAATTATGACAAGTCTTTACATGATAAACCATACAACTTTCCGACCAGTGCTCCCTTCAATCGTGAGCGCCATTTTTATCCAGTTGCACATACTCGTCCGTACATGTATGTAGGTACAATTGACACCGCTGGGGCCTGGGGCGTCTCCATATTTCACATCATTGCCAAAGTGTAATATTACATTCTACGCCACAGATTCATACGCTCCGCGGAGATTCGCGTAGACGTGTGGCGTCGGGTTACGCCACTAGTCAATAAAAGATGGTCGTGTGGTTCGTGTTGCGAATGAAAAAATGAGAATTGTTTTTTTTTTTGGTTGCGGTTATGTTTATGGTTTGGTAGAAGATTTTGTTTTTGTTTTTTTAAAGATCGAAACGTAGTTTTGTGTTTTGGAACGTCAGAAAAATTTAAAATAAACATTGAGAAATAAAATGACTTTCTACTTATTAAAAGCTAAATTGTATGAAAACACCATTTTATGAAGATATACAGCGGATACTTTTGCCGTCTGTCAAGTTGTCTTTGACACCTAACCTGTTCTTTCCTTTTTCCGATTCCCTAGCTCGGTTTATTTGTAGATACTTATTTTGTTTATCTCTTGTGTTAAACCAATTAAATATTTATAAGTGATTATCCAATATTTAGTATTTATTTTGACCCTGTCTAATACTACTTACCCTATTTACACTGAAGCCGCAAAAGTACCTATACAAACTTTTTACCTCCACATTTAACCCTTACAACGAGTAACTCTTTCTGTGTCCAGCGTAGTTGATAAACCTGCGTCGTTAGCGGGCGAGGGTTAAGACGTGACACCCATGCCGATGTGGAGCAATGATATCGAGAATAACACGAAAGTATCGCCCGAGATACTGGCTGAATGGAAATGGCGGCAGAGAGGGAAAATTAAATTTGGAACGATTTAAATGAAGGGTTTCAAAGAGGTGTTCGTTGCTGCGGATTGTAGGACCATTTTTTAGGGAATATTATTTTAGAGCTAGTTTACTAGTTCCACCCGCTGCTTCGCTCGCGTCCCAGCACTTTAGGCGTAAAAGCACAGCAAACAAACAAACTCACTTTCGCATTTATAATATTACATGTAGCATTTTGATTGATTTCTCAAGACTAGCTGTTTATCATTTATTAGGTATATATTGTACTTATGTATAAGTGAATGAACAAAAACATTCTAATTATAATGAAATGTAAGTTTGTGCAAACGTTTTACAGAAGGTTGCGGAGGTCGTAATAAATACAAAAGTAATAAAATTGATCAAACTACAAAGCGCAAAATCATATAAACTCGTCGGATAATTTAGAGATATTTAAAGCCATCACTCGAAAGTAAATATTAAGAAACAATTTCAAATAAACATTCAACTTTAACTTCTATACTTTCTACAACATAATATCTGCTATCTCAAATATAATAAAAAACTTGGTTCAATTCGTAACGTTTCTCAACTGATCTTTATCCTTTTGACATAAAACTTTCACTAGTATTTGTGGACCATTTCTTAAATGGCGAAGTCTATGTATCTTCACGTTTTATCAAAAAGGGATTCAGATAATAGTTGGAGATTACTCTCGACTTACTATTATGGTGAAACTGTATTCTTCTTGATGTATGACTAGCAAAATGTAACGGTTTAACTAAATCGATATCGTGGTGTTTTAAGTTCCGTGTTTGTATGATTATTGTGGGGATAAGGAGCTGCTTAAGACAAAGTTGTGTATATGTCACCGGAAAATTGCAAACGCCGTAAGATTGTAAAATATCGCGTGAAATTGTTAACTATTTTTTCTTAATAAGACACGGATATATTGGAAACTATTAAATTTGGATGGGATTTATTGTGTATAAAACTATTTCTTCATAATATATTGAGAAATTATAATCTAATAAAGATTTGTTACAATCTTACGGAGTCTGCAATTTTCCGGTGACATATACACAAAATATCATCGCTCTCCATTTATGAGATTGTGAACAAACGCGACGCGAGCATATCGATAATACAATAATCAATCTACACTAATATAATAAAGCTGCCGAGTTTGTTTGTTTGAACGCGCTTATCTCTGGAACTAAAAGTCGGAATTGGAAAATTATTTTTGTAAATGATACCAACATTTATGAAAAAGGCTATAGGCTTACGGACGACTTAGACGGGAGCGGGAAAAATACGGGAATGGGAAACAATTCGGTATATGCGCGTACGACGGGCAAAAGCTAATAACAATTTAAAGTTTTTTTTTTTTATTATAAGTCTATGTGTTCTTATATCTATTTTTTTATTTATTTAACAGTATGTACACACATTTAACAGAAGAAGATAAGAAGAAGGGAACAGAAAGATAGGAATAAAGGTGATGCTTATTTCTAAAGAAATCTCTTCCAGCATACCTGTCGCATTATACTCGTAATAGGTACGCTCAAAAACAAAAAAAACCGTGCAGCCACATCCAGCCGCTCCAACTCCACGACCGAGTCCTCTATAAACAATAAGAGGCTATTGTTTCTTGACGCGCAATCATCATAAACCGCATGCATCTACCGTTTCGCTACCACAATCCCTTTATAGCTTCATTTTACCATGCCTTATGGGCTGCGGGTAAAGCTATAGCCGGTATTAAACACCTATACGCTTTGTTTTTGTGGCTTGTTTTAAGATTAGGAACGGGTATGGTGATTTCATGCGGTATTGGTTCTTTGTTGGTGTTGGTTTGTATATCTTCGTGTCTATTGTTTTAGCAATGGGTACGATAGATGAAATGGTTGGTGACCAATTTTCGAATAGTCAGATGACGTATGTCTAATGAATAGAAAATAGTGTTGTGTCAAACAGACTTTATTTATTGTTCAGTTAAAAAAATCTGCTTATTGAAAAATTAGCTCTAACGGCTGGTCTCAATAACGTATCTACCTTTAACCAACTGTAAAATTACCTACCAACAGTAGCTGAAACGTCATGTTTGTCTTTGTAACTTGACGTTTCAGCTACCGTTGGTAGCTAATTTGACAGTTGGTTAAAGGTAGATACGTTATTGATACAGGCCGTAAGTGGTCAAAGATTCGAAAGTTTGAAAAATTTCTTCAGGTAGCTCCTACACAATATAGATATACCTACCCACGGCATTATATACTAAATTTTCACTAATGAGGTAACCGGTCCAATGTATTGTGTGAAGTGAAGTATGTCGGGTAGGTGCTAAGACTCTTGTTATCCACTTCAACTCAACTGAATACGCGTACCACAAGTCAGCGGGTTCAGCACAGTTCAAACGTGTTGGATTTCAGCTCAAGACCCATCGCCTATCGATTTTCAGACGACTTGGAGATAGGGCTGTTGGTCGCTTTCTTTTGAATTCGAAAGCGACACGTCCTTGTTTCAATTATTAAAAATATAATTTCGCACCAGTGACTCTTGCCCTTTCGTTTTTCTTTTATAAACTAAGGATGAAGCTTAATTTAGGTTACGTTGGGGTTCTCATGTTCATGGAGACAAATGCCCTTAAATAAATAAAGACAAAACAAAATTATGTTTATTTGGATTTTTGTTAATTTATCTTTTCCCAGTTCCTGTGGGATAATTTTCCATCTCCAAGCTAGCAAGGCGCTAGTAGGTAATAGCCAATTAGTTCTTAAGCACCTAACGGTTTTGCTTCATTTCAATACGAAACTTTTGGATATAGAAGACAAGAGGTCATGAAGCGAGAAATGATATAGGAAGGTAACTCCACTACCTTCTAAGAGGAATCAGGAAGAGATGGATTTGTGTCTCGAAAAAGACTAGAGTTCTATCAAGACTTACAGGAACACAAAATCGTTATTTTCAATTAGTTTACTACACGAGAAATAAAAGCAATGAATCGCAACACTTAAGAATATAAAACCGTATGGTAGCGAAGTAAAAAGTGCAATAATTTGTAATAACGACTTGGCATTGTCGCCGCACTAAACGCAGCCGGAGTTCTTGCTGAATATATCTACTGGTGTAAGGCATAGTCGCCAGGATAGTGGAAGGTCATAGGACGCAGCGGATTTTAAAACTTTTGCCCCGGTGTTTTTAGGGTTCCGTACATCTTGATTATAGGGATTGACGGCTCACCTCGTGATCACTTCACCCAAGCCTTCACTTCGACATGTTTACAGAATCGACCGGCTGCTCTATGTATGCCAATGAAGCCTAATTAAAATAAGTCACGGGACACCGCTTTTTTTTTTTAAGGATGGGAAATCATCAAATGACTTCTTCGCGGAGCGAATCGACTCTCTGGGTGGAGCGGAAGGGCGTGTCAACTCTTACTGACTAAAACCCATCCGTGTTCCTTCTAAAGCCCTTTGCGTTCCAGGGTCGCGGTGACTCTTTCGAACAAATTCCGCAACCCTGGCAGGCCCTAGCGGGCCCCGTCCTCTATGCTGACATCTCTTTGAGGCGCGCGTGAAACACAACGCGCCATCGACCCGGGCCTGGTGGTGATCGGACAGCGAGCCACCCAACCCTCGCCGTCCTCAGGAATGATCTAATACCTTGACGATACAATTCACTAGTTACTTCGTTTTCACTTCTATCGGCAGTCCCCAAAAACTGCTCCGCATGTTTTTTTTTTAATCAATACAAAACTTTATTTATTTACTAGTTACACTTAGAGCGAGTTTTTGATCCGTAGTTATTTGAACCAATAGTTAAAAAATATTGTGGTTAAATTTTGCGTTCCAGGGTCGCGGTGACTCTTCGAACAAATTCCGCAACCCTGGCAGGCTCTGGCTCTAGCGGGCCCCATCTTCTATGCTGACATCTCTACGGGACACCACTGCTATACCGAACTAGTAGTCGTTAACAAGTTCAATATCGCAGACACTTAAGGAAAAGAACTACAGGCATCCTTAAAATCGCCATCCTCTGCCAATTTGCACTACGCCCCAAACGTTGGCAAAGTAATATTTGCATACTCGGAATCTTAAGATGTTCCTTCCTTGTATGAATATTTCGCGATGTGTTACTTAACCGTTCCCGCCAACCTCCTCCTCGAAATTTCAATTCTGCTTTTAACTTATTTCTTTCAACTATTTACTGTGATGTGACGTCATGAGCTGAAGAATGTTGACTGAAGACTGACTTTAAACTGTGTGCTAGGATCTTAATGAGTTTTTGGGAAAAGGCTTGCCTTCTGGCTCGCCCTCTAATATTACATGCGTTTTAAAAATACATTGTTTGCGGAATGTGAGTATACTCTTTAACGGGCATAATAATTTGGAAATCGAAAAAATATGCCAAGAAACGTCATAATTTGGTAGGTTGTCATAGTTTTGTAGGTAAACAAATTTTAAAATGGTTATCCCATTCATTAAATATTAATTTAGGAAGGTAAAAATAAATTGACATGTTCTATCCATAATGCCTACCAAATTATGAATATTCTTGGCACGTTACACTAAACATCGATTTGAACTGTGAAATATGGTGGTAAAAATATTCCCTCTGCCTTAGAAAGGGTTACTATAGCCGTAGATATATCAACCATCATTTCAGCCGAAAGACTGAAACTGACTGACTGTTTTGACTGGAAGCTTCCATAAGTTTCGCCACAAAGACCGATCCTGAACGTATTACATACATATGTTATAGTCAAACACCGACTAACAAAACGACTACTCAGCCTTAGTAGAAATAACCTCAGAATAATAATAGGGACAATTATAGGCCATTGCCCCCTTAATAAACATCTCTTTAATATAGGCGCCACGGACAGCCCACTCTGCAGGGGCTGCCTTGACGCCGAAGAATCAGCCACCCACGTCATCCTGCAATGCGAGGCCGTGGCTAACCAACGTGAACAAATCTTCGGAACTGTGAGGTCGCTCCGCGAAGCCCGTGAGGCTCCCAGGAAGCTTTTGTGCTTCTGGGCGGAGCTAGGCTGGCTAACCTAGCCAGGACACCTACGCGCAACGGACCGAATGGGAGTCTAAGTGCGGAAAATGGAGTCCCTACTCTATACTACTCTAGTCAAATACCGAAGCCTCGGCGCTCCTAGGTTTACCTAGTCAAAGTCCAAACGAATAGCGCTTTTCTGCCTTTGACTGACGAATTTTTGGTTTAGCCTAGGAGAGACTAATTTGGACAGGCAAACGCCGAAACTCAATTTGATAAAATCGGGTTTTGACCAGTCAGACCTAAATTATTCAATTATTAGGTAAATAGGAGCCCTGCTATTTCTGTCTGCAGGATTTAAAAGCACCTAACATGAATGGCATGCCGGGATCTAAGGATGCTAATCGACCTAGGATTATGACACATACATCAGACTCCCGCGGTCTTCACCAGGTCATTGGTCCATATTGTGGAAGGCCCTCCAACGCTGCGTCTTCCGATAGGAAGATATTTGTCATTCATGTTTTCAGTTCGTTGAAGCACTCTTCCGAATTTCCATTTTCAATATTGATTACTGTTAAAGCTGTAAATACCAATCGATGATGTGGGTTTTATCTCTTAGGATTTTGGTAATCGCGGTCATCATCAGCATATAAGCCGGAAGACATTCATAACTCAACAATTGGACAAAAGCCTCTCACAAAGTCTTCAAAACCAACTAAATCCTCTTCTACAAAGCCATTTACAAGACTGTCAAATCAAAAACACATTACTTTTGAACCATAAACCATATTATCATCTTAATCCTCTATGCCAGCTGCCATTCTGATTGACTTCAACTCTTTGACACACGGTGTGTGTGACACACGCATACGTTGTGTGTGTCACACACCTCCAAACCAGCGTCTGGCTTTCCCTTTTAACACAGTTCCCAAATTACTTTTGGATATAAATTGTGAGTTTTTATCGAAAAGTCGGTAGTATCGGCTTATGCAAGACATGAATAGGTTTATAAATGGTTTAATGAATGAGCTGTTATCTTCTTTTGTCATAGGATTTACATAATGAGGTATATGTTGAGTTTTGAGGTTATGGATGAATAATGTTGGACTATCTTTAATGGGGAAATGATTGAAGGTGGGAATCGTTTACGTTTTTATGTTTAAGGTTTTGTTGTTCTAAATGAAAACTTCTACGAATCTTTAAGTGTATTTGTGGTACAGTGTTCCCGTATCCACAGTATGCACATATGTATATGGTATCTTAAGTTCCTTGCCTGTGTTTATTGCAAATGAATGCATTTTATTATACAATGTGTGTTGACGACACGGTTGGTGCAGTGGTTGAGCGATTGACTGCTGCGTTGTGTGTAGCGGGTTCGATTCCCGCACGGAACAATTATTTGTATGGCTTACAGATAGTTGTTCCGGGTGTGGCTGTTTGTGTATATGAGTTTATATGTTTGTAAACGCACCCACGATACAGGAGAAATTACTAGTGTGGGGCAAAGTTTAAAAAAAAGAGAAGAAAAAGAAAAATTTGGAGACATCGATACAACAATCAATTAAAACACTGGCAATTCTGGTTCATAGACTATTTTGGACTATTGTAAATCCTGTCATCGAAATTAAAAATAAACTTCTCTTTTGCAATATACAACGTCAAAAAAATTCAAACTAGTCAAGGATAGTGACTACTATTCTGAGTAAATATTCCAAGCAGTCTGTTGCAGTTAGTGACATCAAATCTGTGATAATAAAACACAACATATTCGTATGAACTAGTAGTATCAGTAAAATAAAAGATTATCCTTTTGTAGAAATTGCAACGTGATCTAAACTTAATTAACAAAATGCAGAATCTTCATTAATAGAACAAATTATTTTTCTTGTATAATATTAAAAGACACTGGATCGCACATATCTAGTATAATTTATTACCATTTTGTACACAATAGCAACCACATATGTCACTGTATTCAAAAACATTTAATTTCACTTTCACACACGGCATGTCGCAACAGTGGACCGTCTTATCTTGACAAATATCCCCATACAACGTGTTCACAAAACATGGTATTAGTAGCCATCCGACATCTACGGTAAAATCTAATTTATTATCCAAAACCGGACACCGTACATTCATTGTAACTCTATGGACTATTAATTTGATAGGAAACACACTAATTGGAGAAATTTCACTGCGTTAAGGCAATAGGTGTCACCTCTCTATTCTTCTAGGGCTGGCAGTTTAAACAATGGTTTAATTTGACAGTTTTATTGAAATAGTTTCGGTTTTAATCAGTGGCTGATGATGATTTATCGTTTGCAGGCTACCAGAGAATGTTTTCACATTTGAAGTCTGTGGTACAAGTGTATACTTGATGTTGTTTTAAGACTTAAGTTTTAAGACACATAATTTTGCAATTTTAGTGTAGGTATTTCATAAAATAAAAACACCAGTTTGACCTTTGTGACTTAAATAAAAAATTACTATTTTTAAGACTATAATTTACATATTTTTTCTTTGGCGCTGATCTTTCAGAAGATGTGTTTAATTTTGAAACATTTGAACGTTTGACATAGACTATTGATGATACAACGACTTTTTGTGTAGCCATAGGATCATTTAAACCGAAGCATTTGCTATAATTGTCTAATAAAAACTAATATCAGAACAGTCTTAATTGAAAAGATATAGAACCTCCTAGAAGAAAAAAAAAAGACAGGAATTTTTAAAACCTACTGGTTTTATTTCTGAATAAAAACTGTGTATGGAGCGACAACCTTATATAACAAGCTACTCGAACCTTTTCATAATTGCTCCATACATACGTTTAAGTTATAAATTACAACTTATTATCGATAACAACGCACATTTTTATTTGAAACTGCGTTAAACGGCTATTTTTAACGTGTTATGAAACCTATCGGGTTTTGATTACGATGATAGGCGAAGAATCCCGACTGCGACCGAGGGGGGTAATGTGTTTCGGTGTTTATTTCATATTAACTATGATAATTTGATAATAATGATAGTTTGAAAAATATTACAGGCGCCTGAGAGGATTGAATTCTTTAAACACTTTTATTTTATTCGTATTTACTTGTATGGTATGAATATGAAGTGGTGGTGAATGTTGTTTTCAAATGACTAAGTTTATGGTTTTATTATAATTGAAGGTGAAAACTAGTTATGTATCTGACCGAATAAGAAAATGAGGAGCCTTAGTTTTTAAGGCACTAAGGAAAACACTGAGATCAGAACCAGATACCGGGTATTTCGAGTCGGATGAAAGGTTCAGCAACGCTAAGATTATGAATTCTATTTAAACGCAACAAAAAACAAAAAAACTAAGAAAAACACTGAAGCTCGAAGGACCAGATCTCTCGTTGTGAACGAGAGATGTGGTCCTTCGAGCGCCAAATGAATGGTTCACCACAGCTAAAATTATGAATAATACTTTAACTAAGACAACAGAAATTATTTTAATTCGATCGTCGACACGAATAAAGAATCACAATAGACTCACACACAACGCAACAAAAAAGAAAAAAAAAACTGACACGTTTACACAAACCTAGATAATAAATGCAGACACAGACACACATCTTACAAAAGGTAAACCGAGTGCTATCGACAGACGAGATAAAGCGGGTTTACATTAGCTAGGCGTTAGATATAAGGGTCAGCTTACACCGAGACGTGAACATGCGAACACTTAGAAAGCGATATAGTTATTTACGAGTAGAGTATATATGTCACAGGAAAATTGCAGACTCCGTAAGATTGTAATAACTCTTTATTCGATTATAATTTCTCGATGTATTATGAAAAAATCGTTTTGAATACAATAAATCCTATCCAAATTCGACAGTGTCCAATATATCCGTTTATTAAAATGCGTTTCTTTGCAGTCTTTTTTTTATTTATTTGACCCTTAATCAAGCTAAAAAATTATCGAAAATAACATTTTAATGAAATTTAACCACAATAATTTTTAACTATTGGTTCAGATAACTACGGATCAAAAACTCACTCTAAGTGTAACTAGAAAATAAATAAAGTTTCGTATTGATTAAAAAAAAACATGTGGAGCAGTTTTTGGGGACTGCCGATAGAAGTGAAAACGAAGTAATTAGTGAATTGTATCGTCAAGGTCATAATTTTTAAATTTGGAAAGCGTTCGGTGACGATGACGCGAGTTCCATGGTTTTTGTTCACCCAAAAAGTGCTAAAGAGGTTTTCACTTCAAAACGTGTTTGCAGCATTTTGGTCTAGGTGTAAGCTGATCCTTAGACGTAACTTGGAGTCGGGATCCGGCGCCGTGTGAATCGGATGCACAAATAAAAAGAACACAATATCTTACATTACCTACAGTAGATGCTTTGTTTAGAATTTGTTTGAAAACAGCGAGCTGTAGTGTTGGCAAGTTTTATTGCGACGTGTTAGTTTAGTAGCAATTTGGAATGTTTCGGAAATTGATGAAGGAGTTGAAGGAAATTTTAATCGACTTCTTGAGTTAGTGAGCTAAGATTTATGATAACAAATGTCAAAGAGTGGTTAATCTCAAAACTTTGGAAATTTGAAAGTATAGTTTTGTCTAGTGCCAGAGAAAGAATTAAAAATAACCTACAACGTAGCATTCTAGGACATTATGCCTAACATGCTACTCTGTAGACAATATCACGTATTTTATATTAAAAAAATGTATACCTACTAAAGTGAAGTATACGGTTCAATGGGTGTCGAGCCTTTCCTACAATATAAGATCAAAGTTCAATAACGCTAATAATTCACATCCTACACACATGGTCGCTAATTAACGACTTCACACGAAATAAATTAATAATATAATTATTCATGTACATCGAAAATTGCTTAGGTAATAATTACCACAGAGTTGAAGTACACAGAAGGTAAACTTCGTTTGATTTTCGAAAAAAATACTGTGACAAATGAAAATTAAAAAAAATATATATATGCATCTATTTACTCCCACATAAAATGAAAAATTAACAATGAAAACCAAATACAATATAGCGAAGAAAAGTGACTATTGTAATTGACGTTGCTACGTATACGTACCACTCAGGACAGGACTCGACGCTGTGCATAGGTTAGAGTACCCAAACAGTGATGCAGTGTCGATAATTCGTGGAAATTGCAATAACTGATTTCACTAAGCGAGTGCCAAATCTTTGCCCTGAGTCCACCGAAGTCACAATTTCACAGAAAACAAAATACCATTTTGTTTATACCAACAATTTTGAATCTCTTATCGCAAGTCAGGAGTTAGCATTCTGTAGATTGTTATTTTGTATTTCTCACGTTCTTAATTGCTTATTGTGATTCGCCTCGCGTCCCCAAGATAATAATACCATTACTATTATAATAAGAGCCCGAGTGTATACACCTTAACATTTGATTAAAAGAGATATTTAGAATTAAGCGCCGTCTGACTGTCTGTTTTTATTTCAGTCTGTTTTGACTGTACAGGCTAGTTGGATAAATGAAGAAGTATTTTGGGATTAAAAGTTGTAGAGAATTTTAAATGTCCTAATCATACCCGATTTAGTTTGTAGTGGATTTCTGATCTCATAGCAAAGTCGGAGATAACAAGTCTGAAAATCGATAGTAGAGCAATTACCCATCTTATTGTAATAGCCAAACGCAGATGTACCAAAGAGCTAAAACGATTCGCATGAAACCTATATAGAACTAGAAATGACTCATAAAAAATAATTTATTATGAGCACCTACCTACTAACGTTACAAATTCAAACAGTCTTATCAATCAAGCTTTTTAAAATACCCTGAAACCAGTAGATAATAAAGTACTTTTAGTAACGTAAACTTTCGCAACACTGACACTCATTGTGTGTCCACCGATATCGGCCAGTATCGGCGGTTATCGGCAGTTATCGGCCGTTATCGGCACATATCGGTCGACGACGTCTACGATTTGTGCCAGTTAGATACCTCCATTAAATATTGTCGTATGTGTATAGAGTACTTTGATGAGGAGATTGTGATGCGTCATTGGGTTATTTTTTATATTATCATTTTGGTGTTGCAAGAGGCGATGCACTATAGGATAACGAGTCAAGTTTAGCCGAAGTTTTCTGTGGTCCCTATTAAATTCCTGGTGCTTTTTCTTATTTTTGACTGGCCTGTTGGTCGAGTGGTTAGTGACCCTGACTGCTAAACCGGAGGTCGTGGGTTCGATTCCCACCCAGGACAATTTTTTGTGTGATGAGCATGATCATTTGTTCTGTGTCTGGGTGTAATTTGTCTATAATATGTATGTATTTAGAAATATATAAGTATGTTCATCAGTTGTCTGGTTGCCATAGCACAGGCTCGGCCTAGTTTGGGATCGGGTGACCGTGTGTGAGTTGTCCCAAGATATTATATTATATTATAATTATATTATTTCAGGAAATATTTAGAAGAACTGGTCCAGGAACGATCAGACCCGGTAGATATGGAAATGATAATAATGTTTATGGCTTTGAATGGACATACAAAATAGTAAGGCATTTGATGATTAGAAGAAGAGAACTAAAACCTGAATATTTCAATATCAGGCCAAGCTAAATAGCTACTTTACCTAATAAATCATTAAACAAAAGCCCAATAGAAAAAACAACAAACTTTATAACGAACAAACTCCTATCAAATAACACAACACTAACTCCGTTATAAGCTCACAAAACGATACAAAAGTCACCAGTTTCGGCGTCAAAAAGCGACGATTTTAGCAACTAAGTTACTTTAAATAAAACCTGCTTCTCGTCCGTGTTCAAAGGCAATGCATTCTCTATAAAATGCCGATATTACTGCTCTACAGGACGCTTTGTGTTCCATTGTATGCAACTATACACATGCAACGTGCAGTACCATGCATAAATCTTTTCAAAGAGTGTTTATTTTATTCATACATGTTATGTTTGGCTAAATTTGTTAGATCAAATATGGATGCTGGAGCCTTTGAAGCTTTTGTGACATTGCTTGCATGGGTCGTTAAATATGTAGGGTCAATCATGTAACTTGAGCAAGTCAAGGCATTTACAAAAGTTGGAAATTTTGAGGACCATGAATGTTGGAAGAGAAATGTGATTATGGCAGCAATATGACCGGTTAATTTTACGACAGTAATGTTTAAAGTTGAATCTGTGTTTAGGAACAGCTAACACTCAAACATCAGTCTTTAATAAGGCGTACAACTAAGCAGTGGAATTCCCTGCCGGAGTCTGTGAGTTTCCTGATGCTTATCAATAAAAAAAAAAAATGGTTGTCTGTAAAGTCGGTTTACGGACTATAGTTTAACGTGACAACGTCATAACAAAACATTGATGAAATGATCTGTACTCGATCGTAACGTTACAATGAGCGTAATGTTACAATGAGTCATCTTTTTTCGTGCGTGCAGCCGGCGTTCATCGATTTATTAGACGTTGTCACGTCAAAAAGTAAAATAATAATATTATTTAGGTATTCATTTTGTCTTACACTTAAGGTTTTCGAATCTAATCTTAGCTCCACTCAAAACCTTCTTTATAAAGGGCGAATTACCTGCAACAAAATAACAACATCGATTAATCAAAACTGCATAGATTACTAGATAGAGGGTTCAATGTTAAAACCCAAATTTTATTACCGACCCGACAGCCGATGCTGCCATAGTGTCCAATTTAGGCGAACACGGCTTATGTCACATGCACATCGCCACACGTTATTGGTACACGTAAAATTTACGACTCCCTCCAATAACTAGTTAGATCCAGTTATAACTGGTTTTATCCGCACGTAACTGGATTAATGTTGGGTGTTATTAGGAATTTGCGCCGTTATGAGTCCTTCCGGAATTTTTTGGATGGAATTCTTGTGAAGGTATTTGGTTTTTGGTATTTTTACGAAATTATTCGGGTAATTTGACTCGGATTTCAGTGTGATTGGCTTTATTTTTCATCGAATATGTAAAGGCTAACACAGACAAGTGCAACGAGGAAAATGATTTATTTTTAATTGTCGCGTCGTCCCTTTCTGCAGGAGCCTTCAAACCTACACCCAAAATACAAAATCTTGTTAAAATAAATTGCTATTAAAATTCTCATTGAATGCTCAACTCACCCTTCACACGCAGTACTGAACAACAAAGAAATCAATCGTAAATCAAATGAACGCGATTCACAATCACAATGATTGGCGCCCCTCTATATCGATCATAAGTTATCGACAGATGGCCGCTCTAGTAATTAGAGATGAGTTGAAACTATTCCAGTCATACACTGAGTAATTAGTAACATAGAGGCTTCCGGCCTCTATTTTGATTTTAACTATGAGCAGGGGCTCCAGATAAAAATACCATATTACAACGATTGCCAAAAACACAAAATGTTTGTCACTTAACATTTCGATGCATTCAAAAATATCCACAAGCGTTGCATTTACTAATACGTAATCCTAAGAAAAGTCTGTATTTTTGGATATTTACTACCTTACCAATCATGTCTCTACGGCTGAACGAATTTGGAAAAACTTTAGTAGATCATGTCCTGGCATGTCCTAATAAGCATTTGTCCCATGCATAATAAGCCGATAGAAACCTGTGCTAGTTTATAATATTATGAAATTGTATAATTGAAGTGACTTCTATTGATCTATTCAATATATTGCTTGCTCTATGCGATGTTATTCCTTGTTATTTATGACAAATGGTTGGAGTGACAAATGCGATACCACACGTATATAGGACGTGGAATATGTGTCAATTGCAATCTGTTCGTATAATATGTATCACTATTTACTTCATTAATTTGTATTGCGGCGAGAAATTGAGGGCAACAAGTTCAAGAGTGTCACTAGGTGTGACTAGTAAAGGTTATCAGGAGATTTCCTGTGTAATAAATGTATGAAAACTACATACTTAATCGATTATATAAGTCAATAATACATTTTCCAAAAATACCGCAAGACTAGTTTTGTGTCGATTTTTTGTTTAACGATCTACCAGTTTCAAGATACCGTCCAATATTTGATTCAAATTAAAATAAGAACCCGTTTTTAATCTAAGCATAAATTGGAAAATTGATTTTTTTTTCAAACTTCGTTCTATTTTAGCTAGCTAAGCGTCACCATCTTTGTTTGCAAATTCGACATTTGAAATTGCACGAACTATAACCATAGATATAAAACACGTAAAATTTAAAAATAGAACCACAGCAGAACTTGTGAGAGATTGCAAACATTTCTGAAGAAAGCGCTCCCGCCGTAAAATGTTGCAACTTATGCCAGATGATAAACAGTCGCGTCCTTCTTTCCTTTTATTTTTATTTCCTCTCTCACTGGAATTTCCACTTCAATTGCTACTTTTTAGAGATTCTTTTTGTATTATGAAATAATATTGGGTGTCTGGTTTAAATGGGATTATTTTTGAATCGAGTTTAAAGTAAATGTCCGATGGTAATATTGTGAATTTGTATTTTGTTGTTGAAAAGACTACACGAGAAAGACTTTTTGACCGCGTTTCGACTTGCAAGTAACTCGCATGCAAGTTTCATTACATTACAGAATACGGTGGAGCTTTTGATCATATTGTACCTACCTCGGTAGGCCACAATGTCATACAACTTGCACGCGAGTTAGATGCGTATTCTAAGACTTATTTGACAGACTCAATGAATCTGTTATTTTATGCCAGCAAGCTGTTTTAGACCAAAAAGCCGAAATCAGACTACCTCTTTTACAAGAATGTTTGTAGTAACAAGTACCTAGGCATTATAAACACCCGATATAATGTGAATAAGTGTTATTTATTACAGGTACTAAATAAAGCGAGAAAAAGCGATAAAATAACACAGCTAATATGTAGAAAATAACAATTTCGACGATAAAATTGGAATTCTTTATATATCAGGTTATGAAAAACGGTAACGGGTGGAGTAGAATAAATTAAATTTATTCTCCTGGAGTACAGATTCGTGATCGGAATATCTCGCGAATATCTAATAATAAGTTGGAAGTACCCTTTACAAGTACCTGGCAAATGTCTTTGATTTCATACTTCAAGTCATATTTGTTGGTAGAATATATATTTTTGTCCCATATTTTAAGTAGGTATTTGGAATTTGATACATTTATCTATTAAGAAGTGTGCTGTAAATATTGTTACTATGTGGGGTATTTGTGTTTTTTAGCTATTAGTATGATATTATAATGCCGAATGAATCTTACAAAGTATTTCTCAGAAAAAACATGCCTTTGACCGACATGATCCTCGAAGATAAATCAGAAATACAAATCCCATTTATTCGCCAAACACACTTGACCATATCAAACAGAATCACCAATAATCTGCTATTTATGTCCACAGGATTTTATCCGGAAAATTTCCGCGAAAACATCGATCACGCTTCAGAATTTCTCTCAAACGGACCAACCCTTCCGCTGGTCGTAACGATACCCATTTTTCACCGATACCCGTTTGATCGACCCGAGGTATCGTAATTGGTCTTTGTACGGTGAAATTGTTGTTAAAACGTGGTCACTCGAACCAACGCTTTGTGCTTTGCTTGACACAGGTAATAGTTCCGTTACAGTGCTTAAAAAACCGAACGAATATTGCTTTCACGTTAGCAATTCTGACAGTTTGTCGTACGATAAAAAATCCTGTGAATTTTGTGACTGCCGCTCGTATTGAAAGCTACTAGAGCGACGTTTTTGACGTTAGTAATACGGCGGTACTTACATGGTACCTATTCTATTTGACGTGAATTATTTTACTTTAACGACAAAATCTTTACCTACCATATGTAATTCGATAACTTAATAAAATTATTTTGTAATGGACACGTTATTATATTATTACCAAAAAACACGTATGGCATCAAAATTAATAAAAACAAATTTCTGTTCCTATTATACGATCGTATCAATAAATTACTTTACTTCCAGGGTTGGTATCATTACGAAAAATCGATACCAATTATTCGAAACGAACTCAAACAAAAATCACAATCCGCGGCAGCTAATAAACTTTTAATATAATTCGATAACAATTTGAAATTTCCAGTATCGACAACATAACGGGCTCGTAGGTAATTGGTATCGTGTTCGGATCCGATGTTCTATTATTGAAAGGTCGCTCTATTGTTTTCTGTTTAGGCTGCACAGTACGGGTTGATCGGATTGGCCGTGTGTTGTCAGCTGCTATAGTTCCGACGTGTTTTGGTATAATTGTTTTTGTATCACTGTTTCGGTTCCGCCGCGGTCAACACTAGCCCCAATGCCAGCTAATTATTAATGTTGATTTATTTTTAATAGAACTCGTTTTATGTTTAGTTTTCAAAGGCAAAGTGGTTAAGTAAATATGTTACGATCTAATTTTAAATGCAAGTACGTTACTTTAACGTTATTTCAATCATGCTGCATGCTGCAATATCAACTCATTTGTAATTGTGCTGATGAGCAAATAGGCAAAACAAATAGTGCTAAATCATGAGTTTTAAATTGAATGTTTCGCTCTGGGAGCTTGAAACAGATAGCGTTATTAACAAAAAAAAATGTGATCCGCGATAACAAAATCGGTAAAAAGATGTGTACATTACACATGTGTACAATACACATCTTTTTAGCGCTCGTCAAAACTTTCTTGGATATTAAAGATCGTGACGATCGCCTCTAAATTTTCGGGCCAACATCGCTCATCAAACTCATAAAAACTACGCAGAGTTGTAAAAAGACATCTAATAAAAAAGTTTCGCGCTTTAAAAGCGTCACAATATACGTCGTTGATATAAGCGACCACAATAGCATCAGCCCTGCCGATACGAAACTAGGATCGGGTAGGGTGTCACCCTTTGTAGAAAAAATGTATAATAACAATTCACACAACGAGATAAGTAAAAATACGAGCTTGTTAAACCGTAAAAAGTAATAATGGGGAGAGTAAAGTCAACAACGGTTGCATTTGTGTCACAAAATTATTCACGCGCTTTAGGTTTTGTCGCCATTTTTGGGACACCCGGCGTGTGGGACAGTAGGCCTGCCCGGGGGAGCTATAGTAGTGTGAAAAGTATAATAGAAAGTCTTAATGGATGAAAAGCATTTCTTAAATATTAAAAAGGGGATTTTCCGGTAGTGCTTCTTACTTGATGTGAGTAGTGTGACTCTCGAGTTTTGCGGTGCATTTATTGTAATTTTACACTACTTCAGCGTGTGCCCGTCTTGAATGTTCTTGAATCTTGCTATACAAATAACAGCTCCAGAGCAAAAATGCAAGAGTATCTATCCCGTCTATCTATGGCTTCGTTTTCTCTTTACTCCGGCGTTCGTTAACTCAATGCGCTGGCCTTAAAAAGTCTCGATTTTCGTTCGATTTTATTTTTGTTTTGCTTTTTTGCATGAAATTAAAATCCGTTTTGGCAACCCTCCACGCTAAAACGATACATGTTTATTTAGAAAAACATGGTCTCCCAATTAACAGAACCTTTGTTTTGATAAAAGTAAACAAAAATAGTACGTCCTTATTTTTTATTGGACATCCTTTTGTTCTTTCCTTGTTTTACTGAAAATGTCACAAACAAGGTTTTAGAAAACATATTTTCGTTTTAACTTTGTTTTTAGGGGAGAAACCTTTAAAATCGTTTGCTCAAATACCATAATTCCATTGAACAAACGAATATTTCAGTACAAAATATTTACTCTAAAATTTACAGAACACAATCAAGTAGCAAGTCAGTAAAATTGCGATTATTCTATAAGCTTTGACATTTGCGGCAGATGTACGTTAAAATTGGATCACAGTATTGTGTCAGAGCAGCTGACGCGTCTATTTCACTGTGTCAGATTCTGCGTCGAATATTGCAATTGGTCTCCGAGACCGCCTCGCGCACCAGAGGGTTAATAATGACGTACGAATTACGTTAATTTAAATAACAATATTGATGTGCAGTGGGTACTCGAAATTTGAATTTGATTTTAAAATTTAAATTTTTATTTCTCGTGATATATTTTTGGTTGCGTCAAATTTCAAATTATATTTTGTGCCTGTGTTTAACAATGTAACGTTATAATTAGCTCAAACAATTTGTAAATGAATGATTAATTTATGTTTGTAAAGATTTTTCATTCGGATGACGTTAATTTACCTTAATACAAAGTGATTTATTAAATAAGTCCAAAATACTAACGTCATATTTTTAATTGGTTAAAGAGAACAATGGTTGAGCGAAATCGTTCTTTTTGCTGGTTTATTGGCAACTAACTTCTACCCGCGGCTTCGCTCGCGTTAATATAATCTTCCTAGATTAGACAAAAATAATAGCCTATGACCGTGTCTATGGCGCGTCCCATCTATCTCTGTCCCTAAATTCATAAGCGAGTTAGGCGTGCACATATCCTACTTCCTACTATCCTACTAATATATAGGTAGGAATATCACAAAGGATACTTTTTATCCCGGGAGTATGTTCCCTAGGGATAATTTTCGATATTTATGCGGGCGGAGCCGCGGGTGGCAGCTAGTATAATATATATTTTACAGAATTAATTTTTAAAGTGTGCTTGGATTGGAAATCCGAAACTAACCGAAGGAATATCAAAAAATACTGAAAGGAGTCTCGAGCCCGATTTTGATGAAAACTAAAACAACATTTTAGATTTTTGAAAAATCGGTTTTCCTAGTCAAGATTCGAACCGGTTGGTTTTGAAAAAAACAAACATCCTGTATTACACGATCCGAAAGTGTCGCTAATTAGAATCAAATTTTCGGAAGTAATAAAATATGGCAAACTAAAGGATAGTGCTAATTTTTAACAAAGAAAAATATAATTTTAAAAAAATCGTCAATTTTTTTAAGAATCACGCTGCAGTTACAGTTTTCATCAACATTGGGCCCAAGTATCTATAAACTGCATCATTGGATTTTTGAAAAATATCAGTTACGGTTTAGGCGGGTGGGTGCAGTCAGAAATCTTAAAGAAATTTGTTAAAAATGAGCACTTTCCTTTAGTTTCCCATGTGTTAAATTACTTCCCAGAATTTGATCCTTAGTAGCGACACTTTCGGACGGTGTAATTATTAATAATACAGGCATTTTTTTATTTTTCAAAATCAACCGGTTCGATTCCTGGGACATTTATAATATTAGTTACGATATAGGTACCTATACTTTTGGAAAACTACAAAATATCGTACCTAACTTTTTGCCACTCTGGGGGGGAGTCCCTCCTAAAATAGCCTATCTTATCACCTAACATATCCATCGGTCAAGCAACTTGGTCGTTCACCTCGCCATGTGCGCTCCACATTCAATTAAATATTCAATCGCGACGCGCGGCTCCCCGCTGCGGCCAGCATTGTATCGCTCACAACGCGATTAACACAGATTCGTACGATTGTACCTATTAAAGTCTATTCAAATCCTTGTTTCCAATTGACGTTATTTGCACTTAAGCGAATATCAACTTTATTGGAGATAAAATTAGGTTGATTTTGCATTGTGCTATTGAAAATGTCTTTTTTTAAGTTGAAGTGAAAAATGAAGTTTATGCTCAGGTGTTAAAGATAAGTTTCCCTAGACGCATATTTGTTTACATTTGGTAACTAAATTGCGAACGCAGTATAAGTAGGTACCTAGTAGGTAGGTACTGACGAATTATCGCTTCCTCCGCTGACGCATAGATCAAGAGCGCAGAGGTGCTAAATTTAGACCTGAATCATTGCCATTTATAGTGAAGTTAATTCTGTACTAATTGAAGTAAGCCAATTAACACTATTTAGTAGTTTCGTGCCTTTGAGTCTTAAATCCAATTTTCAATATCAACTTTTTAATAGACTTCCGTATCCTTTAAAGACTTTTATAAAACAACAAATACGCAAAGTAAGTACTTTCCGGAGGCAAACGAGAATTCTGCATTTCTCGAGATTTAATGTTAGCTGAAGTAACTCAGTTAATACTTAAATACGTATTTGAAAAAATAATTAGCTTCTAGGAAGGCGAGTGTTTTATTATGAGAAAAGTAAGAGAAGCGTACTTAAAGAGAATATTATAAACTATCTAAAGTACATTAAGCTCGGAATGCTTCGTTTCTTCCGACAAGACACGAAGAACGCCGACGATGACCGAACTAAATTAAAAAGTAATGAATAGGTACTATCATCCTAATCATAGACTTACGTCATCTCTTTTTATTCTATGACCTTAGGAGAATGCATCATCAAATCGTACCCTGTCATTACGCCGGAACTGACCAAGAATCATGAGTAATTACGAAGTAAGAGGCCTCTGATTGAACCTTCCCTGGGCGTGACCATTCTACGTTTGAGTGACAGCTCTTTGTTCACTCCTTTTTGAATTTGGAATGGAATGTTTTGTTTTCTTAACGGATTTTGAACGTTTTTTTTTTAAATTGACCGTTTGATGCGGTCATGTTTTTTTACTGAATTTGTTTGGTAAGTGAATTTAATATTTATAATTATGTTAAGACTGGAAATATTTAATTGTTTCAACGGTTGGAATTCACCTCTTGCAACATCTACCTACCGCCTAACTATACAAAGATTCTGGCACCAGTCTATTATCAAAAGTGGAACAATTCCAATGATAATAACCTAATTTAAATTCAAGAATAAAACGTTTTTATAAGATATCAAATCGAAATTAAATTCCTCAACTTAATAGAACCAAAAATGTAAAAAATTCAATATACTTTCTATACTTAGATAAAGTGAGGCTCGTATAAAAAATTAACACTAATGTAAGAACAGAAGCCTTGAAAGCTTTTACCGTTGCGTAATAATTAATTATTGAAATGAATAAACATTACTCGGGTATTGGGTGTAAACTTAATTAAAAGTTATCGGACGGTGTATCATAATCAACTTTTATCTTTTCCCGAAGTCTCCGTTGCTACTAAATTATTATTCTGTTATACAAATGGGAACGTAGAATAAGAATGATTAAGATTTCTACTGGTGAGAATGACTTTTTATATGTTATAGGGAGAGATTGATTTTGAGGTTCAGTAAATAATTTTTAAAAAAATTGAATAAGTATGGATCTTGTATGGTCTGCAATAAAGATTATTAAATGGGAGCTGGAGTAGAGACTGACTTTTTCTTTTTATATATTTTTATTAAGAGTGAATTAAATAGTGGGTGAACATAGAAAACAATGGGGACCAATCTTCGCGAATGAATATTTCGGTAACAAATAAAAAAAAACCGGCCAAGTGCGAGTCGGGATAACGGTACCCCTTTGTGCGCGACGAATCACGGTTCATGAGATACAGCCTGGTGACAGACGGACGGACAAAGGAGTCTTAGTAATAGGGTCCCGTCTTTCCCTTTGGGTACGGAACCCTAAAAACAAAAACAAAAACAAAAAGCAAATACAACAACCAAACACAAACAACAAACAAACACAAACAACAAACAAACACAACAAATATGAAAATGTTTGACAATACGTCAAATTGCCAAAAAATGTCTAAAGCAACAGAGTATTTTGATTTTGTCAGTTTAAACAAAAAAAAAACTCGAGAATAGATTTTTAACGTAGATTCTCTTTGAAAATAACAGGAAATTGTCATTCAATATCCCCTTCCCTAAATGAAACAGCGCAAAAGATTAAGGATTCGCCAAAGAATAGCCAATTTCATTTGAAAATCTGCGCCATAATCTCGACTAAGCTATGGTCTACGGAATCCTTAATTTCATTAAACCTGTAATAATTAAACCTCCTAAAATCGATGTTAAAATTTCCTTAGTAATTAATCTTCATCAGGACCGCCATTTTATTAGAAGTGACTTTCAACTTTGTGATTAAAAGATAGTTTGATACTTTCAAATTAAATTTCATACTGAGTTGGGGAGTAATATTCCGCGTTAAGCCGAAAATAGGAAATGAGAGTTTGGAATCATCAGGTTACTGATTTTTTTCGTTGTTCCAGAATGTTTTGGTGAATAAATATGGTTTGGTTGGTTTATTCCATTTTATATTTTTATTAGCTTTTGCCCACGACTTCGTACGCGCATATCCCATTTTCCCGATCCCCGTAGGAATTTTGGGACGAATTATACACCTAAACCTTCCTCCATCCATTGGAGAAAACCGCATGAAAATCCGTTCAGTAGTTTTTTTAATTTTATCGCGAACAGACAGACGCATAGACGCGGCGAGGGGTTTGTTTTATAATATGTAGTGGTGATATGATCCGAAAAGGACGATGTCGACTGTACTGCCAATGTCTGCATCAAATTGAAGATTCATATGTGAGTAAGGTTTGTTTGTTCTATTTTGAAACTAAAAGCCAGTTCTCGTACAGCTAATTTAAAATTTAGGGAAATTAGAGGTGCTATTTACAGTGTTGCTATGCAATAGCGAACGTTGCTACAAAGTACGGAAAACCCCTCTGATATAAAACTGATTGACCAATCAACGAACTGTCTTTTCTTCATTCAAGATTTATTTCTCTTTACTTATACACGCTGAAATTTTAATGGTTGTTTTCCCGCGGCAGAACGATTAGCCATCAGTAGTACTATCGAAAAATATAATAACTTAAAAAATAAAAATGTTTTTGTTTTCAAAATATGAAAAAAAAATCATAAACTCGAAAGCGTGAGAAGCAATAGTAACTCACTAGACGTGACGTAGGTACTACAGGCAGAGCGGCTCGCCGACTAAGTGAAAAGCGATTCATAAATGTTCAGAGCAAAATAAGCTCTCGCGCGTAGTATTTTTTTTTGTTTATCACAATTGTTATTATGCCATTTCTTGATTTTAAATTTATTATTTTTTTAAATCGATTGTATTACCAAGACAAACTCATTTCGCTGCGGGAAAACAACCATTCAAATTTCAGCGTGTATATACATATTATCTTTACCGTTTTGCATAGGGAACCCAGCTACCCAATCTACATTAACTCCCAACTCTTTCACCATACCACACCATAAAATCTCACTCGAAATAACACCTCAAGCTGGGAACATCACAGCCACAAACTCCCACCGGAAAAGCCCTTATTACTTATTACCCAACTCGGACTAACGAATACGAGATAAAACCAGTTATAATTAAAGTTTAACTGCCAGTAATAAAACTATAGAAATAATTATGTTAATTATTTTTGGAGCTATCGGACACATTCATCATGCTGTCCGTTTGGTGAGACTGTTTCGGGTGACAGTTTAAATAGTGGTTTTGTTTCAATAAATCTTTGGGCTGAAGATGTAGTTAAATTTTAGTAGCTAGTAGTATCTGTAACTGACATTGTATTGAAAAGAGTTTTTAAAGGTATGCGGAACAAGAAGTAAAGTTCCGCACACCTCCACTGTAGTGGGAGGATCCTCCTACCAGACGGTTGTTGTGTCTGGTGGGCAACTGCCCGATAATTGATATTCGGACGACTGAATATGTTCAAATCGCACGGAGAACTTTGCTTGCGCGATGCAGGATTTCGTTGGTAGTTCGTCGCTGACAGGATATATGGCGTTGCGGTTCTTTTTGTTGCCGTACAAATTTCGCTTCTTAGTTTTTCATGTGGCGGCATTGATACCGCTACAAGTTAATAGTAAAATCAAGTTTATGTTCTTGAAAGAAAGAATAAGATACACACATAATTTCTTGCACGATCTTTCTATAGAGATCTACGCTTTTGGAACTGACTGGTAATTCGAAAATGTCTGACAACGATTTTTTTAAATAAATGGTTTGAGTCTGACTCCTTTAAAAATATTTGTTAAAGGTGTTTTAATTGCTAACCATGCGTCAGAAATGATCAAATCTTTCATTCGTTTAATCGTTTGTTTGAACGCGCTAATTTTCGCGCTAAAATTCATGAGGAAGACTTTCGTAGGCTTTACGGAAACAGACGATGACAACTGGAAATTCTTAAAGGAACGGGAAAAAACGGAATATGCACGAACGAAGTTGCGGCAAAATCTAGTTAGAAATAAATTTAAACAGTTTAGTGTGTCTCAGAAAAGTAATCAGGAGACGTTATATTCAAAGCTATTTTGGTCGACCTAGATTAAATTTCACATTTTGCTTTTTTCGCTTCAATACCGTGATAAGTCCGACAGTTCATTTGTTTTTTTAACGCCTTCTGAAAAAAATACCGTCGGACTTATCACGTTATTGAAGCAAAGAAGCAATTTATTGAAATAAAACCCAAATAAAAAATATACCAGCACTGTTATTAATAAACGAACTTAATAATGAAGCAGCTCATTAAAAACTAAGTCAAATTGAATATTAAGGAATTAAAAAAAGGTTTTCAACTACCGTCGTTACCCAAATCTGTCAACCGCCTTAAAAGAAAGGGAAAAAAGATAAAAGATAAAGCTTGACAGTTCTAATGCGTTTCTCTCTTTCATAGATTATTATGGAAGCTAATTATACGAATGGAATATTAATTAAGAGCTGTTTTATTAAAAGTAATTAGGAATCTAATTATTATTCGACAGTTATCGCGCTTATTAATTATTCTGACGGATATACGTGGATAACATGTTGATGTATGTGCTTTGTTTTGTAAATCTTTTAACTGTTTTGGTTCTCTGTATTAGAATCTATTCCTTTTCTTTTATTACTTTTTTCTGTAAATTCATGAAGCTGAACAAATGATGTAGATTTACTACATGATTTGTGAAATAGTCTTTTTTAGGGTTCCGTACCCAAAGGGTAAAACGGGACCCTAGTACTAAGACTCTGCTGTCCGTCTGCCACCAGGCTATATCTCATGAACCGTGATAGCTTGACAATTGATTTTTTACAGATTATGCATTTCTGTTGCCGCTATAACAACAAATAGTAAAAATGAAATAAAATTAAAAATAAAAGGGAGCCCCCATCATCATCATCAGATTAGCCTTTTCCCAACTATATTAAGATCGGCTTCCAGGCAAACCTGACTCAGCCGAATACCAGTATTTTACGTGGAGTTGCTGCTAACCAGACCGTTTCTTCTAC
The DNA here is from genome assembly GCA_002192655.3 of Mamestra configurata. Lineage (NCBI taxonomy): Eukaryota > Metazoa > Arthropoda > Insecta > Lepidoptera > Noctuidae > Mamestra > Mamestra configurata. Next base: position 82,375 of record NDFZ01005034.1, read on the forward strand.
TACTGGTGTCAGATTTTCTGGTTTCTGACAATCCGTAACGACTGCCAAAGATCTACAAATGACAGCCGGGACCAACGGCTTAACGTGCTTTCCGAGGCACGGAGGAATCTCGGTATGTTAAGATGGTCACCCATCCAAAGGCCGACCTCAGCAAGCTTTGCTTAACCTTGAAGATCGACCCGTGCGGCTGTTATTATTTAGCCATGAGCTAAAAAAGAAAGAAAGTAAAAAGATAGCGATTAATCCTTTTACTGTCAACATTACTGAAAATCGGGAAATAGGCGAGTAAATACGGCTTCTGAGCCTCTCCACCGTATCTTTTCCCGATACTCGATTCAAATTATAAGCCCCAGTCGGGGGAGATTCGACACTTTGGAGCCAATAGATATTTTTATACGTCATTGTCGAGATATGGCGGTTTGGAAGCCAGCGACTTATGTAACTTATATCTATTTGGGGAGATATTGATCGAATAATATATGTGCTAGATCATAGGCCTATCTGTTTTCTTCTTTAGGGCTCCGTACCCGAAGGGTAACCAACGGAACCACAAAGTGTGTGTATTAGTATTGCCGCTTTTATAACAAATAATAAAAATTAAATTAAAGGGGGCTCCCATCCAAGAAACATATTTTTTTTTCGGTTTATGGTACGGAACCCTTCGTGTGAGAGTCCGACTCGTACTTGGCCGGTTTTTTTATCTATTTGGTTTTAAAAAGTATTTATCAAGTACCTACCAAAAGTTTTTTTTAGATTCTTATTTTTAAAATGATTAAAGAATCTAGTAACTCAAATTATCGAAATTTTTTCTAGTCTACAAGGTAAGGAGCTTGTTTGAACCATGTTTAAACTTCTACTTTATTATTTTTATTTCCATTGTATTTGAATGTTTCAGTAACTTTGCCGAAGGTAGTAAGAATTCAATCATAAAACAAAAATAAAGCAGACGTCGTTTAATATCAACGGCATATCATTCCTTTCAATAATTCAACACAGACCGAATGACATATCCGCATCGCACGCAAGAAAACAATTTCTAGGATTGTCTCCTAAAATCCTTCTACTTACATAAAACAACATTTTATTATCCGTATTCCCAACAATACGGATAAAATAAACATCTTAGCTTGTCGTCTATAAAATGCAGAAAAAACAGAGGAAAATGAACATGTTCTTTCATTCGCTCATGAATGTAATTACTTCGTGTCCTAGTGAATGAACTTAAGGAACTTATTGTAATGAATTTTAATGTCATGCGGTCCTTATGCAAATCTTGGCCTCATTCCATTCGGTCTTTTAATTCTTAGATTATTACTCAATGAATAATACAGTTAATTTGTTTTTGTTATGGCCGTTGGGAGAGATAGCGGTTTATGCTACGCTCGTATGACTGACTCTCAGTTAATTATGTTTGATTCTAATAGTTTTGAAACTTAGACTAGTTTCTAGAACCAATTAATTTAGCAATAATTTAAGCTGCTGTGATTGGTTCACTTGTATTGCGATCAATTGTGACACATCGAGAATTCATTATCAGAAAATGGCACGAGTCCACAATTAATTATTTTCAGGAAAATTGAGTCTGACAACACATTTGAGTAAAATTTATTTTGTCTCTTTGAAAATTCAATTTAGTACTAAAATAAATATGCAATAACTCTCCCTATGTCAGAAAGCCGAAGTCACGAAATGCTGCTGTTTCCAATTTTTCAGACACTTCTCTATTTTCATATTACACCAATACCTACACTTAATCCCAAAATTCCCGCCCCCAACAAGGTCACAGCTCGATTCGCGCCATTTTTTCCGCCATTTTCTTTTGTAATCCAGGTCACGTGCACAATATTGATAAGTTGTCGCAACGTGTGCCCGATATTTGCATGGCTCGACGTCGATTAGTGCCTACTTTTGCTCCATGTTCCCTCACATATGGAGTTGAAGAGTTTTACTCAAGTTTTTTTCCGTGAATTTTTGTCGTGAGAATTTGGGTGATAGGTACGCGTATTGGGTGGGACTTGGAAGAGTGTACATGCGTTCTTTCTTTTATAAGTTCGGCGTTTGTTTCTATGCTTTGCTAAGTTAAGCCGAAGTAATCGATTGATCAGGGTCATTTTAAATTTGATACACCAAACTCTCGTGTGAGTTACTGAACTCTGCCAATTAATGCTTTTTTGCGCTTCAGTCAAGCGTTCAATGTGTGTTTTCATTTGAATCAAACTCGCGCTTGAATTGGTTGCTATCTAATTATAACATTGAATAATAATTGTATCAAAGCAAAAAAAAATACAAACAAGTTTGAAAGTACTTAGTTAAAGGACGACTTGGTTGAGGTACGAGATATTAAGAAAAAATTGTTAACAAGACATCCATTGGTGCAAACATAACGATAATATCGCATAGATAGATGATGCATCTCCGAAGTGTTGACAAGTTACTTAGCATTTACAACCTAACACCCAACATGAAGATTACCCAATACAAGTACTTCGGTACCTAATAAATAACCGATATTTACATCAATCAGTTCTGTGAATTAGCGTCTTCATGTAACACTACAGAAACACCACCCGTCTCTGTCTGACACTATGGTTATGAAAGAGACGCAAGTATCCTGCAGGTGTGTCATGATTGAGGTGTGACATTTAACGGCTCTTTGTGCCATTGATTTGAAATTGGAAGCAAGGATGTGAGTCGTTAAGTTGGTAAATGTTTTTAGAAAGTTGGTTGTTTTAAGAGACGTGTGTCTTACCCGTAAATGGATGGTTATTTGAACTTTATGTTTTTAATTGAGAATTTTGCTTGGCACAGTAAAATGTATTTTATATGGCGTCGCTATGCGCAGATCAGCCTTTACCTTGATATTTTTAAACAAGCTGATGGTCCGATTAATTAATTTTTTACTAGCTGCCACCCGCGGCTCCGCTCGCCTGAATGTCGAAAATTATCCCTAGGGAACATACTACCGGGGTAAAAAGTATTCTATGTGTTTTTTCAGACTATAATCTACCTCTGTGCCAAATTTCATCAAGTTCCGTTCAGCGTGCTGACGTGATTGAGTAACAAACATCCATCCATTCAAACTTTCGCATTAATAATATTAGTAAACAAGTATAGATAAGTCAGCAATCCAATCTAATCATTAGTTTTTGGGTTTCAAGGGTAGAAAAAAAATCAACGTCAATATGATAATTTCTCAATTTTTGTGTTGGTTACTAATAAAACAAACGACCAAGTTCGTACAGAATTTCTAAAACTAAAACATCAGCCTTACTTAACTTAGACTTGGTTCGTGGTTTTAAAAGCCAGAATGACAGTTGAAGTCCCCAATCCCGCTGATAGGCAACGAACGACCCCAGAGATAAAGTTTTTTTAAGGTACAGCCCAAAAGACGTCTTTGGTACTATTTAAGTGATGTGTAAACCGTGTGTATGTCGCAAAAAAAATGCCGAAGGGATTTCAAACGCTTTTGTAGTGATCATGATTGGAGTTTTTGCCGGATTTATCTTATTGTCTCTAGAGGATTAGACTGTAAAAACTTTGAAACTTCAGCCTTAAGCTTGAATTTAGACTTTCTCTATTAAATCCGTCCATTAAGCACTAAAAATCGCTTGAAATGGGATATTTTTTTCTGATCCCTAAGAGTACTTCTTAAAAGTTCTTTACAATTCAAATACAGAGCGATATTTAAGCACACGACCAGCATTAATTAAAACCTAACTTAACCCAACCTCATAAAAGTAATAATATAATGAAATGTTTGTTTAAATTTAGAACAGACACCGCCATGACAGCTGTCAGGCCGCAATTACTGGTGAAAAAGCGCGCGTAACTGCAAATGAAGCGTAGTAAATGATTCAACCATGTTTAACAAAGTATTATTATTATGTTTTTTAAATAATTATGTTACGTGTGTTCAGTTACGGGCTGTTAATTTGTTTGTTAGGCTACCGTCGTGTATCGGTAAGTAATAAATTGAGCATGAAATAGATTAGGGTGTGTTCAGAGGTAATGGATGACGTCAGCGTCGGGTCGTTCGTTCGGAGCGACATTTTGGGATTGGAAAGTGTTCATAAACTGAGATAAATTCATCGCGTATGAAATAAAATTCATGTGGTTACGATATTTTTATGAAAAGCTTTTTTTTTACGAATAAACGTTATTTTTCTTGAGTTCAAGCTTACGAAAATATTGGCTTATTGGTATACAACCAAGCCAGTCAGAAAAAAAACATTTGCTTGGAAATCGTACTGTGCACCATACAGTACCTACTAAATGAACGTTATTTCAAATTGCATTTACCCAAGATAGACTTTCCTTCAACCAAAGCCGCAGCTCTAGGTACTTTTTTCTTTCAAAAACCCTTAAAAGCACGTAAACACGCTGCTAAGAACATTCAAATTATTTCAAACAGTCGCTCGTATATTTCAAGGCGAGCTGTTACCGTCAGCTGTATTTGGAAACACCTTTAAAGTTGAAACCCATGGCCGCCAATGTTTACCCTCACCTAGCACGTGTTAATACAAAAAACCTATAAAAACCGAGCAAGAAGACAAAAAAAAGAAAAAAAAGTTTAGTCTATGATCTCTCGTGACGTTCAATTTGAAGTCTCTGTAGTGGTTTTAAATGTTTTTCTTGAGCACCTGCCGTTAGACGGTTAACATCGATAAAAATTGTAATAAAATGTTCGGTATTTTTTAATATTAACGATTGTTAAAAAAACATTAGTATAGGTAGCCGTATGTTACACGGTTCCGTACCCACAGGTTTTTAGTATTATTTTTTTGGGACTGTTTCCTGTGTTTAAATTATGGGTGGGTACATATTTTTTATTGATCATTGATCACATGCATTCAATAAAACTCAATTTATAATGTTTGTTTTTGAACGTTTTTATTTACCCATCTGTTACATATTAATTTACTACGTAATGTGGACCTTATGAACAAGCATTAAAAATATATGTAAATACTCGCCTGTACCAGCGGTTTTGCCCGGAAAAAACAGAATCCTGCAGTAACGTACATATGTCTCGGGACAAAATCTTTCGTGGTCCTGTAAACTTAACGAGGCCAGGGAATCTACTTATGTTCCAAATTTCATCCAAATTCGTTCAGCCGTTGAGAAGATGGTGAATTACAACTAAAACATTTTTACATTTACTTATAATATTCGTAAATATCTAAGTAGCTACAGTTTTCTAGTACCTACCTGTTTGGCGCAATCGTGAGGCAGTCTATATTTTTTTAAAGATTGTCCATTTTTCATTTTATTGTTACATATACATGAGTGTTCGATTCCAATTTTTTTTTTTCGCTTTTTTCAAAAACCAAAACCAAAATCAAAAGTCATTTATTCAAATTAGGCTGAGTGCCAGCACTTTTTGAACGTCTAAGTTCAACATAAAGACAGTCCCCCAAAACGTCCGCTCGTCACCACTTCCTAGTGTTTTAGCTGGGAAGAAGAAGTAGCGCAACAAACTCCCCAACAACATTTGCTCCTTCTAGTCACATAGTTTGTTAATAATGCTCATGCTTTCCATTCTCAGGGTAAACAGTTGATATCGACACCGAGGGCGTTAATAGCACTTAGGGCATTGCTTATCAAACGTTGTATTAAGTTTCAAGATTGCAATCACAAATAGTATATGGTGTGGCAGCTGGCAAACCATATATTTCACTAGTAAGTCTAGTATGGACTATGACTAGATACTATAATAATAATAAACGTTTATTTCGACCAACAACGGATCGTAGCACACACATTACACAATAAAATAATAATAAAAACACACACACGTAAAAATACCACAAACATACATACATATTACTGGTTCCGATTGTAAGTGAACAATACAGCAATGGTTCAGGTACTGACAATCGAACCTCTGCGCGAATGCCCTCAGGATGCCGCTGAATCTAGCCCGAACTGCGCACCAGGGATGTGCACCGTTTTCGCATAGTAGAGTAGAAACAGTCTACTTGTGACTCGGCGAACATCCCTGATGCGCTACAGAATCGGGGCAGCCCCATCAGCACTCTGAAGGCATTATTATATTGCACACGCAAGGCGCTGTACCATGACTGGGATTGGGAATAGGATATTTTCAAGCTCATATATTCACTTTTAATGATAAAAGTCGTTTATTTAAACTTGTAATTATATTTCTTATAAAACAAGGAACCCTAAACATTCACATTTACGTTATGCGGATTTTTATTATTTTTTCATTCTTATTATTTTATTTTTTTATTTATAATTTTCCATTTAATTTAATTTGTATTATTTGTTGTAGCGCCAATAGAAATACGTACTCTGTGAAAATTTCAACTGTCTACCTATAACGGTTCATGAGATACAGCTCGCTGACAGGCAGACGGACGGACCGTCCGGTCCAAAGGGTAACCAACGGGTATCCAATGGAACCCTATTGGTTACCCTTTGGGACGGACGGAACCCTAAAAATGCCATCGGCACGGAAGCAAAAGCAACATCTCTGTCTTGTCAATAGACATTTCATTTCGTATTATCCTCTTCAATATTCCACGAGTATATTCCATATAGGTAAGTTAACCCAATATCTAATTAGAGATACGATACGCTAAGATAATATTCGAAAACTAAAAGTTGCCGCATACCGTATTCTCGTATCTCATATACTAGAGATTGTCTCATAAGTTTGTGGTGAAGCTATTACAGATTGAGATAGTGAATGCATATTCAGATTTTTTGTGGATCGTAAATTAGGAGGACGGATAGTGTGTTGTCAAAATACGCGATTAGTCCACAGCAAAAAATTTTCAACTTCAACCCACTTACAAAAAGTTTGAAGAATATGAAAAAATCGTCATTTTAAAGACTTTGTAGTCTTCGCCTTTGCAACACATTAAGAACATGCGTTTTCTTCAGGTATCTCTATCGAAATTTTATGTAAATCTAACTGATATTATACTAGCGGACGTCACGCGGTTTGACCCGCGTTGTTCCCGTTCCCGTGAGAGTACGGGGATAAAATATAGCCTATGTTACTCGCTGATAATGTAGCTATCCATTGCTGAAAGAATTTTTCAAATCGATCCAGTAGTTTTTATGTTTCCTCTTTATAATATTAGTATAGAAATGCGGAAGTAAGTTTGTTTGTTTGTTACGCTTTCAAGTAAAAATCAATGAACTGTCTCCAGTATATGTATATACTGGAGACAGTTATCTATTGGTTATTTTTGCGAAAATAAAACATGAACGTGAGCGAAGTTTCGCTCGCGTTCATGTTTTATTATCAAGTTTTATTATTGACTAGCTCAATAACAAATTATTCAGTATAATGATTTTTACGACTTATCAATAAAAACCATTAAGACTATTTCGTCCGCCTAAAGAATAAGTTTAAAATTCATTTAACGATATGAATAAAACCATTTAATATAACTTCACACAAAGAGTCAATAAAAATCTATTTCAATGTTAGGCTATAATTAATTCATAATGAATAAACGAATTCTTTGGAGGCTCCATATTAATTTGCATAACTGTTTTTCAACACTGGCCTTCGCAAGTATTATTTTACTTCTATAGTCAATGCTGTCAAGTTTGTTAAGCATCAAATATTTGATCATCAACAAAACTTTCTTACGTATGTCTTTTGACCTATTATTTTGTGTTTAATCGATGTTTTATGGCCTGAAATTATGCCTTTTCTACGACTCTAATGTTGCAAGTTGTCAACCAAAGTTATAACTCTAGATAGAAGTCTAGATATTAACTATTTAAACTCCGGTTATTAATACTTCAAGATCCTTAATGCTGTGATGCGTTCTATCGATAAGTCACTATTTCTCTTTATTTAATTAAAATATATTCAATTGGCCCAGGCGGAGATCGCAGGGTGAGTTGCCAACTTGCCAGTCTATTCTGATAAAATTGCACAGTGAAAAATCAGGTCGAGTAAGCGTGAAGTGAACTGTCATTCCACTCAGAAGCTATCGGTTGACAGCTCACTTCACCAAGTTTTAACGGTGAGATGTTTACAGAATAGCACTGAAGGATGCAGGAATCTTCATCAACAAAGACTGGTCCTAAATAGCCATAGACAAAGAGAAGTATAAGGCAATGGAGAGGCTTTTCCTCTACAAAGAAAATATAAACTAAGGAAGCCTAAGGATACATAAAGGCTAGTGTCAAAATTTTGATGTTTTCATCGTCTTATTAAATATGAATACATTGCCCATCAGTCAAACATCTATAGGTCTTAACCTGTCACACTGTCTCAGAAACATGTTCATTTTCGCTCGTTAATTTTTACAGCTACGTTATTACTGTTATCAAGCTAATAAATTAATAATAGACTGGAGAGAAACCGACGGTTCTAATATTATAAGGATGAATAAGGGCTTATAAATCTTATAATGCTTGCATTTATTTTTAAAGCATAATAAAAAGAAATAGTATCATCAAAATAGGTGGACAAATTTTAAGAAGAAAGTCAAAAAGTTTATTTGCGTCAAGCATGACACATACCAAAAAAAAAATCAAATAAACTAAATTACAAAAGTTATGCAAGTATTTAACACAGCGTTCAGTAGGTACATCTAACCAAAGATATCCAAGCAAAAAAAATCATTAAAGTGATTTCATTTTGACCTAAAATAATAAATTGCCGGCACACTAGAATAAACACATCCATTATGAGTAGATACTTGACGGGGTCCTGTGCGCCTGCACATTTGTAGCATCAGAATTTTGAGTTATAAATCAAAGACATGGATGTATTTATGCTTTGGGTAACCAACATTTTTAGTGTATTTTCGTATCTAATGCGTTTTTCTTATTTGTTTTGTTACCATTGTCCTTATATTGGTGGTCTGAATGATTTTCAAAATTTTGGCCATCTATTTTAATGGGAGCTTATATAGCATAGTCTACATGTACATAATTATTCACGACTAATTTCGCCCGCGTATGTATTTTCATGTTTTATTTTTGCGCGGATCCCTAATACTTTTTCCAAAATAATTAGCCCGGTTACACCTTAGCTATTACACATTAGCTATATGCCAGAGAAAGCCCCATTTAAATCGGTCCCGCCGTTTCGGAGACTAACCAGAATAAATAGACAGACAAACAAAAGAACAAAAATTTTAAAATTGATTTTCGTTAAGACTTTCATATGCATTCAGTAAAAAGCTATGATTGTGATATTGCAAACGGACACTTAAATTTTATTAATTTCCATAGAGCAATTTTAAAATAATTTCTATGATAAAGCGTTGTCGCATAGTCGCGTCGCGTCGCTTGCAAACTAAACTATGCATGATCCGTCGATGACGCTACATAGATAATTATAGACCAATGTGATAATGTGCTTCGAAATTCAATTTCGAATTTATAAATAGAATCAGATAAATCTAATACTATGTATGTATTGGTCGAACTCACACTAAAGAAAATAAAAATTTCATAATCCTTTACCCGTTTTAAAGATACAATCATAATTTTTTAATATTTTCTGTGGATGAATATGCATGGATAGCAAACAAGCAGTTGGTCCACCTAATGTCATCCGTGATTTGTCCTGTACGTCATCAGCATAACATAGCAATACATGAGCATCACAGCCTATTTTATTTTCCTTGTCAAAAATCTGCCAGTAATTTCCAAGCATCTTAGATCAATATTCCAGAATCTAGCCATATGTATTTCAACTTCAAACTAAATTATACCAGATCCGCTGAGGTCCAATTGGGTAATATTTCATCCTGAATCCCTTGGGAGGCTGGCAGAGTTTGGAAGTAGCTTTCGGCTCCTTCACGATACTTCTGCTCAATGTCATCGTCTTCTGTTGCTCTGTTTTGAATCGGTGGACTATATTTAGGGAATTTGTTTACTAATGCATCTATTTTTGGTTGGCTTAACGTATTTCCAAGTTAAGGTTAACGTGTTATATGTTGTTATGGTACATTCATCAGTTACTTCTTAGGAACTTCTTGTGTTAAAATTAGTTGGATTCTTTCCGCAATAAAATCTGATGCTCAGCTTATAAATACAGAAGAGTCACACTAATTCAGAACTACTAAAAACTAGGGGGTACCGAATTCTTGGAATTTTCCGATTACGGTATTGTATTAAAAAAAACAAGAAAACATTATAAACGCATTTCAGAATGCAAGCGAAAAGGAAGTCCTGCCAGGGTTGCGGAATTTGTTCGAAATAGTCACCGCGGCCTTCCGCTCCACCCAGGCCGGAAGAAGTCATTTGATGATTTCCCATCCTTAAAAAAAAAAATGTGGTGGACTACTGTGCACGTAAGATTCTTCAAAAAGTATTTTCTCTCCAACTAAAAAGTCTACAAAGAGCCAAAATCTTAACTAAGTATAATTTATTACATTCTTCATAATTAGGCATATAAAATTAAAGCTAAGAAGGCAAAATGTCCTAATTTAACAACATGTAAGATCTAGCCGAGGTTATGACATTAAAAGACATTAAAAAACAGACGTAACCTTGGTCTCATAATAAGTTAAATGTTTAAGAGGAGAATTTAGCTCTGAGTGTTATATCTAGACAAAAGTAATTCTAAACGTATCGCCTTTAATCGTGGGCTGTAGGATTAGCAGAATTTTGTGAAGAAGCAAGTCCCGTTATGAGAATAGAAACAGTGATTCATTCAAAAGATGAAAATACTGATTCACATGTGTGTGTGACATTAATTGACCAGAGATGACCTAAGATGATTTCGGTAGTTGGTATTATAACTCAGCACTCAGAAGGTTATCTAAGAGCAATGTTTGTAGAAACTGCAACTGATTTGGAAGTCAGTGATAGTTTTTATTCCCATTATTAGCTTGTGCCAGCGGTATCGCATGCATGAAAATCAATGGATATCCCGAGGAATAACATTCCTGAGATGGAAAATATCTTATGGCCCTTCCAGTATCAATATGGTCTACTCGTGTTCCAGGTTCCGATCAGCCATTAAGACGAAGAGGTTACAAACAGACCGACGGAGTTACATTCGTATATACATACATATTTAGTACCTATGTATTCTAACCAGAATCTAATTAACTAGAAAACGTCAGTCGTTTTAACACGAAAGTTCAGACTGGATGAGTGAAAACTGTAAATGCAATAAAAACTTAGATGCCAGGGAATCTTGTTAAGTCAACGTCTGTTCAAGTCAACTTTAAAGTTAAACTAACATAAACATTTTAAGTAACTTCGATAGAGTCAAATTAATGCGGAGTGCACTCACAAACTTGAGTCATTGTTTTATTAATGAATAGAGCGTCAGTTTTATCTTATCCATTTATCTTTTATAATTATAGTTTTAACTTAACTGTTATCATTTTAAGTTTGAAGTGGAACCTGCTAGGTTAAGCTAAATCAGCGATATCGTTATGACGTAAGTTTTTAATATTTTTAGCAGTCGTAGAATTATCTCCATCTTATTATATTCCAATTCCAATTTCCGTAAAAGAGGTTGATCATCATCGATATGATGATCAACCTCTTTTACTAGATAGATCAACTCGTTGAACTTTGAATTGAACTTAGTAGAATAGGGGGTCTAAAATTTCTGTGTTGACTATACAATGAAGCAAAAACAGGCTTGGTAGTGTCGTTAATTGTGAACGACACTACTGGTACTGCGGCTGGTAGTGTCCTTGCCAAAAAAGGAAAATGTTGCTATTAGAATGTTATGTTTAGATATGTACCAATGTTTAAAATTTTAGTGAGACGAGTTCTTCTAAGTTCAGAATCAGACAATCTAATAAACTAAAGAGACAATTATAATATCCTAAATAAAACAACAGAGGAAAGAAATAAAACTACAAGATTGTTATTATAAGTAAATGAACATAAAAACATGTGAAATAATAACAGTAATGAAGACGTTGTGTAATCTGTACAAAGTACACGACTCGCATATTTATGAGAGATGTTACACAGCCTTGAACAACTTGTGTTCAAGTCTTTAGACGTTTTTATGTTTGTGACATGCCGCGGTTAAGTCCTTTCTAAATAGTATAAAATAAAATTCTTGTCTGCCTCTACTTCTTCTCAACGGTTTTTAACGAAGAAGTTTTGAGTCAATGATTTGCACCCGTGCAAAGCCCAGACCCGGTCACTTGTTCTAAATATATATTATTATAAAGAGGAAAGATTTGTATTTTTGTATGTGACTTGAATTAACTTAAATACTACTAGACCGATATGAAAAATTCTTTCAGCAATGGATAGCTACATTATCAGCAAGTAACATAGGCTATATGTTATCCCCGTACTTCCACGGGAACGGGAACTACGCGGGTGAAACTGCGTAACGTTCGCTAGTTTTAAATCAATCTTTTCAACGTACACCGTTTAAAGAAGATGTTATTATCAGCGTGGCAGAGTGGTGTCTATAACAAAGATTGTCATTCGTAAAGCAAAAAAAAAAATCCCGATATCGGAACCGAAACCTACACAAATTTTAAACATCGCAATACATTCAGTTTTTTAATACTTGGAGGTCATTTTCATGGCTCCAAAGAATGTTTGCCAAATAAAATGCGGACGAGATTCCGGAATATCATTATACAGATCATCTTTCTTGTTTCGAACATTTCAAAAACGTTTACTTAGAAGTACTTTTAGGTTAAAACCATTCACTATTACTGCCAAAAGTACTGTGCTACATATAACTGACTCAATTCTGAGTAAAGCACTTGATAAGCATGATGATTCAGTAGTCGGGAAAGCTGATGAGGTTTTGGCTATATAAATAGTAACCAGAACTATAAATCCCAGAGGTGATTCGTTAAAAGACGGCGAAGTCGATGTAAGAGCAGTTGGCAATAGACATAATATACAAAACATAGTTTGTAGGTCTTTATTTGCTATTCGAGAACTCCCACGGATTGCTTCACAATTTCTAGGAAACAGTTTTATACCAGTAACTATCAAAGGGATTACTTTTAAAGTTTCGTTTTATAAAAGGCAAGCTTTTGGTCAAAGTAAAATTGAAAAAGAGAGATAATTTTGCGTTTTTGAACTAAAAAATAAATATATTGTAAACATGTGGTGGGGTTTGAATTCATTTGATATTATTATCTCTAAATATAGTAATTTTTCAGCAGAAACCAGTATATCTACATGTATGTCATGTAAAATATTTACTCCGCTCTTGTTTTCTAATTGTATGTGTGTACTTGTTTAAATTCTCTCGTTTGGCAGTATTATTGGAATTTCAATGACTGCATTTTCGGTAATACTATACCGTGAAATCCTTGTGAAAGTCAATAGTGTTGCCAACTATTGCATGTGATTGCATGCTGTTGAAGGAATGTGGGCGTACACAAGGCAAGAGAATACAGAAACCAGACGTGATGTTTTAAACCGCATTATCTATTCGTATGTCAGAACAAACTGCATCAATTTACCATTAGTTTGTTTGTCCTCCAACTAGAAATTGAATGGATTCTGCAAATGCACAAACGAGGTAATTGTGTAATTGTATTTGGGTCACCGAAGACTAGACTCGAGAATCTAGACTAGGTTGTATATGTCTAACTATATTGCTTTTGTGTTCTTGTTGTTCGTTGTTTTATAGAAATGTTAATTGGGGCAATAATACTAAAGTTTAGAAGTAACCTGTGTTAGTTTAAACCGATATATTTTTAATTAAATATTTTGCCACTTTCTGGTATTGAAATATCTTAAAAGCCAGCTTAAGAGGTGGCTTATTCAAATTCCAGTCAAATCTTAATTATGTCGGCGTTGAAATCAGAAAAAGTCAAAGCCCTCTAAATAAATCCGTAGCACTGACGTTGATCACAATGAACTTGGAAAATATCAAAGCATTTTTAGTAAGAAATTCGAATATTAATTCACAACCCTTTCTAATCCCCGTTGAGAGAACTTTTAGGATTATAAAAACGGATTAAGCCAAGAATTTAAGAGCAAATGAAAATTCAACATAGAATTTGTAGTGCTTAATAAAACTCATGGTTTCACTCTATGAGCAATTTGGCAAACAATGGTGAGTTTTATTAAACTCCTAAATAAAATGGCTGAACTTTTTTATGGTGAACGCGTGAGTTCCTTTTATTTGTTCTTTGATACCTTTGTTTCTTAGAAGGGCTTCTTGTTTTTAAGGAAATAATATTCTGCTCGCAATTTTGAAACGAAATCTAATATGACTCGCGAAGTCACAAAAGTGATTCCAAATGAGGATTTTATAAATGAAAATTTGCGAATAAACAAGACAAATACTACTTTATATCCCGGTTTTGCTTCTGATAAAAAAAGTGAAAATATAAAACAAGCAAAGCATAAACCAATTACAATTTTATTTATATTTGCTAAACCTATTTATCTTGATATTTTCTCATATACCAAAGAGCATTGATATACATTATTCATATATACACCACAATACACACATTTATAATCCTGTCTCAATCGAGGCCTAAGATTACAATTGCGCAAGTGTGTGGCATGTTTACATTTATCGCGTTTCAGTTAATGAATACGCCGCTCGATCACATTGACACTGCGTTCTTAGAAACAGTATGATAAACAAACACACGGACCAACCGGTGTACTATTACATATGTTTACATAATCGTTTCTACTAAACGTCCACACAGATAAACTCTTTAGAGAAACGGTCCCGATTCCCGATTGTTTGTTTTATCAAAACGCTCCACGCATCGATACTTCGACGAAAGAAATATTATTCATTGATTGACTAAACGTTTCATAAATACTGATGGAGATTGAGAGTTCAAATAAACAGAACATGACGAAATAAATGCTACAGCATCAAGCATCGATAAAAGTAATCACACTGCTAACGATATTGCTCTCTAAAAAGAAGAAACAAAAATAAATTCAGCAAAGTTTATCTTTGTCCAAAATCTTATTTTCTTCGTAAAGTGAAATGGCCAACAATTTAAATTACTTCAGATAAAAGAGAATGTAATTAATACGGGTACTCAAAATACAAAAGAGGGAAGCTTAGCAATTTTGAATTCTTGGCGATGCAATAATGGTTATCTTAATACATTATTATCAAATCCTTAAATATGGAAGTGGGAGTAAAGTAGGAATACTAGTTATAGCCCTCCAATATGGTTGGGTCTGAGCCAAAGTGATGGAAATCAGAATGTATTTCGTTATATATTCCATATCTCAATTCTTATTGACCATTTCGATGAGCAGTCCACGATGCAATTGACCTTCATTTGCGAAATGGAGCGCGATATCAATTCTTTGCGAGATTTTTCTTTGTTGTCTCTCATCGTCGTTTCATTCAGTTTGCCCGTAGCAATTTTTACATTTCCTCATTTCTCCAAAATCATTTTATATCATGATATCATCGTCTAGGTTATTTGCTCTACGAGTTCGAATGTTCTCGGAACCGGTCTAATCTTATTACTGTATTCGGCTGCGTTGATTCGCGCTGATATTTACCAAAATGTACATTACAAATTAAAACGAATTCGTGTTTGTATACCTCACCTTGACTTTATTAGTCACTCTTTGCGCAAACACCTACACTATAATCTTATCACACAGCGGTGCGTAAGTAATAGTGTTACTTGAATGTTTTTACTAACCTCAATGAAAAAATCCGGTTGCGAAGTTCGGAGATTATGAGATTCCAATTTTACAAGCACATTACATCCATGTAGTTCACTTTGAGGCAACGTTACACAGGACGGTACGCTCGTTGAGCACACATAACATCACATTTTGCACTTGCCAACTAAAAACAATAAACGTTGTAAAACCGACGTGTATCCAGTTAGCTAAAGCCGTTTTTCCCTTTACGAGAGAATGTTACGTGAACACAGACCAGTCACAGTTTATTTTATTTTTTGTTGGTTATTACGACGATTACGCGTAGAGAGAAATTCGTAGCGCACGATACGTCCGCTCGCGACACAGGCGGTCGACCGACTGAGGGAATGGTACGGGAGACGAGCGTTGAACGAATGGCCGTCTAGCTTGAGCGAACGCATAGGGCGCATCCGAGCCGGCCTGGCGTGATCCTGGCAAACCCTCTCGTAGCCCGAAATAAGTGTTATTAATCACGGTGCTGCTGTTTTTGGTTTTTATTTTGCAATCGGTCCTGTTTCTGTTCATAAGTAGGTAGGACTTAATCCCAGCGGCAAACGTTTGGGGAAGTTTGAATTCAACTAGTTTGACGACTTGGGTGTCTCCTTACCTGCTGTCGGCAAGCCCATTGACTATTTGAAGGGACTTTTTGTTATGGTCTAATGGCGGGATGACATCAAAGCGGTATTTGTTTAGAACTGCAGTTGATGAAAGCACAATTTTGAACCCGACGGTTGTGGTTGAGTGTAGTATTATAGTTTGCAGAAGTTGCACTATTAAATATTATTATTTATGTTATTGGTCTGTACTTATTTGTGGTTCTTATTTGATCATAATCTGCTTGTTTCAAAATTGATTTGGTCTGAAAATTGCAATTTTACTCTGAATGTTGAGAAATATTTGCCCGAAGCATATTTTACGGTCGGTCCGGTTTTACGAACACGGGCTTAGTAAGATTACGGGGTAAGCAGCACTGCAAGTGGAATGGATGTGGGTCAATGTATATTGACAAAATGGAAGGTTTAATGATTCACTTGCAGTGTGAGACGGGACTTAATGTCATCATATGCCTAACCGACCCCAATATAGTTGGGAAAAGGCTAGCCTTTTCCCAACTATATTGGGGTCGGCTTCCTGTCAAACCGGATTCAGCTGAATACCAGTATTTTACATGGAGCGGCTGCCCACCAGACCTCCACAACCCATTAACTGGGTAACACGGTGGTTCTTGGGTAGACTGCAGTCAGATTTACCGGCTTCTGAAAATCCGTAACGACTGCCAAAGATCTGCAAATGGCCGTGCTTTCCGAGGCACGGAGGAAACTCGATATTTTAAGATCATCACCCATCCACAGACCAACCTTGGCAAGCGTTGCTTAACCTTGATCGACCCGTGCGGCTGATATTCTTTAGCCACAAGCTAAAAGGTAAATATTATGATGAACAAAAAACAACACTGCTAAATAAATTCTGAATTTATTTTGACTTGAAATACCCAAATAATTTTTAAATCTTCTTCATCAGATTAATCAGCAGCAGAAAAAATAAATGAGCAGACATTACTACCAATTACCAAAACAAGTGAACATCATAAAAACGATAATGTACAATATCCATGATACTCTTGTCTTGAATCAACTTGACCAAGAGAGCCGTTATTTACTTTTCACGATTCATTTATCAATATTTGTAAGTACGTCGTTTTGATGTATGGTCGTGTAAAGTAGTATCATGATACGAAAGTGAGAAATGAACGGCTGTTATTCTTGCTTACCTTTTTTTACTCATCGAATTTCTGTATTTATTTTGTGAAATCTTTTGTTGCCCTCGGTTGTGTTGAACAATCAACTGTAAAAATGTTTTGCTTTAGAATTTTACGTTTGGATAACATAACAAAATCTTAAAGCAACTATAGTTTAGAGGAACGAATAATTTATAGGTACTGACATGATGTTTGAGCATACCATCCGTACATCCGTCACTGATATGTTTACACTTCGATATATACCTGTAAATGAATACTTACTCGTACATACAGTACCAAGGCATTAAAAATGTAGAACTGCAAGTTTTAGGAAGACTCTCTCATGCTCTATAGAGCCAATATTAAGCTTAATGACCCAGTATTAACAGCGTTTATCCGACATCAATTTTATGCTTTTATAACAAAACCTATTTATAAACAATCCTCCAAACTAGCCAGTTGTTCAACAATGCACATTTAGCCCCCGTCAATAAAGTTTTGCCCATATTTTATGATTAATTTATTATATCCATCCTTCGTCCATTGTCCACAAATTTTTTTTTGTCCACCGGATACGCTCACATCAAGATTGCGAGCGGGCGCACTCAACCAATTTTTATTATGCACGTTTCAATAAAAGGTACAGTGGCAATTTGTCACTGAGCGTGAAATGGCTTACAGATTCATCTCTGTTGGACCACAATGCTAGAATTACTGATGATATGGAATGAACTAATGCTGAATTGTTACATTAAGAAAGATTGTTTCGTGATATAGGTTATAGCTTTGGTATATGTGAAATTAAAAGTAGAACTGGGAAAGTGGAACTATGACCAACAAAAAAAAAATCTCTATTCAATGACGCGAACATTGCTGAATCATAAACTCATGAAATTCTATAAAATTTGGAAGTAGCCAAATCCAAAATAATTTAATATTACAACATTAATCCCGTAAACATCCTCAAAAAGACTTTTCTCGATTCTTCCTGACAAGTCTTTGCAATGACTTAACAAGAACTCTCAACAGAATAAATTAAATTTACCAAAATTAAATCAATATCAGCCTGGATATTGACACACCGGTCCAGATTTGAATTGAAATTCATAAACGCCTTGTGTAAATTTATTCAGGTTAGTTACATTTAGATTAGGTTAGGTCAGGGTGAACTTAGGTTATACCATATTGTTTATCATAGACCGTGAAATGAATTTCAGGTTGAATGCCACTGAGTTCGGCCACAAAGCTGAAATAATTGTTTGAATGACTCCGATAGGGAATTACAATTGACAATAGAGGCGTATAATGTGCATTACGGTCTGTTTATACCAGTGTGGTTGAGAATACAGGTTTGGTTAAAATCATTTTGCAAAACACTCTACAATTATTTTCAATAAGGCAATGGTGTGCATAGCATATGATATTGACAATTCAAGACCAGTCTACTATCAACCAAACACTGTCACCGTTTTTTCTCTAGTTCTAGTATCTCTTTGTTATGTTGTCAGTTTTCCTCATCTTTCTAAACTCCATTTCGCTCTATCTTTGACATTTTCTGTCGGTCTCATATCCCTGTGCACTATATCAGTCCGTTTGGTTCCAGCTCACCCATATACAATAACAACACCTAACACGGTATGTACTAAAATTTGTATGATCCAGACACCTCGTGTACACTATTATATTTTCCCAACTCCCAACAATGGCATGGCGGTGGTGAGGTTTGGAATTCATCAGTGTAGTTCCGGCATCTTCCGATCGCGATTGTGTCCACAGCACCGTGAGTGATTTATTGGCCTCCATTGTTGTTCACGTCATATTATATTTACAAACACAACACATTTGCTTTTCGATATATCAGAAATCGTGGCTGGATTTTTTGATGAAACATTTTTTTTTTATGTCGGGTGTTAGGGATCGTTTGGTCAGTAATCGCTTCACACTACAAATCCCTATATCGAGGTTTGGCGTCCGCACAAATCAAATACGACTCGGATTGTGTAGGTACTGTACACATTTGTTTTGTTGTGAAAACAAATAATTTCAAACTGAAGCTAAAGAAAACAAGTAAACAATATAAACAACAATCTTGCTAATACGAAAGAAATTGCAGATTCACGACTCACGAGGCAAAAATCTTTGAAGGCGAAAAAATAATTATTATGAAATTATCGCTGTTGCTTTCGGTCGGAGTATTTATTTTTTGGAGTCATCTAAAAACAATCACGAAAAGAGGAGCTGCAAATTTTTGGAAGGTCCGTGCAATTATTTGCTAATGCACTTCTTTCTACATTTTTGATGAGTTTGGGTGAGTCACTAACAACTTTCCAGCAACTGATTCACTCTACGCGAATGATATTAAACGCAGATTTAACTAAGAACATGAACAGAATTCACATAATAATGACCGAATCAGGTTTTTGCTCCGGTTCACTATCCAGAGTTAATCTCAAACTGCGCTAGTGCAAGCTTTAATAGCTATAGAACTAGTAATTTTGATATGAATATTCAGTGAAGCTGAGATGAAGATAGTGCTGGCATATTTTGAGTTCTCAACTATGAGTAAGACGTCGACAATTCATGAATTGCAATTTAAGCGACCACACAAAAAGCAAATAAGAAACTCAATAGTGGATGACTGTGTTCATCTATTTGATAATATCGAAAAGAATATAATAAAGGTCGCTTTCAAAGAACCAATTATAAAGCTTTGTTGTATCATGACAGAGAGACCATAACAGTAAACGGCGAAACATTCAAACAAACAAGGTCATCCAGCAGAAGACGCGATAAAAGAGAGCGCTGTATCAGCATAGACCTTCGTGTTAACTTTTATACGTACCATCAAAAATATATCATAACAATCTGTATCAGATCTCACATGCCCTATATCCGTAACAAGTTAATTCTCGTTCACCATAAAAACGTTCATTTTTTGCGGCTCCACGAATCCCCAGGTTATCGTTCGATGGAATTATTATGCCAAACACACAACTTGAAGCGATTTGTTCTTTTACAACAGTTACTGTTTGAATTTCTGGCAGAGACAGTTTATTTTTGAGAGGTCGTTTCGTATGATGAGTCATCCTTGATCATTTGATTTTCTGACATCTACTTTTTATGCTATGGGGTGGCAACAGTATTTATTTATTATTTAAACTTTATGTGCAATAGTGGTACATGGGTGCGAATGAGTATGATGAATATGAACGCGGTTTTCCTTATGTTTAGTGTCACCGCCACCTACGGGAATAAGCAACACCAGAGGCATTGTAGGTTGACATGCCAAAGACAAAGCTAAAAAATCTTAAGGCTGGACCTATATTTTTAGAGTCTTTACCAGAATTTACTTTATTTAAGACATAAGAATAATTTTGCCAATTTCTTTCGTTAAGTACAGCTTAAGATGGTATCAACATAAATTCTTATCAAGTTACAGTTTTAAATTCGAAGACTGCGATAGTATATTTTGTGAGCACTTCGTTTATAGTATGCGAGCATGAGGTGACCCATTTTCTGAGATGACCCATACATTTTGTGTGAGATGTTATGCAACTGATGTTCATCTTGTCTTTACTTAAGTGCTCTGAGAACAAACGGTTCGATGTGTAGAGAAAAATGTCTTGAAAGTGTTCATAATAATACAAGGTTTGTTTTTGAATCAGTAACATGAAATTGCAGAATGTATCATTATTATAATTTTGGAATAACGCCAAGCTAAGTCTGACCACTGATATGGCCATATTTACATTTGCTTTTACATAACTATTTACATTCCTTTATCTTTATTTGATTCTTTAATTTTAAGCCACTACCTACCCTTAACTGAATCCAACACTGAATAGAAGGTACACGGCTCAGTGACTCCATTCCGTTTGATCGGCTTTAATATAGATGTTTTTGATAAACTTTTTAAACGTTAATCAATTTTATTTTGGAACGCCCAATGGGCACTTTTTTTTAAGTTTGTTTTGAGCGTTTTTTTAAGAAAAACGCTGTTGTTTTTGTAAATGTAGTAAAATATAAAATGGAGCAAAATTAAACTAATAAATTAACAGTTATGGTTTTATATTTATAGAGTGTGATAAAGTTCAAATTCTAGGAACAACATTTTTTTTCAAACTGTACTTTGCACTCACAGTTAAACCCATAAAACAATTCCACGAAACAGCCTAAAAAGAGCTTATATTATAAAATTGAAAATCAAGCATTCTCGAACAAAGACCAATTTGCCTACATAGCCATGGCCCGCATCGTACAAAATTTTAATGGGACATTACGGAAATGTTTAGATCAGTGGTGATAGCGAGGAAGCCGTCATACTTACATTTGTGTCGTACGATTTCAATAAACGGTCTCCCTTCGAGCATAAATAATGCATGTCGAATTGTTCGGCCCCATATACCGAGATAAAGATCAATAATAACGCTACATCTGAAAGATGCTTTTGTGTGTCCGCACAGATCATGATGTCGTCAATAGAAACGTAAAGGAAAATCAACTTTACAACATAAAATATAAAACCGATATTAGCGTACAGATTTTTTACAATAACCACTTGCTGATTGACCAAGCGCCTGTTTGTTATAAATAAGTTGATTCAGAAAGCCAGTGACGTATCTAGGACAGCGGTTTTGATTATCATTAACCGTAAGTCCGCG
Source organism: Mamestra configurata (assembly GCA_002192655.3). NCBI lineage: Eukaryota > Metazoa > Arthropoda > Insecta > Lepidoptera > Noctuidae > Mamestra > Mamestra configurata. The sequence goes on from NDFZ01005034.1 coordinate 104,377, forward strand.
TTCACTGGTTAAACTTTATCGGTTTATGCAACTTGATTGATTTCATACGAATTAATGGAAGTTAATCTTTCAATGCTGCTCTTTAAATTTCAACTGGTTTGATCTCGTGGCATGAATTACTTACGAAATATCGTATTGCTAATTATAAGCTTGCTGAATTTATGTGTTGTAATGAGCATGTTTGAGTAATAACGGGATGTATGACTCAAAATAAACGTTTCAGAAGTTTTGAAATGGTTAAGACAAAATTACCTACCTAGATGAGGTGTTTGCTCATGAAATAAATATCTTTTTCTTTCAATTACGTAGTTATGTTATCATTAATCACTGCAAAACCGATCACAAAGGACGTATTTTTTGCTTAGAACCAAAACAGTACAGAAATGTTAGATGAAATCTTATGGTTGCACAGTTTTTCATTAATGCAATGTTTTAATTTTTAATTTTGTTATAAATTTACCGCAGAGGTTTAATGTCCCCCATTAAGTTTAGTATAAAATCTAAGCATTAGATCAAAAAGATACTGGCTGAAAATAAAAATCGGCCGAATAAAACCGACTTAGTGTAAAATAAAAAAACAAATGACGCGCATTTTGTACCATTGTCAAACTTTGATACTTCATCCTAAGCAAGAAAATTAAAAAAAAAATGGAAAAAAAACAGCGATAGCGATATGAATTCAACTCCAGAAATAATAAAAACAGCTGCAAATGAAATTTTAATAACCTTTTGCCGCAAAAATCGCGGGATAACTTTGTTTTCATTAACATGAGTTTTTATTTTGAGTAGGTATATTTTATCGCGGTAGGTAGATTGGTAGTTGAAAGAAAAGTAGATTACGCACCTTGCTAAAGTAAGTAATTAATGCACTCGTGGTAATTTAGTGCCCTCGCACGCGCTCGGGCACCAACTTAACACTCGTGCATTAATAACTCACTTTGCGATCGATGCAACAATCTACTATTGCATAGCTTTAGAAGGCCTACAATCTGATTGCATTATTTCTTTAGGTTCCAAGTCGTTATCATAAAACCTTTTACACCGACTTGAGCTCTATATTTTTCTACCACGGAACAATTCCATTTCAAACCGATTTTCAATGGTACTCGACCGATATTCAGCCATCTTTTTTTACATACTCGTTCCGATTGATAAGGAGTCTTCGCTCACTGTTACTGTAAAAGTATTTTAATCAAAGAGAACAATTTCTGTTCGCTCGTGTAATGTACTTTCTCTTTCAATCTCTTTCGAGGCTAGTTCGATTGCTTTTACTTTTGCTTCGAGCAAAAGAAGTTGTATTGTTTTTACTTTTTCGATTACTCTTAAATCATTTGTTGCAGCAAAAAAATGTCTTTTGGAACGAAGCGGTGATCGATTTGTTAAGCTAATTATTTTGTTGTTTTCATTTAGCAGGTGAAAGTGGAGTTCTGGAATGTGGGTGTTTAACATTCTCAGAATTTGGAAGCGACGGCAGATTAAATGCTAGCTCGTGCGAATCGAAGAAGCTGTCTTTTTTGAATTTTTCAAAACAGCATAATTAATACCACCAGAAGATGACACAGAAAGGGTCCTCAAAACCTGTGTTTTCAATACGAAAAACACGAAACTATGTGGGGAAACGAGGTTCCTTAATTGCTTGTCGACAGTACAGGACAAAAGCCTACTGAGTTCAAAATACCCGATCCAGGAGCAGATCTGTGGCTGATAAATAGTAACTTTCTTGAATCATTTTGAAAATTACCACTGAACTGTGGCTTGGCTGTAAGTTTGTGACTCCAGGCATAAAGGCATGACGATCTGATATAAATCTAACAAATTGTTACTGTGTGGACCTCAGCATTGTGTTTCCGACTTTTGTTCTTAGTTTAACTTGAAGCTATATTGTTTGTTGCAGGTACCTAAACCTTTGTTCCGGGAGCTGAAATGCCAATTGATTTAATTTACTGAAGGCTTTTGATTTTGTGAAATTTGTGTTAATCATTATTGTTTTTGCCGTTTTTGAAGCACAAGGTTTGAGAATTTCTTGTTTTCGTCATCATTTTAATTTCTATTCTTTCCTTATTAAACTTCTACCTCCTATATATTCTTGCTTAATTGCTCTTCGTTGATGTATGTCCCCGCTTTAATTGAACTTCCAGATAGTAAGTGGAAACTATTATATTTCTGCCATTATAAATCATTGATTACTTCGTATTTATAATTGACCGTCGCGGTAAATGATTGATGCTCACTGAATACATTTTGTACCGTTTACCGTTGAAAATTCTCGTTAACTCACACACTCTGTGGTAATGGTAAAACTTTTCTGTAATTCAATTTGCATTCCAATTACACAGTAGTTAATAGCTTCATTTAAACAAACTTGATACGTAAATAAGCAATTGGAACTTGAAACAACTACCTCGATTTAAACTCGATCAATCTTCCGGCTAAACAAACAAACTATCAAAATAAAAAACAAACATTCTATAAATCAAAAGGCCCTTCAAGACAATAACCCAGACGATATTAATCTCGCTCCCTGCATTTGAGAATTCAATATTTTTATTGCTATGTGAAGGCTACGAAGGAATAATCGTTCACGTGCACCGGATGTCAAAATCAAAGGGAACCAACCATTCAGCGACCCTTTTGACTCAAAATCGCGGTTTAATGCCAAAACAAGACTTATTGTTGATCGACCAACTTATAACTTCCCCTGAATTTATCATAACAATCTTTACTACATCACTATAAGGTTCAATATTGTCTGGTGCTAATTTTTGATGGATATTCGAACGGTTTACATCCCGCTCATTGACGCCGAGCGGCTCTCGGACGGAACTCGTAAAATCGAAACAGAACGCTGATATAAAAGGAAAGGCAGATGAATATCGAGATGAGAAAACCGCTATTATGCATGAGATATACCGACTGAATGTTCGGTGAACCAGAACGATGAACATTTAACGATCTCTTGAGCATACTTATAAATGTATATGTTCAAAAGAATGTGCTATATCGATATCGCTATCGATAAAGGACTCCGATAGAAACTTTACTTGGAAGTGAAGCCTTATCGATTACAGGATTTACTTCATTGATACTCTTTATCAGCAAGACTGTATGTATGTATTTGTACTGTCTTTAACAGAATGATGTCATTTTTACCATTCTCATCCGAATCTAGTTTTGTTAACGGTAAAATATCTATATCGGCTCTAGGAGCCTACTCCTTGTGGCCACTTGGTGGTCAATTTCATAATACATTCTTTATCATTCTTGAATTTATCTATCTAACTTCTGCGAGCGGCTTCGCCCGAATGAATGTCAGAAATCATCCCAATGGAACATACTCCCGAGACAAATAAAAGAGTAAGTAAAGTTCTGGCGTGACTGATTAACAAACATCCATTCATCCATCCATCCGAACTTTCGTTTTTACAATAGTAGTAAGTAAGATCGTTATGTAAGCCTTGAATCACACACTTCTGAGTATAGATCTTCTCTTCTTTTCTGCCATACTTCCCGCTTCCGTGCGTCTCTTATCCAGGTTTTTTCCACGACTTTAAAAATATCATCAACCAAGGCTTTTGGAGGGCCAGTTTCTTTCGTATCAACTGTAAAACTGGCCCTTAGCTTTGAACTCCATATTTAACTTCGCGTATTCACAGCAAAGGTAGAGTAAACTCAATAAATTAATTTTAAACACAAACTACTCAATAATTTTCGTGGCACTCCGCCAGCACTCCAGTAACAATTGTTAGAGTATGCTGCGTAACGAGAAAATGTATTTATATCCTGTGTGACTAATGTGTGTAAAATATTGTAGCAGTACACTATTAAAATGGCCGCAGCTACATTCTATGGTATCATGGTTGCAGGATAAACTGAAACTGGTTGGTAGATGGACTGGCAACGGCAAACAACGAATGGTTGCTATACGATTTGACACAGCTACATAAAGGTACCAGGTAGCACAATGGTTATTTCCTGCCAGGGTTGCGGAATTTGTTCGAAAGAGTCACCGCGGCCCTGGAGCGCAAAGGGCTTTAGAAGGAACACGTATGGGTTTTAGTCAGTGAGAGTCTGACACGCCCTTCTGCTCCACCCAGAGCGGAAGAAGACATTTGATGATTTCCCATCCATAAAAAAAAGAAGCACAATGGTTTTTTACCTTCCCAGCTCAAATACCCTTGAGTGTTAAGACGGGGTCCACGAACGCTAATCCAATTGCCAAGCAAAGTAACTGCAGGCGTTAACTCCCTTTTTAGGAATCGCTTAAACCCAGAAGCAAATTGAAGGGCCGATGACTAAACTAGGTAATAAAGTCTTCAATTACCTAACCAGAGATTTATGTCCGCCACACTGAAGCACCGTGTGTAGTCACCACAAAAGAGCAACGAGACACCAGTTTTATTCTCAAAAAAGAGAATCGCACAATTTCATTCTGTTCTTGGTTCCCTTGTGAAAATTTATTTCAATAGTACATTTCGCTCATTCAGAGTTTAAGAAAGGATTCGACTAAGTTCCAGCGCATCCTTAGCGTGCTATTAATTTGTTCGTCTTTGTACAGGACACTCAACTTCAAGGACGTGCCAGGGAGATGGCAAGGAGATGCCTTCAAGACAATTACCATTGAGAGGATTTCCTAAAGTTTTATAGATTTCATTTTATTCGATCTGACTGAACGTTGTTAGCTTCTTTTACATTTTAAAGCTCTCTCGAATTCTTTTGCGTGCGCAATGGATTTATCGAAGAATTTCGATTTGCTTTATTTTGCCACTAAGCTGTGTTATCGTTCTTATTTGAAAAATCAGGGTCTGAAAAAAAATTCCGAGTACCTTTATGTGTGTGCGTATAGCGATGTTTATTTTTGTAGATTAACTCAATCCGTCAAAAATTGCTACGATTACGTGTTGAAGGTGTTTTAGCGTAGCTGAAGGGGCTTGCTAGGACCAGTGCCTGACAGGGCTACGGGATTATTCGAAAGACGTACGGCGACCCTAGAATGCAAAGGGCATTTGAAGAAATATGATGGATGGGTTGAAACTGCGTAAAACGGACGCCCTCGAGGTTCCTTACAAAAGTGCTCTGTTGCGAACCGCGTTGGCTCCCGCTGTAAAAGTGAGAATTTGACACTCCCTTTAACTCCCCCTAGTCCTGAGCAATCATTTGATGATTTCCCATCCATTAAAAAAGTGTTTTCCGTAAAGAAGAAGCAATTACTTTGAGAAGTAATATGATATGTTATCGTTGGTTACTCATAATATGTTGTAACTTGTAAGTACATATTACCTAATACGTGGAAAAGAGCGGAAGCAATAAAATGTAAGATTTATTGCATATTGCCGCAGCTTTTAAATGCCACTTTTCTTGGAAACGCAGATTGTGTTTAATTTATTTTTAAGTCCTTATTTATATTTCTTTACTCTATCCCCACTGGATTGGATTGTTGGGCTTCTAGATAAAACTGTGAGTTGGAATTGTGAAGAGCTACTCAGAAATACTTAGTTCCCGTTGAAGTCATTTCTATTATTATTTCTAGTTTATCAATGTTGCATTGAATTTTTTGAGAGATTATCTTGTTCTTTAAAACGAGTATTTTTCCTTAAGATTTGTCTCGAAAATTTCTCAAGGTGGTTGATTGATGTTTTATAGCCGTTATACTTTGATGAGTGGATATTTATAATTCTGACAGTAACTACATTTTTATTTTTGAGTATTACTCGTAGTGTTCCATATCCTACTACCGACACGGCAAAGGAAATAATGAAAAGACTAACACTGAACCTTTTAGCAGCCACTTTCAACATACTAGGCTTAGCATCGGTTCTCACAGTGCTCTCAAAAAATATTCGACCACCATCTTTTATAGAAACACGAAACCCATTCCACTTTGGATTACTATGGGTAGCAAAAATGTGAAATAAAACATGGAACCTCCAACCGGGGAATCCATTAGGCCGCTACGATTTTGCGTCCATATTATTATTTGTATTTTTTAAGTATGGCTGAAGGAAACTCGGTTTTTCGTGTTGTTATGAAAGATCGGGGAATGATGAATTGTTTGTTGATCTCTCTCTGAGATTAGATGTCCGGAACTCCTTCTGTTGTTGATGTTAAGTTGTCTGTTATGTACTTGAGAGTTTTCGGGAAGGAAAAGTAGATACATACAACGTGTTGGTTCAAATTCGCCTTCTTAATCGATTTTCATTATTAATGTACCTACATATATGTAAATTTTTCGAGGAAATTCTATCATATACTGTGAGGATAAAGTATTTGACTATAAAAATCGAATTAGTCCGTCAGTTATAATAAATACTTAACTAACTATATACACTAGAAATAAAAATAAAAACTCCTAACTAAATTAACCCTAAAATATGGCGTTAAAAAATTCATCCGCATCGCTGTCGACTGGAAGTGTACCCAAAAGACTGGCGGCATTGCCACGTTGTATGGCAATGCTTATTCTTTGACCAAGGTAAAAGCCAGCGCTTGGGTCACGTGAAGCGTCTTGAGAGATCTTTAAACAAGTTATGTGCACTCATATATCATATACTTGTATTTAACTTCAAGTAGAACAACAGCGTCATAACAAGTAAATACAATCAACCGTTTAGGGTTTCTGAGGTATGACGTTTATTCTGTTACACGTTGTATTCTGTAACACGGCCTGCAATACGATGTGAAGCAAATACTTATTTATGTTTCTAGGTAATCTTTACGAAACCAATTCCGTGTATTCATAAACATACAGTGTAGTTTATTTGACTGGTAGAGAATGCTGTGTTGAATTAAGCCTAAGTACCACTACTGTCCATAAAGTTTAAATTAAAGACTACGGTGAAGTCTATAGTGTAGTATAGTCTGTATGGTGTCGGACATAAAATAATAGCACAATCCCATCACTTCCCATGGGTGTCGTAATAGGTGACTAAGGGACTCACCAGAGTATGGGCAGCAGCATTCTCTGTCCTTTTTTCATTTTGTGAGTGGCGTCTCGCAGTTCAACCTATGAGGTTGTCGACTGCTTAACCGGGCTTGCCTGTGGTGGCTTGAATATAATATTAAAGCCTCCAGATAGGGCTTATAAAAAAATTACAAAGTAAGCGACGACACGCTAAGGGCACCCCCTGTGTGGTACGGGCCTCGGCTTTGGGCGCCGCTGGGAGGAGAACAGCTACGGACGGTCTGGATCGAACTGGAAGCGTTTATTGCAACAGTTACACTGCGACCCGTCTGCCAAGCGCGGCAATTATGGCGACCCCCCCCCCCCTTTTTTAGTTTGGGGGAGGCCTATGTCCAGCAGTGGAAGTCTTTCGGCTGATATGATGATGATGACTTTCTATAGGCAGTGGTAGTTATTCGTCTTCAAGCTGTTGTGTTGACTTTATTAAGTCAAGCTATGTCTACAGATTGAAGTGCCATTTTTACAGCGGATTTTTTTTTAGAAAAGTAAAAAAAATCCGCTGTAAAAATTACACTTACACAAGTAGTAGTTTTTCAAACACACTCTCTCTTCAGCCCCCCATAAACGTTGTCATTCTGTAATCAGATAATGAACCAACAAGTACCTACAACCTAGATTGCACAAAGCACTAACGAACAAACAAACTTGCAGCCAGAACAATGCGGAATTGTTCATTAAACTGGTTATCGGTACCTGTAGGTCAGTGGTTCCTAACCTTAATTCGATCTAGGACCACTTTGATTTTGTTGCTACTGGCAGGGATCAGAAATTAATCATAAAATTAAACTGTCTCTTCAAAATTAGAGTGAACAGGCTTCTTCTGGGTAAGCTCCCTCCATCGTCGACTTTGTCTCTGTCATATGACCTAGACTACAGTCAAGAGCAAACCCATATAAATAAAAAAAATAAAAAACTGTGTTGATCTAAAAATAAACTTATATCATAAAGATATTCGAAACTTGTGGCAAAGCTATTCTTGGAAACCAAAAATAATGAACATTGATATAAACTTTAAATCGGTTTGCATCAATGTTATTTTTGAGGTGAAAAGATTGAAATTTTTAAACCTTTTGCGGACCACAACTTTTCGCGAACCTTTCGGACCACCAGTGGTCCGTGGACCACAGGTTGGGAACCACTGCTGTAGAGTACTGAAGTGAAGAGGACAGTACGGGCTATGATTTACGTTGTTTTTCTTCAGACCTATTCATTTTGTGGCCTGATAGCGAAGTTTTCTTTGGGCAGGTATGGTTCTGTTTTTTTGTTGTTGTTGTTGTTAAAGAGTTACATGATGAAGTTTTACGTTCATCTTTTCTAGGAACAATGTAGGTATGGGGATATAGATCATGCTGTTGCTGAGAGTTGTGGTGAAAATGAAAGGTCTGAGTTCGCCCGACGAGCATGACATGACATAATGACATATAGGCATTATGTCATGTCAACTATATAAAGAAAGAAAGAAAGAAAGAAAGAAAGAAAGAAAGAAAGAAAGAAAGAAAGAAAGAAAGAAAGAAAGAAAGAAAGAAAGAAAGAAAGAAAGAAAGAAAGAAAGAAAGAAAGAAAGAAAGAAAGAAAGAAAGAAAGAAAGAAAGAAAGAAAGAAAGAAAGAAAGAATAAATATTTCAGTTCCAAGTATCTAAAATGGGCGAGCCTCAATAAGCTCGCCCATACACTCAAGCTGCAACTGAGAAATTCAAGATGGAACCGGTCTATTTTTTGGATTTAAACCCAGGACCTAATACGCAGCAGTAACTTTCCTGCCAGGGTTACGGAATTTGTCCGAAAGAGTCACCGCGGCCCTGGAACGTATCACTCCAATCAGAGCGGAAGAAGTCATTTGTCATCCCATTCTTAAAAAAAAAGCAGTGACTTTGTCAACCATCGAGTGGTTGACAAAGTCACTGCTTTTTTTTTAGAGAGCTCATAGAGGCAAAAGCCGGACGAGAAAGTTATTTCAACACTGCATTTGCCAATTCAATCATCAAAATCTCATACAGGAAATGGTTAAACGACACCTACTACCAAACATTTAGGCTATTTACATAAAGATCATACACAAACTGACACAGAGATAATAATTATGTATGAGTAATGAGTCCGCGTGTATTCCTAGTAACATATTATTATGTATTACTATGCAAATGGTTGTGTTTAGGTTATTCATGCGATGTGGTATCTTAACATACATAATGTAGTAGTTTGCGGTGTCGGGAAAGAACTATATGCAACTGCGAGCGATTGGCTAAGACTTGGTTTCCTGGTTTGAGGTAAGTAGGAAATTTCTAGAAAAATCTAAACTAATAGTGGGCTTAAAATAAATAATTGGCGGACAATATGCCTAGACCCTAATATAGCTGCGAATTATATCTCTTTCTTATTCCTACTTCAAGGTTGATTGTAGACCAGCAGCCTACACACATGTTTGTAATGCATTGTATCACCTATTGCTTGGGAGAAGACACTCATTTCAGGGCCTCAATTTGTTTGTACAGGTCACCGGAAAATTGCAGACTCCATAAGATTGTAATAAATCTTTATTAGAATATAATTTCACGACATATTATGAAAAAAAAAGTTTACAATTATACGCATTATTTTACAAAACTTACAGCGTTTGCAATTTTTTTGGTGACATGCACATTTTTTAGGCTTACTTATTTGGAATCTGGAATTTCTGTCGTTTGTGAAAGAATAAGCGATTTTATGAGTTACGCAATTAGGGTTCGTTTAAGAGTCGAGGAAATTCGCTGAAGGACAGAAGCAGAGTACAGGTCGAGGTAGCGGTGATTGGAAAATGCCTGTTTCGAGCAGTGGACGTGTTTTTGCGAATTATGGTGGTGATGACAAGAGCCTAATGAAACTTGACCATGAAACGCACTGTGCAATTAATACTGCAACGAGTAGCAAAGTATCTTAGACAATTTAGAAACGCTTGTTCAAAGTTTTGAATAGTGGTCTTCCTTCTTCAATTTATTGTACTAACGTTGGACCCCCGGGGGTCGCGCAACAATAGGTTACAATATCACTGAATTAGTCAAGGTTTGATAAATTACAAGCGTTTACAGGTAGCGCTTCCTTGAGTGATTTTTGACATATTATTGAAAGTAAAAGCAAACCTTACTTTTTAAGTCTTTAAAACCAGTTGCGGAATTTGTCCCAAAGAGTCACCGTGGCCCTGGAATGCAAAGGGCTTTAGGGGGAACACGGATGGGTTTTAGTCAGTAAGAATCTGACACGCCCTTCCGCTCCATCTAGAGCGAAAGAAGTGATAAAGCAGTCTTCATAACCAGAAGCTCCAGACAATTGACATTCTACCAGCGGTAGCATGACGAAGGCGATTGTCAAAACGTCATAAATGTATGGGATTGACAACCGCTGTCGATTATTTTGGCATTTCGATAGTTACATTCTCTGATAGCACTTTGTCTAGAGCCTTTGAACATTATATAGGATGTTTCAGATGTGTTGAGTGTGATGTTATGTTAGTTCTATTGAGGCTAGCTGTGCATGCGACTTCGTTCGCATGGTTGTCAGAAACATAAGTTGTTATATAGCCTTCCTCGATAAATGGGCTATCCAACACTAAAATATTTTTTCAATTCGAACCAACATCTCCTGATTATTTTATCGGGCTCTCGGAGAACCTCCCACCTGGAAAACCTTAAGTAGACTCCGCACTCAGGTCGGTCGCACTAAAGATAACTTCCTCAAGTGGAGGTTCTCGGATGGCTCCGATCTTCAGTGTTTGTGTGGCGTCGCTCCGCAGTCTATGGCCCACTTCTTGTCTTGCGCCGCATGCCCTGTCAACTGAACTGAACGGTGTTGCCGTTACTGAGTTCTGGGCCAAACATAAAATTTGATAAGTGTATTTGCTACCGACACGCTAAGAAGAAGCGCATTCAACCAAACAAAAAAAAAAACAAACTCTTCAGCGCGATAATTATTGGATTAGATTAGATTTGATGCTACCAACTGCATCAAACTGCTTGAAAAGTGATTTGTTTGGAACTTTATGGCTGTTTTTGCAGTCGGGTATTTTGAAAAAGTAAAAGTAAATGCTATTGTTTCTTGACTGTATATCAAATACAGAACATCATCCTTAATATATGTATATGACCACGCACTTATGAAACACCCCATAAACATGACATTTTCTATCGTCAGATCATCTTGTTTCTAAGAACTTCGTACAAACATTAATAAATAAATACGAACACAAGTTCTCTTTTGTTGCAAGAATGTGACATGGAGGCCGTACTTGAATGCTCTCATTACCGCTATGTAGGGCGCCATCTTGTGTGATGACGTCATTCTTCAATTTGTTAAGGGGGTAATGTCAAGCTCTCTTTTTAAATGATTGCGTTAAATTCAGAGTTGATCTGTGCTGTATTTGTGGATGGTATTGTTGATTTTTTTGACTTAAGTATCATTAGCAGTTGTATTTGTTTTTATTTATACAGAAATCTTTATCAACTAGTATAGTCTTTGACCAGACGGATACCTCTTCTTCTTCTCCGTCGATACGCTGTTGCCAGAGAGATCGTGTTCATCATCTAGTATTTCGAGCAGTTGCGACCTTCTTCACAATTTCTCGCCATTTTTTGCCTGTTAGCGGTCATCCTGATACACTTATGTAATGGGCCGCCTACAGCAGTCTTAATTTGGTCGGTCCATCGCATGGCTGATCTACCGCGCGGCCTAGTGCCTTTGACTCTGACTTGCACAACGAGGCGTTCGATGGAGTCGCTATCTCGCCTAGAGACGGATTTACGAAGACCTTATTTGTGATAAGGTGCATAGTACTTACTCACAACCGGTGTACATGTATGACCAGCTCTCCTACTATGACCCGGAAATGCCATCAGGATTCTGTTGTGGGAGAGAGATCATTCATCATCATTTCATTTATTCATGAAACAATTTACATTGTGTTGAATATATACACATGCATTTTACTATCAAATACAAATAATGAATAGTTAATTAGCATTCCAAGTGAAATTCCAGTACCTAAAGTGCTAAAAACGTTTTAAATATGATGACAAACAGTTTAAAATATAATGTCAAATAGTTTTCAATATAATGTCAAAACAGGTTTTAAAAGTAATGTCAAAAGATGAGAGGGATGAGATGATGGAGCTATACAGGACGAATATAACTATCCCTTTTTTACAATGTATTCATTATTATAATAACACGTCATAGATCACCGGCACACCTATAACAAAATGACATTTAAAGCTCTTTCCACATGGCGTTCTGAGAAACAAAGATAAACAGTCTCCCATAGTTTCAACTATAGCCAAAACGAACTAATCTTCTATTACCTGCCACCTGCCACAGTTTTAGGTGTAAATGTGCATATTTTAACACCATTCCAGCATTCTTTTGTTATCCCTTAGCCAACAACTTCGCAACTAATATAGATATAAATTATCGTTACTTTTGTGTGTTTTTCAGGTTGAAATGGAGATAAATAAAGATGGCAATATAAGTAACACGGTTGCGGAATTTGTTTGAAAAAGTCACCGCGGCCCTGGAACGCAAAGGGCTTTGGAAGGAACACGGATGGGTTTTAGTCAGTAAGAGTCTGACATGCTCTTCCGCTACACCCAGAGCGGAAGAAGTCATTTGATGATTCCCCATCTTTAAAAAAAAAAAAACCAAATCAGAGTTATAAAATACTATATTTTGCCCGCGACTTCATTTGCATATTCTGTTCCCGTAAGAATTTCGGGAAATCCTCTCTTAGTGCTCTTCTGGACTCTCTAAGGAAGCTACATGCCAAATTTCAGCTTTCTACGACCAGTAGTTTCGGCTGTGCGTTGTCTGTCAGTCAGTCACCAGTAACAGAAGAATTTTATATCTATTGATTTAGTGTAATAGAGATAAATACTACAAATGGTATGCATCTTTAAATAAATCCATCCAAAACCGAGTGATCAATCAAATCAAGGAGGTCCAACGAATCATGTCACTCTCTGTACCAAACATTTCCAAAAAATTCGTCGTAATAAGCGACTTGTCAATAAGCGAAGTCGTTATATCCGATCTTTTTATAAAGATTTTTGTATGAAAACCAAACTTCGCACTGTATTTACGCCATATAAAGCGGTTAGTCAATATAGGCGGAGTCAAAATAAACAGATTCTACTGTATGTTCAAATGACAACCGAGACCAACGGCTTACGTTCTATTGAAATCAAAGTGTTTCTTATAAATAAATCTATCAGTCGTAAGGCGATGCGATTCCAATCAAATTGTTGTCTTCGAGTAATTTGCAGTTAGTTCGCGTATCATCTAAATATATTATGGAAATCATCATTAGTTAAATTGATGCATTGGTACAATTTAATTATGCCCACTTGCATAATTATCCATTAAGCAGACTCATTTTTGTACGACACTGCGTTCATCAGCGATGCTAGATCAATACTTATACGTCATTGACAATGCGTGCCGTCTGAAACGCATCGTTACCAAATTGGAACTCGAATTTAAAAAAAAAACACGAATTTTCTTAGATTTCATTCAAAAAGGTTTATAAATGTGGTAATATAACAGACCTAGAAAACAAAACCCAAACAAACTGTTTTAAAAAGAATTAAAACACTGTATAAATATAGTTTATTTGAATTTTAAATTTCATGTTCTATATCATGGTCTGGTAGGCAGCCGCTCCACGTAAAGTACTGCCGGTCGATTCTGTAAACATGTGGAAGTGAAGGCTTGGGTGAAGTGATCACGAGGTGAGCTGTCAATCTATATGACAATCTATGATGATATCATGATAGAATGGGAACTCGCTTCGTGATCACGTAACATCTTGCTTATATGGATTGACAGCTCACCTACTGATCACTTCAGACAAGCCTTCACTTCGACATGTTTACATAATCGACCGGCTGGTATTCAGCTGAATCAGGTAGGTTAGGGCTAGGCAGATGCTGATGATGTTTAATCAAAGTTGTATATTAGTTGGTCGTAACATGGCAATAACGATTAATCCATAGGTCTTTAAGACCTCATATGAACCTATTAAAATAATCCCCATCCCAGAATTTCTAAAACAAAATCGGGAATTCCCAAACACGAATCCTACGAAATGCCGTACCGTTTCTAAGGAACAAAAAAAAAGGTATAGAACTGCGAGCAAACAGGCTTCTTTACCTGTCTACACAAAAAAGAGACGTTCAGAAGTATAACTCCATACAACCGTGAAACGTACTCACATATACCAGTGAGAACAAGCACACTCAAGACTGGTATTCGACCGAGTAGCCCAGGAAAGCAAAATACTTATTACACGATTGACGCATGACCATGTGACGGTTAAATATAGAGAACTTTATTATTATGATGATACCTATGTACTATACCCATTTTTGCAAAGGAGTAAATGATTTGATTTGATTTTGAACGTAAAAGTCCTTGAATTTTTTTTTGTGAATTGTTCCCTCCTAAAAAATCATTATTAGCTCTAGTAATTAACAAAAGCATTTTCATAAGTCTTTTGTATTGTTTAATATTTTTGTTTTGATTTTACATTTTTCTTATTTTCTTAGGCAAGAAATAGACCAAGATCTAGCCGGTCGATTCTGTAAACATGTCGAAGTGAAAGCTTGGGTGAAGTGATCACGAGGTGAGCTGTCAATCCATTCAATCAAGATGTCACGAGATCTCGGAGTGAGCTGTCATTCCATCTTGATTGTATGGATTGACAGCTCACCTCTTGATCACTTCGCCCTTCGACTTGTTAACAGAATCGACCGGCAGGTACGAGTTTATGCACGCATGTGACAGTATTTGCTTTGAACCTTCTGCTCCTATTTCTTCTGTTCCATCTACCTGCACACAACAATGACGGCTTTTAGCCTCATCCTCTTTCTGACAAAAGAGCACGTGTACTTTAGACTTTAATTCAAGAACTTAGCTATTGATAAGGAAGTTCTGTTATCAGGAAGTTTACACGTGCCCCGTTCCTGTTTAATTAGTTGCACTTATCTGTTTGTGCGTGTTCCGGTACTATGTTCTGGTTTGTTGGCTTAAAAATCAGTCAAAGTGGAATCGGGTTATTTAAAACAAGACGTGTGTTTGATGAGATTTGTTATCTGCAAAAAACACGAACTAAAAGTAAAATGACGAATTTCATACCAATTTCCATCAATATATGTATGTTAAATTCTTCCGTAACTGAGTGTGAGACTGACAGACTTGTAGATATACTTCTGTTACTGGTGACTGGCTGAGTGACTGACAGAAAACGCTCACCCGAAACTACTAGACGTAGAAAGCTGAAATTTGGCATAATCTACATGCTTTGGGGAGTGTAGGGGAGCATTTCCCACAGGATTTCCCAAAATTCCTACGGGAACGGGAAGAAAGAGCATACACAAAGTCGCGTACATAAGCTAGTACTCTTTAAAACCCCTTCAGGGGTGTCAAAGTCAGTGTCAAAACATTAACAGTTAGAAAAATAAAGTTTTAATAATAAAGTGATTCTAGTCATCCATTTGCATATGGCGAAGAACGGACCAAAAATATCATAATAAATCTTTTTAAACAAATTTTTAACAATATTTGGTATACATTGATTAAATATAATACGAATAGGTACAAAGTAAAACCAGCAGAGGTATATTAATTCGTTTGCTAAATAGAGACATGGTACCCATACAGTTACTAGTATTGTAATCATTGATTAATTTTAAATACTATCAGTCACGACAATCAGCGGTGAAGCTTCAAAAATCAGTTTTTATTGTGCTTGTCTTCGTTTTTTAAGGATCCCTTGTAAAAGAATGTATCTTTGTTTCTACACCGAACATTTTATCGTCTTCTTATTGACGATGATTACTGTTTTTTTAATTAATCTTTCCCTACTTCCAGATACAATGAAATAATCCATTCCTACAAAAAAGACAAAACCAATTCAAATCTAATCAATTTCACCAAACTTGTATTACCAACCAACAAAAGAAAACCCCGTTTAGACATTACACCTTCCTTATCATCAAAACGAACAGTGTGAAAGCCACCCCTAATACCCTGATAAGATCTCTGCTGATACTCTTTTGACTAATTCAAAGCGTGTTATAAAACTCCTAGAGATCGGGACGAAGACAGAATAGAATTGGCGTCGAACAAAAAATGGCTACCTGAGATGTTGAAAAGAATACCAGTGTCGATTTACTATACCAAACTATTTCATGGTAAAAGGTATTAATTATCTAGTTGAAGATTAAATATAAGTGACTGATTGATTTATTTCTGTTGATTTTATTGGTTTGAGATAAGAACGATTGGTTGCAAGTTGAGTAGTGATTTGCGAGAATATGCTGTTGAATGCTGTCGATTTTCATGAGTAAATTGTTCCTAAGCTTTCGCATTTCCTTTGCATTTGATTTACCAGTCTTTTGCCTTTATTACAAGTGATTTGGTATCAGCGAAGCTTAGCTTATCTTCTTCCATAATTCTGGCTGCAAAATACTTTTTCTTTTAGGCTCCTCACAGACAGGCGCGATGTGTTTTATACTGTTTTTATTTTATTTTATTGAGAGGCTCGCGTTTGACTACAATCCCACCTGATGGTAGGCGATGATGTGGTCAATGCCGTGTGAGGACGTGACATCGAAGCACGCTTGCCTAGAAGTAACCTACTCTTGATTTAAAGATCCCCAGGTTTACACTTTTTTTTTTCTTCTATATTATGGGTTTTCGCGTTGTTGCTACATCATCGCGTCGCATCTGTCTGTGGGAGCCTTTGAAGTTGCATCACAACAATACATTGTTGTTTAACTTGTCTACGTTCATTTCATGTTTGTAGAACCTCCCAAAGTGGTTGACCGCCCAGAATTGCCAAAGAATTACAAACAAGAAAGAAATTTACACATGGCCACCACTCGTCGTTCGCAACCGGGTCGGATTGAAACGGAAAAATCGTGTGAATTCCCTTCATACATTTTGTATGAATCATTGAGCATCTTTCTCGTATGAAACGGTTCAGCTTGGAACAGATTGCGGGAGCGGCAGTGCATTTACATTACGTCTTATAATACTAGTTGTACGCGAACGTTAAGCCGTTGAATCTTCTTGGCTAAGAAAGTTTTGTTCAGGAGTAGAAAGTATATTACTAAATATGAAAAGAAAATATATTGATTATAGGGAGATATATGGCGAGATGCAATGGATGGATTATGTGAGAGATGATGAATGATGAATGAATAGTAATACTCTTGAGATAATGTAATGTACTCGTGTAATGTAGCACAAGTGTTACCAAATAAACACAAGAACGAAGTGTAATCGCCTTAATAGAGACAAGAAGAAAAGTGCCATTGGACACATTCTTAGTAAAGACAATAATAACAGTTTAGGTTTTAATTAAATTATTTATTAGTCTATATACAAGGCTAGATTGTAATACGATTAGATTCCATCCATTTGATGAACACCAGGATAAGTGAAAAAAAAAACTCTTGAGTTGACGGCAAATAGAGATGTATGGTAGAGAACAACATGCTGCACCGACCCTAAATTAATTGTGATCAGGGCAGAAGAAAGATTCTTCTTTTCGCGTTGAACTATACTGTTTTGGGCCCACTAAGTGGGAAAATCAGGATTCTTCTGACGCCACCATAAACAGATCATCGTGGGTGCAAGCGGAGCAGGTGCAGACGGAAGCTGATGATGAAGCATGAGAAAAAACAAAAGTGGTAGGAGATTATTTCAGAATTTTCACTGTTAGAATCAGCCAGTTAGTTTCATGTTCGAATTAGAAAAATAAGATATTAGTATTGAGCAAGGCCGTAATGACGATGACCAATTAGTTACCAAAACGTAGTGATTTCGTGGAGATTCTGTCTGACTGTTTCTGTTGCATGCTCCCCACATCAATATCAGCATTAGTTGATAATGTGCAAGAACACTGTTTATTTATTCTTAACGGCCGGTCTCAATAACGTATCTACCTTTAACCAACTGTCAAATTAGCTACTAACAGTTTAGCTACTATTGGTAGCTAATTTGACAGCCTAAACAAATCTTAGCTCGAAGTAAAGATTTATTCTTTTCTATTGGAAGATATCTTGGTTTATCTGTTTAAATTTTGACTATTACCATTTTGTAAAAAAAAACAGACGAAGCTCAAAGAAGCCATCAAAACTGAATGTACATATAGTGATGTAACACAGCAAAACTCTGAACATAACAGTTGCAAACTTGTACCAATTCACTTAAACCCTGCGCCAAGAAATAAAGAGCCCATTGTTCTAATCAATCTCTTCAGGAAACTTGGAGTGTACACTCTAGTTTAAATTTATTAGAAGTTATAATCGTGAGGTAATCCTTTTTACACGAGTTTAAACTGGCGTGTTGAGGATTTTAAAACGCATTTAAGGCGAAGTGTTTTGATCCATTTCATAGAATTGGGGATACCTATTTTATTTACATAGATATTTACACCTGTTTTTAAATACTTAAGTAACTATATACACTAGAAATAAAAATAAAAACTCCTAACTAAATTAACCCTAAAATATGGCGTCAAAAAATTCACCTGCTTCGCTGTCGATTGGAAGTGTACCCAAAAGACTGGTGGCATTGCCATGTTGAATGCAATGATTCTTTGACCATGGTACAAGCCAGCCCTTGGGTCACGCGAAGTGTCATTGAGGATTGGATGTATTTTTGAATTAAGTACAGAATATTAACACTTTGAAAAAGGTTAGCTAGAAGTTGGAACATTTGAAGTTTCCTATTATTTGAATTTCTTCAGATATTACCTTTGTTAGTAAGTTTTCAGGTAGATACGAGGCGAGACGTAGGCTGTTGGTGGAAAGCGCATTTCCAATCTGCAATATGCAGACGACACCGTTCTCCTTGCTACTACTTTTGACGACATGCGGGAGACTGTATAAGTTGGAGATGGAGAGTGACAACTTAGGGCTTGCAATAAATAGGCAGAAAACCAAGCTTATGGTGATAGATCGTGCGGGAAAATTAGCGGGCGCCAATGGCATTCGGGGCATCGATACCGTGGACAGTTTTATTTATCTGGGCGCTATTATCAATAATGAAGGCAGCTGCGTCCCGGAAATAAGGCGACGGATAGCTATGGCTAAAGATGCTATGACGCGTCTCCAGAACATCTGGAAAAACCGCGGTATAAGTTTCAAAACCAAGNGGAAATAAGGCGACGGATAGCTATGGCTAAAGATGCTATGACGCGTCTCCAGAACATCTGGAAAAACCGCGGTATATGTTTCAAAACCAAGGCCCGTTTGGTCAGAGCACTGGTTTTCCCGATTTTCCTCTATGGAGTTGAGACGTGGACAATCCGAGCAAGAGAAAGACAGAGGATAGACGCATTCGAAATGTGGTGCTGGAGGCGGATGCTCCGAATCCCATGGACAGCCAAACGCACAAATGTGTCTGTCCTTTCTCAACTCAATATCAAGACCCGATTGTCTACAGTTTGCTTACAGCGTATATTAACTTATTTTGGCCACATAATGCGAAGGGGAGATAGCAGCCTTGAAAAGCTGGTAATTGTTGGCAATACGGAAGGAAAGAGAGCACGAGGCCGGTCGCCAACACGATGGTCGGACCAAGTTAAAGAAGCTATGTCCTCAAGCAAATTCCAGCAGGTGGTGATGGCAACTTTGGACCGGAATCGATGGAGACAGATTGTCCGCTTAAAGGAGTCCAGTGACCACGATCCTCAGTAATGAGGGACCGACTGAAGAAGAGATTTTATTTTTATTTTGTGTCATGACTTGAAAGTCGTTCTCCTTAAACATTTCAAAACGCAAGTCTTCAAGGTAACAACTCTAACATAGTTGAGTTATTACTGCTACATAAACTACATTTTAGCCTTTATGAGTCTATGTTAAAGATTTTCTTATACATTGTTATTAGTTTGAAAGGCTGTAAAGAAGGTTGTATGCATTAACTTAAATAGGCGACCTTATTTTTCTTTTATTAAAATCTAGACATTTATTATTACTACCTACATTTTAACCGTGCAACTGCCGCAAGGGTAGATCTTCAAGTTTAAGCAATGCTTGCCGAGGACTGTCCATGGATGGGGTGACCGTTTATTACATTCCGAGACTCCGTCATAACCCGGAAAGCACGATAAGCCGTTGTTCCCATTTTTAGATGACCAGTGTTCGGCATAGGTAGTGCTATTCCCGGGATTTAGTGCGTTATCTTAACATGGATATGCCTTCTGAATCCTGGGATCAGTAAGTAATATGGCAAACAGCATTGCGCGGATCCAACTTATACCGGAAATGAGTAGTTTAATATTGATGATTTGATCTGACTTCTATAATACAAGTATTATTTAATTTGGAAGTCAAGATATAAAAAAAATGCAAGGAAAAATATACAAGGACGGGTTCCTTGTATATTTTTATCAAGCAATAAACTTTTATTTATTTATTTTGTATGTAGTCGTGTGTACTCGTAATATATTAAACAGTTTAACTTCATTTAATACATCGACATTCAGAAAAATATTTCCGATAATCCCGGGGCATGTCCATATTAACATCATTCAGGTTCATTGATCCAAAGTAGCACTACCTACACCGATCACTGTAGATGACTGACTTTGACAGCAGATACGGGTAGAGAAGTCAGAAAATCTAATACCAGTATTGCCAAAATGTTGGTTTTCAGGTGCATCCCGTTGGACTGGAATCCGATCCCAGCATAGTTGAAAAAGCCTAGACAGTTTGCTTAAAATGTAGAAAGTTATTATTTTTACAAGATTTTTACCTTTGTACTGTTTTAAAGACTCAAATATGCATGAGGCTAATTCCAGACGAAAATCTAAAATTTCTGTATTGAGAATTCCTCCGCTTCCTCATTTATTTATTATTATTTATTTATTTATTTAAAAGTTTATGTACACACATTTAACGAATATATAAGAAGAAGGGAACAAAATAATAGTGGTTTCGGTGTTCGTTGTTTGTCAGTCACTTAGTCACTCAGTAACGAAAGAATTTAATTTATATATATATAGATAAACGTGGTGTAAGTGCAAACACATAACTCAAAAAAAAACACTATCCTCCGGTTTTTGATTTGAAAATTTGAAGTAAAGACCTTGTCAGACTCAAATTCAATGATAAAGTTTGATAGGTTCCAAAGCTAAAGTAGAGTTTGACAATCTCTTAAGTTCGATTTCTCAATTCAGAAGCAGAGTTGGCGTACCCCTTCTCTTAGATAACAATGAAGTAAACAGTTACATTGCATGTTATGAAATTGCTATCAGAATATAAAATCCCAGACAAAATCTAATCTAGACAAACCTAGGTATCAAAACGACCTAACCCTAAGTTTTTCCCTACATCCAAACGCGAAAGGTCACAATATTGTACGGGTAGGATTATCATCAATTTAGGGGTCGCATATTTGCATAGGGCAGGCGTGCCGGGCTTCGGGACGCGGGTTCCGCCGCCGGCGACAATGCGATGTGACGCTACCCGCTATGGGTAGGGAGCGTGTCCAATGACGTACGGGACCCTAAATAATCGGTGATAAGTTGAAAATTTGAGGCCTTGGGCGTTAATGGGACATGCCTATTGAACTTTAGAGAGATTCTGGCACACATGTACGTGTAGGCTACACACTCAATCAAATCAAAACTCATTTATTCAGACTAGGCTGAAAATCAGCACTTTTTGAACGTCAAAATTTACATGAAGACAGTCCCCCAAATCACCACAATCTGGGAGTCTATAAGTAAAGAGTGAATAGGTTAGTTCTAGGCAAGGGTGGCTTCATCGTCGACCACGTCATCGCTTACCATCTGGTGAGATTGTGGTCTACCGCCAGCCCAACAATTATAACAAAAAAATAATAGATCCTGCACTTAACAAAGTCTTTTCTTTACTAAAACTCCATTATGTCTCAATAGGCAGGTTTACTGAAAGGTCCCTTTAGTGCTTGAATCAGTTATTGCGTACCCAGGTAAATAGGTGAGCCGTCGCGGAACGCCTGGCAGATATAAAATATCATACAGATAATAAAATGTACTTGATAGCCAACTTGATTCAGTGATTGAAAACGAGACTTTTTTTTTTAACTATGGGAAATCATCAAATAACTTCTTCCGTTCTGGGTGGAACGGGAGGGCGTGTGAGACTCTTACTGACTAAAACCCATCCGTGTTCCTTCTAAACCCCTTTGAGTTCCAGGGCCGCGGTGACTCTTTCTAACAAATTCCGCAACCCTGGCAGACTCTGGCCCTAGCGGGCCCCGTCTCCTATGCTGACATCTCAATACTCAATACTCAATATATTTATTGCTTCCACATGTTAGCTTAGATGGTAGGTTTTACAAAATTATGATCAATGTGGACCCTGTCGGGCACAGCAAAAGTAGGAGAGAGGTAGAGGGCTTTCATTTAACTAGTTGAATACGAGTATTTATATATTTATACCATAGTTGCATAATTATTCACTTTGAGGCGCGCGTGAAACACAACGCGCCATCGACCCGGGCCTGTTGGTGATCGGACAGCGAGCCACCCAACGCTTGTCGTCCGCAGGCCCGCTGAAAACGAGACTTACGAGATCTTATTTGTCACGAATTACTGTTCTCAGAAGTCCAGATTATTATGTCCGGTTATTGGGCCCGCTCTCTATTACATACACAAAGGTAGCGAAATGTCAGGTATACATACCCTTAAGTTTAGCTGAAGTTATGTGGTGCTTGGTTACGAATGATGTCAAGAAACACTTGTATCCTTTAGATCGCTATATTTTATCCGAACATAATGGATACCGTTTCCCATCTCTCGTTCAAGCCCGCGGCAGTCGCGTAGCCCCAATAACGCCCTGCATCGTCCCTTGAAGTCGCGCATTTGTTCATCACGACACCACATCTCGAAAACTGCTAGACACAAAACTATGAGATTTATGCAACATCGAAACAAATTCCGTTGGTCGCCTCGGGGTATACTTGATAGTCGTGAGCTACGATTTCTTGTTTCAAACTTAGATTGATAGTGCTGTTATGAAACTGTTTATATTTTCCTTATTGTGTAGTAAACGGTATTATTGTCTAAGTTCTATCTTGGAACTAGGAAGTACCCAAATACAAAATTCACTGTTATAATTCAAATAATCTCAACAAGAAACTAAATAATGAATGCAAACGCATAATCGAATGATAAAATCTCGAAAATAAATAAAAAAGGTCAGACAAATCGAATAATCCAGTTCAATTAATCTTACTAATCGAGTTCGGAGTAAGCGATTCTGAGCATTTTCAATTTGTGCATAAAACGGTAGTAGAATCACATCTTCATTAGGAATACAATCGAAGCGGGCGCGAATCGCATATTCGCGGAGTTTCCCAGTTCTAGACCCAAGAAGTTGAATTTACTATTCGCCAAAGATTTATAAATTGCAGAGGGAGTTTGGAAGCAACATGGGAAGTTTCTATTATTGAATGGTAGCAGTATTAATTGCGGTGAAATTGTAATTAAACTTGGTGTGCTATCGAGCGCTGCAGTCTGGAAGTCTTTGTCGGGATTGCGAGCGATAATGTAAGAGCGTTGGGAGACTATTTCTTTTTGTACTGTAGGAAATATTAAGCTGTTCTTGTTGGCATTGAATTATGAAGAGGTTGCGGTTAGAACCTGGATGAGGCTGGCACAGGAACATGGGGAGTGCACAAGAATAGAGAGGCCTATGCTCAGCAGTGACCCCGATCGACGTCATTCTGTCAATGCCGGTTGTCGCTGAAAACCAGCGCTGCGTCTCTGTCTCGCACATGAGTCCCAGCATTATACTGAGCGATGGCCGTTTTGCGCGAATGTGACGCATATCTTCCCAATTTGCATAACTTTTGTAATTTAGTTTATTTATTTTTTTGGTATGCGTCATGCTTGTCGCAAATAAACTCTTTTTCTTTCTCCTTTCAGTGGTGAATAAAGAGCTGTGTATAGTGTTTTTTTTATAACATTTTTAAGACAATCAGCAATGCTTATCCCTAGATATATTCTCGGTAAAGTCCTCCACTTAATCACTTGTATATACTTGGGGAGTATGCATTACCTACATAACGCAAAATGGGCATCGCTCAGCTTAATGTTGAGACTCGTGTGCGAGACAGAAATACAGCTTTGATTTTCAGCGACAGCAGTTATCAATCAGTTATATTTTTTCATTTATTGACATTATTCGAGTGATTTTCTCCATTGACATGACGATTAGGGCGATTGGTGAGGGGGACATTTCCTTGAAAAAAACCGGTCAAGTGCGAGTCGGACTCGCATGCAAGGTTTCTGAACGAATCTATTTTTGTAACATGTTACTTTCAAACCATCGATTTCTTATAGATGTTCCTGTAATCCATAGCAATAAACAATTTCATTTCATTTCATTTCATAGGCAAAGAACCTGTATTGTTTTCAAAATTTTATGCTCAGTAGTTTCTTTCGAAAATGGAACAGATATTCAAATCCAAATTCTAGTTCCGTCAAACTACTTTAATGCAACGAATCGATTAACTGAAACTCTTCGTCGAAAACTTCTAAATCGATCAACTTCAAATTAAACTCTGACGTATCTATTTCTGTGCGATCTGTGGCCCGAATAAATGAATATTTTACACTCTCGTCTGCTGGATTAGGTAGTGATAATGAGACGTGCACCGCAGTTTGCTTTTCATTTCCCTGAGCACCTGCATGATCGTCTGGCTTTGGATCCGCGATTGAATTTATATACTTATCCATAGGTACTTATCGTGTTTCTTTTTTAAACATTTCGCCGTCGTCGTCGAGTGCGTGTTGCCGAGATTTGGTTTCGATTTGAGCCTTCTTCACTAGATTGAAGTTTTTATTGATATTTTCTTGTTAAGATTCTCGCTTGCGAACAGCAATTTTTTTTTTTTAGATAAGATGAGTCTTTTTGCCTTAAACATGGTATAAAGATGTTACAGTCAGGTATTAATCTAAAGTCCGCATGTTTAGCTATACAGAATGTACCAATTGCATGCAAAATAGTAATAATGAGTTAAATGTCACAGATATTTAAGGTCAAATATGTATTTTTATTTCAGCATTATCCGCAATGACAAAATTCCAGAAGTTTATAGTGATCTTTAATGTCATAAAGCATATTTTATGTTGTTTCAGTCATTTTAGTCTGTTTTTAAATAAGTTGGGATTGTACAATAATTTGATTTCTTTTGGAATTGTGTTATAAATGCGAACACACATGACTAGGAACCTTTTCGCATACTTGGCTGATTGAGGAGTATCCTGCGATACAAGTCTGCATGGATCTCTCTAGAATACCAATTTAGTTTGGATCGGCGCAATACGTCTTCTTGTTTTACGTTTCTCTATAAGCCGTCATTGTAGTACCAATTCCTTCTTTACTAGCCATCTCACAGTCTTTGATTAAATATTTCAATCGGCCTAGCTCGATCAACAAGTTTAAACCGGTCTGTCTTTCAACGATAGCCTGCGATGACTGGATAACACAGCATATTTATGAACAACTAGCTTTTGCCCGCGAAATACGCATACGCGCATATCCCGTTTTTTCCTGAACTTTATTAAATATAAATTAACCTATCGAACCTACTTGCCGAATTTATACCAGTATAGTTTCAGCTGTGCATTGTCTGTCAGTCACGCACTCAGTAACAGAAGAGTTTTATATATATTAATATTAATTGATTGATTGGAAGCCAAAAATATGAAAAAGAAATCATAACATATCATTTTTACCAGCAATACCAGATAACCTTGATCTACCAAACTTCCTTCAAAAATAAGCTTCCAAAACAAACCTTCAACTCCAACCACGTCGGACCTCAATAACTCACCATTCGTACAAACTTCAAGACTATTTGAAACTCGAAATAAGTCCATATAAAATGGCGGAGGATATAAATTCGCTTGTCATAACCGAACAGCGCCAAGTTTCGCAGATATATGTATAGTACTGGCAGGGTCAGACAGAACGTGTGGAACTTAGGCAATGAACCTGTGTACCTACGGAAGTTGTGCACTTGGTAGATGGATATGTGATTGTATTCCTACATATGAAAATGGCGTTTTGTCGCACTGACCACTTTGATCTTAAATATTTCAATCGGCCTAGCTCGATCAACAAGTTTAAACCGGTCTGTCTTTCAACGATAGCCTGCGATGAATGGATAACACAGCATATTTATGAAGACATTTTCGATCATATGCCCGCTGAACAGGCAACACTTTTTACGATGTTTTGTATGGGATAATTAGACAACACATTCCATTAACACGAATTAAAAATTCACAATTTCCTGTCTGGTTTACACCTTCTTTAATACGTACATTTAAAAATAAAGAACGTGCTTGGATTAAGTGGAAAAAGTACCAAAACTTGTATGATTATAATCACTTCTCGGGTTACCGTAAAATATTTCAACATGAGTCTGTTACTTGTTTCAAAAATTATATTAACTCAGTCGAAGACAGTATACCTAAAAATATAAAGTACTTTTGGACATACGTATCTAATAGAAAGGGCATGGCTAACTATCCAGATAAAATGTATCTTAAAAATGCCTCGTCTGAAAGCCCTACTGAAATATGTAATTTGTTCTCTACTTTCTTTGCTTCTGTCTATGAATCATCCACTTTCGATCCTGAGAGTTGGGAACCGTCAAATAAATACCAGGATGGCTCTGCGTGTATACCCGATATTTACCTCACAAAAGATGCTGTACATAGTGCCGTTAAATCATTGGACCCATCTAAGGGCGCTGGCCCCGACGGTATTCCACCTACCTTCTTCATAAAAACGGCCGATAACATCAGTTTTGCATTGCACTTAATTTTCAATAAATGCTTACATGAAGGAATATTTCCTAGAGTTTGGAAGCGAGCATTTATAACGCCTGTTTATAAAAGTGGGGATAAAAATAACGTAGAAAATTACCGCCCCATATCGATTCTTTCCACCTTGTCGAAGCTTTTCGAGAGACTTGTGCATGGCGCTCTATATCCCCAAATTCATAGGCTTATTATACCTGAACAACATGGGTTCATTAAACAGCGATCTACTACGACCAATCTTATGATATTTACTAACTTTCTTTTTGAAAATATGGACAAGAGAGTCCAAGTGGATGCTGTGTACACTGATTTTCGGAAGGCTTTTGACAAGGTGGATCACAAAATTCTTTTGGAAAAGCTCGCTTTCAACGGAATCCGAGGCAACTTGCTTCGATGGTTTGCGTCATACATTTATAACAGAACACAAAGGGTCGTGGTTAATGGGTTTGAATCTGAGATTGTGGTTGTTAAGTCCGGTGTTCCCCAAGGGTCTATTTTGGGGCCCTTGCTTTTCATTATATTTATAAATGATGTAAAACATTGTTTTGTTAATACGAAATTCCTACTATATGCGGATGACATGAAAATCTATATAGATTGCCATAAAATTGACGACTGCGTACTGCTTCAAGAAGATCTTGATAGACTTAATACCTACTGTATAGACAACAAACTCTTTCTTAGTCTTCCAAAATGTCACAGTATATCGTTTACTAAAAACAAATATAAACTAATTTTTAAGTATGCTTTGAATGGCCAACAATTGAATAAAGTAGAATCCGTTCGCGACCTCGGTGTAACTATTGATTCCTGTCTGCATTTTGACTTGCATATTGAAAACATAATAAATAAAGCCTTTCAAATGTATGGTTTTGTAATGAGATCCTCTAAAGACTTTGTGCGACCCTCTACTTTTTTGGTATTATATAAAACTTTAATAAGGTCTCAATTGGAATACGCAATTCCTATCTGGAAACCGTTCTACCTCAAATATGACACCAAGATAGAATTAGTGCAAAAAAAGTTTCTACGTACAATCAACTATAAATGTTATCGTTCAATGATTCCTTACAAACAATTATTGCAGCAGTATAATGTTTTAAGTTTAGAGTCTCGACGCTTACTTCTGGTAGCCATGATGCTACATGGTCTGTGTAACAATAGATTTGATTGTATTGAAATCACAAACAAGTTACGCTACACAGTACCCCGAAATGTTATAAGACGGGCGGCCCGCGTGCCCCGGTTGTTCCATGTGGATTCATGTAGGACAAACGCCGGGGCGCGAGTGCCTCTTCGACAGCTTGTGGAAACCTATAACACACACTTCATGAACATAGATATCTTCTCTCTCTCTAGTAGAAAATTTAAATATTTAGCTATAAAAACTTTATCACAATAATCAAATAATCGAAGCACGAGTAACGCGATGAACAATCTCGTCAACTCTTCCGTTTCCTATTTTTAATATATTAATCCGTGGACATTGGTGTGGGTTATATGTTTACCAATTCATTATTTTACTCATAGTTTTTTTTTTTAAACCTTAACATGTAACTGTTTTCTTGTCCCTTAAATAAATAAATAAACTTCTCTCTGGTTAGGAATTCCAAATTCAAGTTTATACAGCTATTTACTCATGCATTTTTGTTTCGAAAACCATAATTCATTTGTTTTTTCCACTTTTGTATTTTTTTTGCGTCACTCTGTTTACAAAATGGTTAACTTAAAATATTACGTTATTTACGAGTACGAGGTCCACCGTGGCACCAGTGCTGCAGAAACGGCTCGAAGGATGTGTATGGCGGCGGTGTCGTAAAAAAAACACAGTGCGTTTTTGGTTAAAACGTTTTCGTTCTGGAAATTTCGACCTGCAGAACAAGCCCCGTGGACGGCCGGAGACCAAAGTTGATAATGAAGATTTGAAGGCTATTTTGGAAGCGGGTCCATTGCAAACCACGTCCGACTTAGCTGCAGGCTGCGGTGATAGTGATAAAACTGTTTTAATCCACTTGAAGCAAATTGGGAAGGTGAAAAAGCTTCATAGGTCAAATTGAGTGAAGCAAATCGACAAACGCGCGTCGACTGCTGCGTTACATTACTTTACCGGCACAATAATGAAGGGATTTTAAATCGAATCATTACCTGTGATGAAAAGTGGATCCTGAACGATAATCGGAAGTGCTCATCGCAATGGCTGAACCCTGGTGAACCAGCCAAATCATGCCCCAAGCGAAAATTGTTAAAATTGCAAAAAAAGTTACTTGTGAGCGTTTGGTGGACCAGTGCCGGCGTCGTTCACTACAGCTTTCTTAAATCTGGCCAGACGATTATGGCAGATGTCTATTGTTAGCAACTGCAAACCATGATGGAAAAGCTAGCTACTAAACAACCAAGGCTGGTCAATCGCACTAGGCCACTGCTGCTTCAGGACAACGCTACACACTGCACAACAGACGGCTACCAAATTAGAGGGGCTTCAATTGGAATGTCTTAGACATCCACCGTACTCTCCGGACCTTGCTCCAACACATTAACATTTTTTCGAAATTTGGATAACTTCTAAAGATAAAATTCAACTCCGATGGGGCAGTCCAAACCGCCTTCAAAGATTTTATTGATTCCCGTCCGAATAGTTTTTTAGTAAAGGGATCAATAAACTACCTATGAGATGGCAAAAGTGCATAGATAGCGATGGTACATAACTTTAATTAATTAAATAAATTATATAAAAAAAAAAAAAAACGACTTTATGTTCCTCTCATACAAAACGCCTATTTCATATGTAAGGACCTAATATTAGCTGTGTGTTTGCGTTACAGAATAGCACCATCCCATTATGTTTTGCCTTATGACCCTCAAGACCACCACACCATCATCATGGTCATGGTCTATCCGTTTGCTAAGCTACATCCAAATCCGTTTTTCGTTCCGCTCAAATTACCTAAACGTTTATAGTTTTTTAGGATAGACTAGAGGTAAGTAGCAAGTTAATCAGGGGGGCTAATCTCTAAACCCGAAGTCCGTAGTTTCGGGCTGAGTTGCGGGCATATTCTACTCCGTATCACCTATGAACTTACGATTAGTTCCGAATCCGAACTAAGAATGAATGACAACACGATTTAACAGTAACTGTCAAATCGTGTTGTCATTAATTCTTAGTGGTTAGGTGATACGGAGTAGAATACGCCCGCAATTAAGCCCGAAACTACGGACTCCGGGCTTAGAGAGTAGCCCCCCCTGTATCGGCAAAAAGCGACAGGTATAGCCGTTATGTATTAGCCGTAGTTATCCGAACGTCATACTGAATAAACACACAACTTCTATACACAAACAGCATTGGTAAACAATATTAATTGAAATCTCAAACAAGTGCGGACTCTAGTTAAATGGCACATCGGATTTATATCAGCAACGAATTATTATGGTAGAATCGATTTAAATTTGTTCCAACCGCAATCGGCGATTTCATATTTCATTAATTTCGCTTCTGTACTATATGAAGTGCTAGTTTTTACCCGCGGCGTCGCTCGCTTGTTTTCGTAATTTATCCCATTCACCGTAATTTCGAGAATTTATTCGGAAAGGTGTGTGTGTATTTATAATACATTAATATGAAACTTGTATTTAATAAAGAATTCTCGATTATCTCACTAGTTATAAATAATAGTTATTTATGATACTAGTGCGGTACCTCAGTTGGTTTTTACAAACGAGTCACGATTTTGTAAAAACCAATTTCCGCACGTGTGTCATACAACGTTTTTCAACACATTTTCGTGAAAACAGTGCAATAGGTAGTGAAACAAACTTCACCATTTAAGATTATTTAGAAGACAAGTCAATAGAGTCTGCAATTTATAAGTTAAATTAATTGACATCGATTATTGTGAATACATTTGCTCGCCATAACATGGCAGGATTTGCTGAAACAAATTTACTGTAACACCATACTGTACCATATTCTAACAAATAAAATATTTTGATTTGATTTGATTTGAAACAAACAAACGGACAAAGGTGCTTTCGTATTTACCTCTGTAATGTTAAGTAGCTATGGATATTATAGCTTTTTTTTTAAGGATGGGAAATCATCAAATGACTTCTTCCACTCTAGGCGGAGCGGAAGGGCGTGTCAGACTCTTACTGACTAAAACCCATCCGTGTTCCTTCTAAAGCCCTTTGCGTTCCAGGGTGGTGGTGACTCTTTCGAACAAATTCCGCAACCCTGGCAGGCTCCGGCCCTAGCGGGCCCCGTCTCCGATGCTGACATCTCTTTGAGGCGCTCGTGAAACACAACGCGCCATCGACCAGCGAGCCACCCAACGCTCGCCGTCCGCAGGCCCGCATGGATATTATACCTAGTAGGATAGTTATGTTTTAATTGTATGGTGAATTAACAGAAGAGAATCCTT
The DNA here is from genome assembly GCA_002192655.3 of Mamestra configurata. Lineage (NCBI taxonomy): Eukaryota > Metazoa > Arthropoda > Insecta > Lepidoptera > Noctuidae > Mamestra > Mamestra configurata. The sequence continues at coordinate 135,605 of NDFZ01005034.1, forward strand.
TTGAAGTTAAGCCGGAAATTTAATTGGGAATCACATTAATCTGAATACTTTCACGGACTTAACAGAATTCTCTTTGAACGAGTCAGCCGCAGTATTGAAATCTGTCGTCAATACGCTGTGCAATGAATTAAATCATTTATTACTTTTATTGTTTAAGTTTCAATAAAAATGACGTGCAGGAAAGAAATCAAATTAAGCTGTTTCTCGAGCATGTTATCGTGTACATCCCTTCCATATGCGCAAAATGTTAAGGGAATAAATTTATTTGGATTGGAATTTCCAACCGAAGTCTGTGTTTTTATACATAAATGATGAACATTAACATGTTTGCATAACTCGACAATATGTACTGAATAGCTGATTGGTATTTGCGATTTGATGATTCGTCAGATTCGAGTAGTAAAAGTTGTTCATAATAATTAGTTCAATGACCCCTTTTTATGTCTTGCGTTTAATCTTTTACTCCCTGTACATGTATATGTCTCCGGAAAACAGCAAACGCCGTAAGATTGTTAAATATCGCGTAAAATTGTGAACTATTTTTTCTAAATAAGACACGAATAGGTACATTGGAAACTATTTAATTTGGATGGGTATCTTTTGGGTACACTTCTAGTCGACAGCGATGCGGATGAATTTTTAAACACCATATTTTAGGGTTAATTTAGTTAGGAGTTATTATTTTTATTTCTAGTGTTTATAGTTAGTTAAGTATTTGGATGGGATTTATTGTATACAAAACGTTTTTTTCATAAAATATCGATAAATTATAATCTAATAAAGGTTGATTACAAACTTATGTACCTACGTAAATACTCTCGAAAAACATTGACACACCCTTCCTTCTAGGGCATTCGGATACAAGAAGACATTCGCTTCTGCTGTAAATAATTTGGCCGTAATTCCTAGATCTCGTCCAAAAAACTGATCGAACAAATCAACAAGCACACCCGATCCGGCAAATAATCCCAACAACTTCAACAACTGCATCGTTGCCGATAGTTGTCCGGTATTAACGTACGTTTTAACTTCCGAAGATAAAAGCCACTAACAGGCAATTTAAGTTTTTCAAGGAAGCTACCGAGCTCGCTTATTGAACTGTTTTAGTTGTAGGTTAGTTTTGTGGAGCTGGAGTGTTTATAGAATTTGTTATTAATATTAGTACCTGGATGACCGAGCTTTGATCGGTTTTTTTTTTTGGTTAACGTTTTCTAAAAATGAAACCTGGCTAAATCGATTTCTCGCCCCCAAAACCGAAAATCGTTGGAGCCGTTTCCGAGATTCAGATTATACATGTACATATATACAAGAATTAAATGCGAAAGTACCTACTTCTAATCTGTGTCTATATGTTTCTAACTTCTTTACGTCTTAAGAGCTGAACGAATTTGGATGAAATTTTGCCACGTCCTGGATTTTTTTTATATGAGATAGGCTTGCTCTTGACTCTAGTCTAGGTCAGAAATGACAGAGACAAAGTCGACGATGGAGCGAGCTTAAAAGAAGCCTCTTCACTCTAACTTTGAAGAGATTAGGGTTGAATGCGTTTGGAAACACAGACACAAGCAGAGAGATCCACTCCTTTGCTGTGCGCATTATAAAAGACGTTTGGAAACGTTTAGTGCGAATTGGTAGAATAGCAACAAGGTAGGGATGGTAACTTGCAGTGCGTCTAGATGTCCGATAGAATAGGTAGAAGGGGGCCGGTGGGATGAGGTCGTGAGGTTCTTGGGTACACTCACCGAAGTACAATCTGAAGAAGACCGACAAGCAGGCAACCTTGTGGCGATGAGCCAAGCTGTGAAGCTTGGTATATGAGGTTTTTTTTCACTTACTTCGCTTACTTATTTACCATAATATTTGCTTTCTATAGCGTGTTATCACAGACGCCTGTTGACGTCAGTGAAAACACTTTGACCAGGGTAGTACGGAGTTTTAATAGAATCGGAGTTCAGCTTATACTGGTTTTTATTATCTAATTACTCCTACTATCTACTGGAGTAGTGGTAAAATATTTCTTAGACAAATTAATTGCCAAGAAATCTCAGTAAGTATAACTATCTTCAGCCAAAGTTAGAAACAGTATACCTACGAATATCTTGATTCTTACTTTAAACACTAAAATTTCCCACCGGCATTCTTGGCTAAGTGGGTCAGGTCTACTTATGAACCCACTCCATGTATCAACTGAGGAGGTTTAACTTGTCAAAGTTAAATTCATGCAGATACCCACTAACATACACTTGACACACACTAACTCAGAACCCGTTGAGATATCAACCTTGTGTCATCGACTTAAGTGTCATTGATAAGTTTGCCAGCCGCAAAGTTAAGCTGGTTTCTTGCATGGCCGAATCCCATGGGCTTTCGAGGTGTCAATTGCTCGACACAGTTGCACTGTGTTGTTATATCGTAATTTGTTGTAATTTAAACCTTATTTGCTCGCAGTAAGGGTGGTCTGTTTTCGTTTCACGTTTAGGTTGACAAATATTGTCTTGACGTAGACTCGTAGATTTGGAGGATTCTCCGGTATCAAAATATTATTATGACGATTTGTTTATTTTCTCATGGCTGTTATAAATTAATCGGGAGAGCTATATTTCATAAGTCGACCTACAGTAGTGCCATTGGAGAACACTGCAATAACAAAAGACACCATCAATCATGTTGGACATCACACCTGGACGCACAAGATGAAGATTTCGGAATACTTTCATTTTGCGTACAGCTAAGGAGTGGAATTCCCTACCAGAGTCCCTACCCAGTAGCAACGGTAACAGAATAGGTTACTTCTATGCAAGCGTGCTCCATCGTCGACCACATCATCCCTTTCCATCAGGTGAGATTGTGATCAAACGCGAGCATATTATCAATAGTAAAAAAAACCGGAAAGTACGAGTCAGACTCGCGCACCGAGGGTTCCGATCGAGTCTTGATTTTTTCCGAGCATACATTACCTATGGATACATCAATGTACGTCACGGTCATTTCTTCAACCAAAATTGTAAGTTTGTATTCGCATTTTTTTTTTTGTTGTAAATAATAAAAGAACAAATTCCTAATTACGGACTTTTTCTAGTACTTATACTGTAAGATCTGCTCCGGCTTTCTTCTTCTTCTGTTCTTTCTCTTCTTCTGATCTGCTTCTTGAAGTTTATAAACTATGAAAGCAAAATATAGCAGGTATTAAAACACTACGATTTAAAAAAAAAAAGAAATGCTCGAGCAAAGAAGTTATACACTTTTGAAGTTATTCTTCTACTCTTGTCACACAATATATATCAGGGAGATCTAGACCGAATTCTATGAAAACGCGTTGTCGCTTCGTGGAAACGGTCACAGTTTTTATCAAATCAAACCACTTAATAAGTTCGACTAATCCAGTTATCATTGGCATGTTCAAGGAATCAAGCATAAGAGCTTCTAACAACGTCTCGACAAGTCTTGGAAGTTCCCCTAATCATTTAGCCGAGGAATGTGTTCATATTCGCCGCTCTATGTCTCGACTACCGAACTTCTAACTCTCGTAGGATACTTCACTGTAGAACCTTAGTTATTGGACTACAGTCTAGTGTTGCTTTCAAGTATTGGTTGTTACCGATGGGTATATATTATACTATAAATATACTATAAATTTAACATTGTCTATAGGGTACATATACCCTATAGACAATGCAACATTTTACAGAAGTATTGCAGTACGTAGTTGTGTGTAAGTAATCTCTCTGGTCTGGCACAAGGTGGAGACGACGATACGATATTAATCAAAACACTGGGCAATACTAGTTCATACGAATATGTTGTCTTTTATCACAGATTTGATGTCACTAACTGCAACAGACTGCATGGAATATTTCGTCAGAATAGTAGTCACTTCTTTGACTAGTTTGGAGATTTTTTGACGTTTCATGTAATTGGAAAATTTATTTTTAATTTCGGTGAGAGGATTTATAATAGTTTGAAAATATTCCTATGAACCAGTATTTTCAGTGTTTTCATTTATTGTCGTATAAGATGTCTCCACATTGTATACTAACTCGCAGTTTTATAACCCAACAAAGGCCGTGAAGGCTAAAAAAAGCCAATGCCATCATGATGCTGTCGCGAAAAAGGGATAGTGCTATTCATTCTGCATAGCTCTGTCTCTCTTTCACACCAGAATCAAGATAGTTTTAAGACGTCATACTAGGCCCTTTGAATACAATCATGTCTGCCATCCTTCTTTGTATTTAGGTGACTATTAGTATTAACAATGAACACACGCTAAATGCAGGACATAAGCAAACGCATATGAACTATAAAAAACTATAAAAAATGTGATATGTCAAATCTATATATATATGTATATAAAAATGAATTGCTATTTTCCTTGGTCACGTCATCACGCGTGAACGGCTGAAGAAATTTTGCTTATTCCTTTTTTGTTGCGTTTGTTATTGTCAGGAGAAGGTTCTTATGAAAGAAAATTTTTGAAAAAAAAAATACGTCCGGGCGAAGCTGGTGCGGGCCACTAGTGTACAATAACAACCATACCCTGAAAGATAAGGTGCACTCACTCATCTTTCCTACCCTCGGGTAAAGAGGATGATTTACCCAATTCTAAAATCCGAAATAGGCCAAACTACACATAAAACTAAAAAAACAAAACACAACACTGCCCCAATTACACCCACCCGGGGACATAAAAGCCAAGTTTTTTCACGAGCCGAATTGAATTGCTATTACGATTGTATGAAAAAACGCGAATATTGTAGGCTCTCGGTAAAAAACGACGCTCAACCGGAAAAATTGTACATTTTGCAATGAAATTGTTTATCTGAATACTGTTTGTAGCGGAAATAATGAAAATGGAGCGGTTTTTGTGTTGTCTAGTAGGTATCGCGCGGAAATGAGTTGAAGATTTTTATGAAAGGTTAAAAATACGTCTCAGCTACAAATACTTTCCTTTGAAAAGATTGGAAAGCGACAAACCACTTTGGATATTTTAATTCATAATATTGCAACACCCAAATTCATCATCTGCCTTTTTTCCCAACTATATTGGGTTCGGCTTCCAGGCAAACCGGATTCAGCTGAATACCAGTATTTTACGTGGAGCGGCTGCCTACCAGACCTCCACAACCCATTAACTGAGTTACACGGTACTCCTTGGCAAGACTGGTGTCAGATTTACTGGCTTCTGACAATCCGTAACGACTGCCAAAAATCTACAAATGACAGCCGAAACCAACGGCTAAATTATAACCGCCGCACGGGCCGATCTTCAAGGTTAAGCAAAGTTTGCCGAGGTTGGACTGGGGAATGGCGACCATCATAACATACCGAGACTCCTTCGTGCCTCGGAAAGCACGTAGCCGTTGGTCCCAGCTGTCATTTGGAGATCTTTGGCTGTTACGCAATCCGTGACAATCTCAGAAGCCAGAAAATCTGACACCAGTCTTGCCATGAGGTACTGTGTTGCCCGGTAAATCGGTTGTGGAGGTCTAGTAGGCCGCTCGACGTAAAATACTGGTATTCAGCTGAATCCGGTATGACTGGAAGCCGACCCCAGTATAGTTGGGAAAAGGCTGAGCAGATAATGATTGTTCGTCAAATCGTTGAGCCCCTTAAAGTTCTAAGTTGAGCTAAACGATTACTGTCAAATGGACCGTCTGGATAGGTCCACTCGAATCTGTGTGGTTCTCAAAATACCACCTCTGACATAATCCTACATTCCCATATGAATTGACCATTACATATTTACCATTGTATGGACTTCAAAAGAGACTGACCTCTGAATTTATTCCGGTGTTTCTTCTCAGGGTATTCGAAAACACCTACATCTTGTTGAAATTGACGAAAATAAACAACACTTAAAGTGTTATTTATAACTAATTTGCAAAATAAATATCATTCATACGTTACGTAGTACCTTAAAAATGTTGACGCAAACGAAAATGACCACACTCTTTTATTATTTTGCTTACTTAAAACCAGGTTCTGTATCAAATGGTCAACTGACCACTCTGCCAATGACATTTATATCCTTCTGACATTGCGGTTGTAAACCTTACTGACGAAACGCATGCAAAATATCTTTATGTGGCCAAAACCTTTTAAAACAGTACTAAAAACATGAATTTGCATTTCTGACCTTTTTTGCTGAACTTAATGTGGAACGGATGGCTGTTTTTGATGCTGACTGTACCTGGAATAGAAATAAAAATTTAGTGGGTATGTTAAGTGAAGAAAAGAGTTATTGAAAAGGCTTGATTCGTCATGGTAAACAATTACATTACAAATGTGTTAGCAATCGTGTCATTTTATTATTTCCAACAGTTCTGATAAAATTCATGGTAGTAACATACGTATATGTATAACGAATTTAAAAGGAAACTATCACATTTAAGTAGGCTATACAAGTTAGCGAATAATAGCTGTCGATCAACCCATAAAATGTAATTTAATAACTAAAAATTTCGTAATAATTCCAAATAAAATGATTTAAGACTACTTTAGTGCGTTTGTAACTTTGCAATCTTATAGTAAAATTAGCTGTTTATTTTGTGTCATGGTATACGACACGGGCAACTACGGAACCCTATTTAAGAATAAGGACTTGCCAGTTTGTATGAAATACCGTGAGTAGATAGTAAACGGTCCTAATTTAAGGTTGTCTTATGCTAGAATTCTCCAGAACGGTTACTGGGTTCGAACAAATAAATTGAATAACATCCTTCCTAATCCAAATTTAATATTGTAAAAGCGAAAAGGCGTTTGTTTGTTACGCTTTCACGCCTTAATTGCTGTTCCGATTTGGATGAATTTTGGTATAGAAATAGATCAGATCCTGAAGACGACAACAGGCTATTTTATTTTTACCAACGTGAGTGATGACGCGGGAAAAACAACATAACAATAAACATTACTATGTTATCATCTGTACCTACTTTACAATTAATAACAGTCCCTTAAGCTAATTACAAAACTTAAATCAAGCACATTTAACGGTTTACCAATGTTCACCTTTGACCTGCTGGAAATGAACACTAAACGAAACGGAATAAAAACAAAACCATACACTTTCGAAGTCCGCAGCACCGCGGGTTTAATTCATCGGTTACGGCTCGTATTTCCCGACATTATTTCCGAATATTTTCCAGTTTTTTTCGTTCTATATCCTACTTCGGACGATCGTAAACCCCGGGATGATCCGAGTCCATCGATGCTACGGCCCGATATGAGAGATTCCCGCAACGGGTTTACGGTTTGGTGGAAGTTATAGGTGAAAGAGTGAGGTAGAAATAGGTTAAAATAATACTTTTACATGTCGGTCTTTTTCTGGTTAGTTTTAACTAGATGAGGCCGATATTTCTTAGCTGACCACTCTGAGAAGAATCACGATATCAAATTCAGAGTCTTTCAAAGTCAATTAACGAATTGGTCAGATTTTATGAGAACCAAGTTGGTAATGTCTGAGGTGGTTTTTTCAAGAAAGTGCCACTCAGACTTAATTGACCTGTCCGCATAGATCTAAGTAGTTATAACATTAACCATACATTATATTATCTAGGGTATTAGCTAGGGTACCCGCAGCCGACGATTTATTTTCTATCTTAACCATGGTTACTGAAAGGCTAATAACAAATCAATTTGGTCGAGAATAAGCTGATAGAGGGTCCAAATCATTAGTCAGCAAAACAGTGAAAACTAATTCATTCTAACATCAATCGATCGTCGATCGATGGTAGAATGAATTAGTTGTCATCGATCGGTAGTTTCTATTTCTTTCTTCGATCAGCCAAAGCTACTACACCAATCGATCAACGTCGATCGATGGCAACTATCGACGATCGATAAATTGGTGTACCCTCAAGCAACTCGCTTCAGCTGCCATTCCAATGACTAAAATAAGGTATTTACAGTTCTCTTCATTCTCACATGACCTTACATTTAACGGTAAAAATTTTACAGAATATTTGACAGAAGACTTTTATGTCTTGCTTTATTTTTCAGGAACCGAGTGTTGCGTTTGTTAAATTGCGAAAATTATGTGATATGTAATGTAACTATCTAAGACCATAGTGGTGAAGTCCATTATCCATAAAGCTTTAATCTGAAGGTCTTCAAATGGATGATTCTTTAGATGAACGCCTGTAATCACTTGGTTTCACTTCCAGTAGTTAAAAACTTAGGTTTAAGCGCAAAAAATTAAATTACATAGAAATGTTGAGAAATCCAAAGAAGCCGGTCACGATGGTTATTATAAAAAAACGTAGACCAATTCAGTCTCAGTTTAGGAACTTTTCGACGCCTACTTTTAGTTTATTATTAATTTAAATTAGTTAAGATTTTTTTATTTAAGTGTATTTATATGGTAATAGTTAGTTATACTTTGTTAGACTGAATTATTTCTCTGACTGACGTCACAAGACTGGTCTTCCTCCCCGCTATCTCCTATACCTCGCGCCACCTCCCAATTCGCAGAGCTGAGTAATATTTCAAAATTTTTAAAGTTCAGCCTGATGGCAGCACGTGAGACGTTGATTGAAAGTTATATATTTTGGAATTTAATCTGCAACGTGTTTACGTTGCCAATAAATTGTAGCAGCGCTGCGCGTTGCGCGTTGCATGTTACATGGCGTGCGAGACTTTGATATTGGAGTTAGATATTATGTAGCTTGATGGATGGGTGTGCGAAACGTAGTGAGGGTTTTGGCTTTAGTTAAGTGTTGGTATTAGATGGTTAGATGGATCGGCTGTAGCTTTAACTGTAGAGGCAATTGGATTGAGTTAGAGTTAAAACTAAAATGGTATTGGAATAAGCATGTATCAAGTCCCTGTTAGTAATTATTTTTTATTTGTGTACAGTTAACAAAGCTATTTGGTATGCAGGCAGCTACACGTTTTTTTCTTCCATTCTGTCCTGTCAGCCGTCACGCTATCAGCGAAGCCGACCCCAATATAGCTGGGAAAAGGCTAGGGAGATAAACTCTTTCAAAAAAGAAAAAAAATATCACATGAACAACTTTTACTGTGGGACCAACCCCGATATCGCTGAGTTATGCGCACAGAAATGTATGGAGGAGTCGATTTTTTTTTCGCGATTTCAGTGTTGGTCCCATAGCAAAATTGTTCATAATGATGAATACAATGACCCCTTAAGAGGTATTGCGATTATTCTGTAACACATTGTATAAACACGAGTTTTGAGAACTCGTCTAGACCAGTTTTTGCAATCGATTAATTAACTAAAGAAAAACACATTACTTCAGTATCAGGTGATGTGTGTGCTAAGAACTAAATTGTGTGAAAAATTCAGCAGTTTAATTTAAGTCCTACAAAACTTATAAGATTTTTAAGTGTGTAAGCTGTTCTATTTAATATAATACTTCTTATACTTATTTAAAAAAATCTGCTGCTTAGAACATTTTTGCCGAAAAATATTGAAAAATATAGGTGAGTGGTAAGAGGCGACTGAGCAGCATTCTCTGTGCATTGCAACAGCCACACTGCGATCGCCAACCCGCCTGCCAAGCGTGGCGAATATGGCGTCCCCTTTGGTGGAGGCCCATGTCCAGCAGTGAACGTCTTTCGGCTGATATGATGATGATGATGAGCTCTCCTCATCCAGGCCTTATTGGCTACATACCTCTAAAATCTAAAGAGAACGCTCTGGAGTCTGTCCTTTCAAAAACATAAAAAAAAATGTTCTAATGCAGTCCCTTATCAAGTTCATTCACTCCCTATATCAAGTCTTTTTCCGATTCCCAGGTCAGCATAACTCCTAGCCGTCATTCGCCATAATATTTTACAGCGGCCAACAGTCACAGAGAAGCTATTCGTTACGACCTGTCTGGCTCCGTTCGGGCACACGTACGATTTTGATAGGGTACCCGTACCGTCTCGCGTTCCCAAGAGAGGATGGGCTGAATTCTGAGGTCGAGTTTTTGAGGTGTGGTATGTACGTCACGGCGGGTGAGTAAAGGGTTTAGCAGAAATAAGAATCTTGGGCTGTAGACATAACTTCCAAATTTTTTGGATTGGACAATAACGTGACATTTTTTTTTAAGTGAAAATTTCTTTAGACGCGTTGACCACTCTTTGGGTGAACAAAAATCATGGAACTCGCGTCATCGTCACCGACCGCTTTAGCTTTCGCATAGTTTTCACTTCTATCAGCAGGCACCAAAGACTGCCCAATATGTTTTTTTTTTACATTTATCTTCACTCGTTAAGGCTGTCTGGTGTAGGCATAGTAGGTACATAACAGGATAGAATACAATTTGTACTTAGTACATACCACGGAACATAGATTCATAGAAATTTGTTATTATAACAAACAAAATAATATGCCAAAAATAAGTGTGTCCCTCACGGCTTCGCTAAAAACTTAAATTTCAGCGATATTTCCGACAGACTAATGCTGTCTGACGCTGGTTTTCAAATGAATCTTTAAAAATACAGTATTTCAATATTGAGCAAGACTATTCAAATTTACTATTTAAAGTTGCAGGAGACGATAGGTACAGTCAATCATTCGTCCGTGATAACAATTACAAATGACAACAACTCTATTTCATAGCAATAAGGACGGTTTTCACAAAGCAGTTTGCTTAAAAAAAAAAAAGATGGGAAATCATCAAATGACTTCTTCCGCTCCGGGTGTAGCGGAAGGGAGTGTCAGTCTCTTACTGACTAAAACCCATCCGTGTTCTTTTGCGTTCCAGGGCAGCGGTGACTCTTTCGAACAAATTCCGCAACAAGCAGTAAGCCCCAGCCAAACTTTAGGTGACAAAACAAAGAGTGCCATAATTATCCTTGATTTCACATCTTTTTTTTGCACAAGACTGCAGGAACTCTCTCCTTGTTTAAATCAGCAAACTTACGACATACCTTAGCGCGAAAAAAAGGAATCATATTACTACTTATTGTACTCAGGCACCGGATGCACCTGTTGTAATTCCCACTTTATATTTACTTGTTAAAAAACAGACAGTATTCGAAATGTGTTTCTATTTACTTAACTATAAGAGTCTTGGTGTAACTGGTGACAGTTTAGGAACTGCATGAATAAGGTTGCGTATTTTTATTTCGTTTTAGATTTAAAAATGATTCTTAATTCTAACTGTGTAAGGTTGGAATTAAACTGAGTTTGAGGGTTAGTATTTAGATTTACGTAATAGTATACTTTGTTTAGCAGTTTTAAATTGTGTAAATTGAAATCTGATACCATTACGAATGGTTTACCTCAATATTATTTAGTACAGAGAATAATGGTGAATTTCCTTTTGACTTGCATATTTTGCATTCAGTTTGCAATCGGAATTGTATTGGGAATAATTGGTCTTATGGCTAGTTAACACAGTGCGAGCAAGCATGCGAGTCAGCCTGCCGAGTAGCAGCAGTGCAGTAACTCGCAACGTTTGGACGTATCGTACGAGTTTCTACCACGTGCGAGATGGATAGTAGCTCGCTTCCGAATTACTTCAACATTTTTATTTAATTTGCACATGACAGCAGCTCGGATATCACTCGTTTGGAATATGGCTTTATATCTACTGAAGACATATCAAAACCCTGAAGCCCTCTTTTTCCTCGACCTGGGAATCAAACCCTTGACCCCTCCGCAGCTTGGGGCAGTTACACAATACACTGTCGGTGGTTACACACAGTATAATTAATTACATGAAATTCAGATTTTTTTTTTTGTATCGTTACATTCGTAACTTACTTTACTTTTTAGGGTTCCGTAACCAAAGGGTAAAATGAAACCCTATTTCTTAGACTCCGCTGTCCGTCCGTCTGTCTGTCTGTCACCAGGCTGTATCTCATGAACCGTGATAGTTAGTTGAAATTTTCACAGATGATGTATTTCTGTTGCCGCTATAACAACAAATACAAAAAAAAGAATAAAATAAATATTTGAGGTGGCTCCCATACAACACACATTTTTTTTTCCGTTTTTATAGATAATGGTATGGAACCCTTCGTGCGCGAGTCCGACTAGCACTTGGCCGGTTTTTATATTAATTGTCGATATCCATCACAACTGCGTAGTTGCGCTAGCTGATCTAATTTGTCAGTATCCCTTGATTCATATTAAGTCATAAAAGCTGCTAAACAATTTGATAACAATAACACTTCCTTTAACAATCCATTAGTGGAAAATTATAACAAATTCACAAAACACTCGTAAAAATCGGCAAACATCTATCAATGTCTTCATACACGCTATTAGAACCCACTTATCTATACAAAGTAATCGAACGGTCTGTCCGTTTGTTCTGCTAAAAGAAACTATCGTAGAATCTAGTCCTACCTTAACAGTATGATAATTTCGCCAAAGGAAGTCAAACCATGATATTAATATTAGTTTTGACAATATGACATCATTCCACGATCACGAATTGTGATTTGTTTTTTTAATTTTAGATGTTTGACCTTCCTTTGTGACTTTGAAGAGTGACAAAATTATTTAAATTGAATATTATTAAGTTGTGACAGCTCAGTGGCTCACAAACAGGATTTACGACGTGAATTTGCAGCCAATGTATATTTATATTTTACTAGTTGCCGCGCGCGGCTCCGCCCGCGTGATTTTAGAAAATTATCCCAAGGGAACATATTCCCGGGATAAAAAGTATCCTATATGTTATTACAGACTATAATCTACCACTGTGCCAAATTTCAACAAAATCCATTCAGTAGTTTTTGCGTGAAAGAGTAACAAACATTCATCCATCCATCCATACTTACAAACTTTCGCTTTTATAATATTAGTAGGATTATTGAATGCACTTTATGAGTTTTATGGTGCAGCACGTGGCGTTCCATTTATTCAATTTTTTTATGCGCCTCTGTTACATGGTGGAAATCCCAACCACACGCACAACACGTTTCGGGAACACATTCAGCTAAGGAGTGGAATTCCCTGCCAGAGTCTGTGTTTCCTGAGGGCTACAAACCTGGAAGTCTTTATTTCAAGAGTGAATAGGTTACTTCTAGGCAAGCGTGCTCCATCTTTGAACAAACCGTCGCTTACCATCAGGTGAGATAGTGTTCAAACGCGTGCCTATCAATAGTAAACAAAAAAATACAAAGTTACCAGAGTCTAGAAGTGTAGAATCACCAAAAAAAAACATGGGGGGCAGTCTTTGGGGACTGCCGATAGAAGTGAAAACTAAGTAACTTGTGAATTGTCGAGCAATTAGATTATTATTTTTGAATTTGGAAAGCGTTCGGTGACGATGACGCGAGTTCCATGATTCTTGTTCACCCAAAAAGTACACATATATACATAGTATACATAACATATAGCTCATGGAAAGCGTTTGGTGACGATGACGCGAGTTCCATGATTGTTGTTCACCCAAAAAGTGCTCAACGCGCCTAAAGAAGTTTTCACTTCAATAATTGATCCAAAAAATATCCGACCGCAAAAAACATCTAAAAATGTTCCTAACAAGTGACTTTTTAAACAGTCTGATGCAGGAACTGGCTTTTATTTTAGGTTATTCACAGATTGTATGTCACTAATTGCACCAGGCTGCTTGAAAAATGAATTTGCCATTTATTTAAGCTTGCGCTATTCCTCAGTACCTGGATGACCGAGCTTTGCTCCTTTTTTTTTTTTGTAAACATTTTCTAACTATGAAACCTAGCTAGATCGATTTATCGCCCCCGAAACCCCCTACATACTAAATTTCATGAAAATCGTTCAGATTATATATATATACACTAGTGGTCTCGACAGACGTTGTCCTGTCCGAACGTTTGCTTTGTGTTTGACGAAAAATTATAAAAATTGATTGCAGCGCTACCTACCGGGTATAATTGTAAATCTAAACCATCCTTGAATCCACTTGAACACACACAAAAAAATTCATTTAAATCGGTTCAGCCGTTTAAGAGGAGTTCACTGTCAACACACGTACAGATGAATTATATATATAAAGATATATACATGAATTGCTCGTAACTTTAGGTATTAGATAATTTAGGAAATGGCCATCTACGCCCACTTGCATAACTCCGCCTGTTTAGGTATTTATTACAGTGAACATTTGCCTCACTTGCCTGACAAAAGACAATACTGACCTTAGAATTAGTTAAATGTTTCATACGTGGCTGGTAATTTGTACCCGTCATTAAGCATGGGACGGTTATGGTTCAGATTGATCCCGCATTATGCATCGTCGCATTTTAGGGGCAGTTCCGTTAATGGGGATACGGTGATAGTTAGCGGTGATGGTCATAGTATGGTGAAAGGGTTGGGCAATAAATTGTCCCCAAACTAATATTATGAGGTTTAATTGCTAGTTTTTAGCAGGTAATGTCTGCAAGTTCTGATTCGTTTATGCAGGTACTATGGTAGGCTCCAAATAAATTTGCAATAGCGTTCATTGACCCACCTACATTTATTGACATTATTTATTTAAAAAACGGAAAGAAATCCACAAAGCTGTCCTGAAACGAGATCTATCGTAACCCCTTCATTTCCTAGTAATGAAAAACGGATCATAATTTGTTTTTCGGGTATCTACGAAGAGACATCAGGGAAAGGTCAATGTATTTTATGCCAAATGTATCTGGCGCCTACTATATATTCTTTCATTAATAAAAAGCAATACTATCACTGTATGTAGATGATAGGTTACTTTTGACGTCGAAATATAGCACGGTTCTTGTGGAAAGCTGCATGAAAAAATACTATTTTAATGTTGTTATTATCTGACCATGTGAACAAATAGTAGGTAAAATATTATTAATTACACACGATTGTTTAATTTAGAAACATGAAAAAAAAGTGAAAATACACCAAATCGGTTGAATATGAATATACAACGTGTAACAGAATAAACGCAATATCTCTTAAGGGGTCATTGTACTCATCATTATGAACAACTTTTACTATGGGACCAACCCCGAAATCGCGGAAAAAAAAACAGCTGTTCGGATTCGATTTTTGTTTCGCGATTTCAGTTTTGTTTGTCCAATTGTTAATTCGATAGAAAAAGAGAAGAAGATTATTAAGAAATAAATAATAATATGACCTCTTTATTTCAGGCTACTTTGGCCTTAGACATACCTACCTTATAGACTACCATATATATTATTATAATACAGTTTGTGTTGGTATAGTTATACTTTACCCAAAATGGGCCCAAACCCAACATTTCGCTAACATAAAAAAACCCTTTATTATAAAAAAAAACAAATTATTCACAACAATACGAAATACCCTTTCGTTAATCCCAGAACATGGCTTATAAAGGTATTAGAAATTAACTATGTGCCTCCCAGACCATCAGGTTAAAAGCATCGTTAGACCTCTACCTCTGCCGACCCCTTTAAAACACACTATCGTTATTTACATAATTATTTGTAGTTAGGTAGGTAATTAAGTATATCGAGTATCTGCCCTAGTAGATGCTGTGAAAGATTATACAACGTGTAACAGAATAAACGCAATACCTCTTAAGGGGTCATTGTACTCATCATTATGAACAACTTATACCTATGGGACCAACACTGAAATCGAAAAAAAATACCGATTCCCCCATAGATTTCTGTGCGCATAACTCAACAGCTGTTTTTTTCGGGATTGGTCCCATATTAAGAGTCGTTCATAATGATGAGTACAATGACCCCTTAAGAGATATTGCGTTTATTCTGTTACACGTTGTATATTAGTACGGTTTGTGTGCGTGATAATCTCAAAGAAGAAGAAAGGCTGGTCGATGAAAGATCGTCAATCATCAAAAAAAAAAACCTATATTAAAGCCACATTCATCCCGTGTCATACCGTCTAGCTCAGTCCCGATCCAGCGTCATGATTTATAGGTAATTTCCCTACAATCGGCGCTACCTCATGCGCGAGTAACGTGACCTTCGTCAACCCTCGCTTGAATGCCTAATTGGTTCATTTAACTTAGTTTTCTAAGTGTCGTTAATTATATAAGTGTGCTAGTTTGGCAGTGGTTTTGCGGGGGAGTGTAGCGTGTTCAGTAGGTGTTACTATGTCAAATATGTTTAGAAAAGGGAGGCTGAATTTGTAATTTTATTTGTACAATGTGTTGAGCTAGTAACAATCAAACAGGTCGTAAAACAAACACTCACTTTAAGAAAAACGATCATCATCATCGTCATATCAGCCGAAAGACGTCCACTACTGGACATAGGCCTCCCCCAAGTGTCGCCACAACTACCGGTTCATATGCGTCTCGCATCCATTGGCTACCCACGACCCTCACCAGGTCATCGGTCCACCTTATGGGAGGCCTTCCAACGCTGCGTCTTCCGGTACATACGCGGTCGCCACTCCAGAACTTTTCGGCTCCATCGACCAAGATAATTCTTACTTTTATATTTGCCATGTTTGTTAGTTTGTTTAGATCAAATCTTGCAAGCTGAGTTATTAACACTTTTTCTTATCCGACAGTTGAAACTATGATTCTTTAATCTAGGATTAGCTCGAGTCGAAGCAACACAGCCTGCTCTCGTTTATTTGCTAAAGAAATGCTCAACTAACTGGAGCTAAATCTGTCAATACGATCAAGCCATAGTGCACTGGATATCTACACATATGGTAGAAGCTAGCATGATGTATGGAACATAAACCTCGCATGAATAGTATTTGTACGCCATATTGGATCCTGTTATGTATTGTGCAAGACTTGGTTTAGATTAGAACGGCGTTCTATTGAAGAATAGGCTCCTTGAAAAGGGGTTCGGAAAATATTGTTCCAGAGATGTTCGTGACAAAAGATATGCAATGCAGCTTGGCAAATCCATTTTAATATTAAAAATGCGAAAGCAGCTCTGCCTGACTGTGTGTTAGGTACCTCTGCGGCTAAATGGCTAAACCGATTTGCATGAAACTTGGCACACTGTTGGATTAGAATACAAAATGTAACAGAATAATAAATAAATAGTAATTTTAAAATTTTAAAATTGTACTCATCATTGTGAAAAACTTTGACTATGGGACCAACTCTGAAATCGACTCCCCCATACATTTTTGTGCACATATTCGATAAATGTACTAAACAGTTGATTTTTATTTTCGCGTTTTCGGTTTTGGTCCCATAGTAAAAGTTGTTCAAAATGACGAGTACAATGACCCCGTAAGAGGTATTGCGTTTATTCTGTTACAAGTTTTATTGGATACTTTTCATCCCGGCGGTGCTCGAAGCCACTGACAGAACCTAATTAATGACAAGTGTGTCATTAATTAGGTTCTGTCAGTGGCTTCGAGCTTAGCTTCGTGTTATACGAGTATTCATGAGTGATGAATACTCGTATAACACTAGTAGTAGATAATTATGTGTATCGCACAACTTGACATATTATAGGTGTAACGGTGGAGTAGGTACGCCCATATTTCGCCAGTTAAGTTTAAGTCCTATGGAATAAGAAGTGAGATTACTACCAGCTTACGGGTTTTTGCTGGTATTGAAATATCCCACATGGAAAAACCAAATAACACTTTTTTCTACCCAGAAATTTAACCTAGGACCATCGGTTAAGCAGTAGCACTACGAGAATGTTGCGGAATTTGTTCGAAAGAGTCATCGCGGCCCTGAAACGCAAAGGGCTACTGAAGGAACACGGATGGATTTTAGTCAGTAAGAGTCTGACACGCCCTTCCGCTCCACCAAGAGCGGAAGAAGTCATTTGATGATATCCGATCCTTAAAAAAAGCACTACGAGAATCGCTGCTGGTCTTTTACCAGAATTGAAATATCCCACATAGAAAAATCGAATAACATTATCCTCCTGCCGGAATTCTAACCTAGGGCCTCAGGTTAGCTACGAGTATGGCATGGTATTTAGTGAAGAGCCGTTGAAACTTATACATCTTTACTTTTCTCCCTATTATCTATCCACTTTCTCTTATATCGCTGCACCATAAAGCTTAATCCTTGCAAAAGAAAACACCATAAAAATGCGCATTTTCACCAACAAACCGTCCCCATGATAATCACAGTGTACGATATTAAGGTACGCCCACACTCAAGCGCGGCCGACCGTACATGGTGCGATATTTATTTAATAGCCGCGTTTTGCTTTAATAAGCCGATAAACCAGGCTCGGGGTGACGAAAAATGACGTCATTAAACTTCTAAATTTTCGCCGTAGAACGTAATCTAACGTGGATGTGTCAGCAGGCTTTTATGGCTCTCCGTTTGGTGGTTATTGGAATGTGATTTTAGAAAATTCTTGTAAAAGGGAGCGAAAATAATGCACATCTTCCACTACGTAGACTAGTAGCAAGAGTATATGCTACCAGAAAGGCCATTACCGTATGTCTAAGAAAACTTTTGGATGCTAATCTCTGTCTCTATCTGTCAAAAACACCAACATTGATTATTACTTCCAGATTATACTTCGGGGAGAGTGTCCAAGAACTACACAACCTGATCCCACCAGCCCCCTTCTACCATTGGACATCTAGACGTACTGCAAGTTACCATCCCTACCTTGTTGCTATTCCACTATTTCGCACTAAACGTTTTGAACTGGACCTTACGTTGAAAGTGTACGGATATAAATCATCTTTGTAAGATGTTAAATGTGCAGGGCAATCCCCGGCCAGAGTAAGTGCGGGCCTGCGGACGGCGGAAGTTGGGTGGCTCGCTGTCCGATCACCACCAGGCCCGGGTCGATGGCGCGTTGTGTTCCACGCGCGCCTCAAAGAGATGTCAGCTTGGGAGACGGGGCCTGCTAGGGCCACAGCATTGCTAGGCACAAAGGGCTTTAGAAGGAACACGAATGGGTATCAGTCAGTAGGAGTCTGACATGCCCTTCCACTCCACCCAGAGCGGAAGAAGTCATTTGATGATTTCCCATTCTTAAAAAAAAGGTGTTAAATGTAGGTGGTAAATAGATATATGTTAATGTTTAGTAAACGATGTAAAGTAATTTTGTAAAGTAAATTAAGCGTAATAATAGAAAAACAGAGAAGAAAACAATTTAAACAAAAAGCACAAATATCATATAATTTCGTGGTCATACAAGAATATTGCCGTAACTGAGGTCAGTATACCGATATATATAATAGTTCGGATATGTGGTTGCAAGTCTCGTCACCCGAGCAAGCAACCAAACTTGCACGGTCCATTGGGTTGTCATATCGGATACCTGCACGGTGTTTAGCTAACAGGTTGCCGTCCTACAAACTTCTTACATAACTTCAACTAGGCCACATATATGCCATTGTTTTAATAAATACTTAAATAACTATATATGTACACTAGAAATAAAAATAAAAACTCCTAACTAAATAAACCCTAAAATATGGCGGCAAAAAATTCATCCGCATCGCTGTCGACTGGAAGTGTACCCAAAAGACTGGCGTCATTGCCACGTTGTATGGCAATGCTTGTTCTCTGACCAAGGTAAAAGCCAGCCCTTGGGTCACGTGAAGTGTCAACTAAGCGTCTTGAGAGTTCTTTAAAGTAGGTAGATATAACTATCACTAGATATTGTAAAACAATGTCTGTCAAGTCTGTCTACTGAACGGATTTTCATGCCGTATTCTACAATGGATGGGGTTCTTCATGAGGAAGGTTCAGGTGTATAAAGTCAAAGTCAAAGTCAAAACGTTTATTTCAATTAGGCCATTAAACTGCACTTTTGAACGTCATCGTTTACAGTTCAGTAAAATAATAATGTTACATTAATAAAGTGACTCTACTGTCCATTCGGAAAGGTAGATTCTTATGGAGAAGAACGGACATGAAACTCCATAGTTACTCTTTTCAAATAATGATTTTACAAAATTTGATATAATTCGTCCCAAAATTCCTACGGGAACCGGGAATATAATGGACTATATTATGTAGCAGTAGCACCTTGTAACAACAATATTCTAACAAATAAATTCCTTATTGTGTTATTCCATATTATAACTTTAAAGCAATGTTAGTGTAATACGCTATTTTCAAACTCACTGGTTACTAAAAACGGGAACTTTTCGAATTGAATTATTGCCCAATGCCTTTTTTATACGCGTTTGTACATTTTTTCGTGAATTTATTATTCTAGTACTAAATCCTAATAAGCAATTATTAATATTTAATAGTAATTTGTAACATCTATACATAAACATTGTTGATGTTAAGTCGTTCTATAAAATTCACTAAAATATTGAATCCCAAAGTATGGCTCAGTTCATTGTTTTTTCAATACAGTCACTTTAGGGGCTCAGGTGTGTCTCCACACCCTTCAGCACTCCCCTAACGATGCCCTTGAAGCTTCTATTAGCAGTAACAATATTCCAACACGTTTTTGCTTGTGGCAACACTGGCAACCTTACTTCATCGAGTAGGATTATGTCACTTCGCCTTATGGGACCTTTCAAATTAAACTGGATGGTGAAAGTAAATGTTTTAGTATGTTGTGTGCAGCAATAGGAAATATGCATGAAAAAATATTTATTATCTAAACAGTTTATCTAGAAGTATACAAAAATATAATATTAACTGTGAAAATAGAATCGAAATTGACCGAAAAACAAACGAGATAAAACTATTTTAAACAGATATATCTATCCTTCTCGCGAAAACGCTGTTTTGTATGGCAACTGTATATAGGCGACATAGTATTTGACGTCACAGTTGGTATCGGACTTCTCTTTCTAATTGTCAACTTAAAAGCTTAATAACTTCATCGCTGATGAAGGTATCTTAAAAATTCTTTCATAATTGTTTACTAGAGATAATAAGTATTTTATTTTGCAAATAAAAAAATTGCATGCATATTCCCTATTGCCGAGGATAGTTTTCGGTATAATATTATAATAGTTTT
This sequence comes from Mamestra configurata, assembly GCA_002192655.3. Lineage (NCBI taxonomy): Eukaryota > Metazoa > Arthropoda > Insecta > Lepidoptera > Noctuidae > Mamestra > Mamestra configurata. The sequence goes on from NDFZ01005034.1 coordinate 156,398, forward strand.
GAACCTTCGTTGTTTAATACGTAATACACTGTAACATAAAATTCTCTCATTTCTGTACTTATCAAGCATTTAAAGTTGAATATTTATCAGACTGTATTTTAACCTGAGACCTATGATTTAGTATTTACTTTGACAAGTTCGTGACTTAAATACGCTGAGACTGAGAATAAAAAGTAGATGTGTGATAAACTCTACTCCCTTAATTCGACAGTGGGAAGTATACTGGACATCGACTTTAAAAAAATCTGCAGTATTATTTTTTAACAGTATTAGTTTTTTTATATCTGGAATGACTTGGTTCTGTCCTATATTATTACATAAAAAATAACTGTCAATGAGCACGTGCGCTCGGCCGATCTGTCGTCACCGCAACGTCAGGGAGGATGAACGCGTCACGACCGCTCTCGGTAAGTCTCGATTTGTTTATTTTTAATGTTCTAAAATAAATAGTTATTTCTTTTCTGTATATTCCGTAACGTATTTTTATATGAACGTGTATACTAAAATCATAATATTACTTATAGATTTTTCGTTATGCTCTGCGAAACTTGTGTGTCCAGTATACATCCCATTGCCGGGTTCTCGAGGGTTTAGTATGGTTTTGTGATGTGCAGTATACTGGACATTGCCAATGAGACAGACAACTAACAATTAGTATAATGTTATGAACTAATATCTATATTATGTATGTTATATGTTATATATGATACATAACAATATTATTATTTACAGGCCTTCAAAAAAACATCACGTGCCTCAAAATTATTAGCTTTAGTGCCACCAATTAACGCTCTATCGGACGTAGAAGGCCAGACCAGCTCAGATGAAGAACCAGATTTGCACAATGGCCAGGAAATTGATGGTGCCAGTCTGTGCTGGACAATGGACATATCACCGGCACCTAATATTGTAAATACCAGGTCAAAACAAAAAAAA
>NDFZ01005034.1:160928-172529 GCA_002192655.3 Mamestra configurata
TACAAAGAAGAATTACACTTTTTATGTTTTATACAAGCCAAATAAATAACAATAATGTCATTTTAAATTTTAAAATTGTACAACAATAAATATTTTCATTATACACATGCATTTTATTTTTGTTTATTTTATAATTGCATAAATAAAGATTTTATAAAAATTCTCGAACGATTCCTTAATTCGGCAATATCCAATATACTGGACATCGATATTTATAGTTACTTTATGGAGAACCTGGCAATGTCCTGTATACTGGACATGCATTTTCTCAAAATCGAGATATACTAGATTTTTTTAATTATTTTTCCTGGTTTTAGGAACATCTAACGATGACAAAAATATATAAAAAAAATAAAATTTCAGGATTTTTTTCTCTTGCCAGATTAAGGGTTGACAAAGTTTGACGAGTAGAGTTTTAAAAAAACATACTTCTTTGACATTAATTTTTAATAATTGATTCATAACCTATTATATGTTAAGATATATAGATTCTACCTAGCTTCCGCCCGCGGCTTCGCTCCCATAAGAATGTACAAAAAGTAGCCTGTGTGTTAATCCAGGATATGCATTATATGTGTGCCAAATTTAATCGAAATCCCTTCAGCCGTTTTTGCCTGATTGTTGCACAAACATACAAACTTTTATATTTATAATATTAGTAGGATTACTTAGATCGCTACTATGAGACAACAGACTTAGATCCAGAACGTGAAAAATGCCGGAAGTTTTTATCTTCTGAAAAATTTGGGGACCCTCATCTGCCAATAGGCCTCAATCAGGTAGAAGACATTTGCCTCCGTCTTGTCTTATATCACTAAAATCTTCATGGGCCACGCCGCTTATATTTTTCCCTTAGGTTGCTTATAGGCAACTCATAATATGCCTTAGACGCAGGGCTACCAACTTGGCGCGGCTAATTTGCTATACGGCAGAACGAAAGATTAACTGAAAAAAGATTACAGTGGCAATTTAGGTGTTTATAGTTACACTGAAAAAAATAAAAAGAAACAACCAAAAATACAACTATTTTTTTGTTGTTTTCAGTTTTTAGTTGTACCCCACGTAACCTAGCAAAACCACTGGAAAGTCACAGGAAAGCAAAGTACGCAATTTCGTTTACTCGGATGACATATTTTTTCTAGCTATTTTGATTTAACAACCAAACTGCTGAACCGATATTGATGAAATTTCTATGGGACCAATCGGAAAGTATATCCTAACACATAAAACAAGTTTTTCAAACCGGTTCAAATGACGGAGTTATGAGGTAACAAACTTACAAAAAAAATTCACCCGAATTGAAAACCTTTTTTTGAAGTCGTTTAAAAATACTGTTGCATTGTCGCGTCGCGCCTTTCTTTGACCTGTGGCATTAAAGTGGCAGTTTAGCTGCTTTTGTGTAGAACATACAAAAGATCTGCCCTTAATGGTATAACTAGCTGTGTACGTTAATTTATTGTTTTAATTATACTTGCCTTTTTTCTACCTACCAAATAATTTGAAGTGTTGCGTGGCTGTGCCAGCCCTACGTCCTGCTGCACGCAGTATCTTGATATCGCTGAAAGTAATCTTGCAGAAAGGCTTTGCGTCTGTGAGTGACACACACTTTTCGGTTGGGGCCATAACGTACGGGGTGTTATTGTCTAAAATGTTAATGGTAATTTATGTGGGCATTACCAGGCTTGTATCTCCCGAGGCAGACGCGAAAGGGGATGAGTCTTATGCCTGGTGCAACCAGTTGTTGGGATTGTTATCCGGATAATTGTAACTCCAAATCTCAAATAAGTTTTTCTTTTTATTTAGTGCAAGTGGTGTTAAACTTAAATAAAGAAAATGTTAACTTTGCTTTTATTCAATCAAAACACTTCTTATTTATTTATTAAAACTTTTATGCGGCGATTCCATACAAAACATATTAAGAATCATGTTAACAGCTTGTCGCCAGCCACCGGTGCGACACCGGTGTCCAGTGTTTGCGCGGAGCCTTAACAGTTAGTTCCTATAACTCGCTTATTTTGTAGCCCCATCTTACAGGTATTTCGTACAAAGACGACATACACACACACCTGAGAAACTTACCGTCACCATACTGCATGGCTTTTTCAATTATCTTTGCATTTTTGTATTGAGCCCAGAAATTCTATGAGAATTAAATCTTTTAAATGTGAATAAAGTAGCTGCCCATCGGCTTTACTTTATACTCTGTGTGTCCATTTTATCGAAACCTGTTCAGACGTTGAAACGTGAAAAGGCAACAAACAGACAAGCAGAGTTACTTTCGAAGTATTAATATTACTAGCATTTTCCTCATTTTAATATAGTATACAGGGATTTAAAAAAAAAGTAGCCTATAGCCGTCTCCACAGTCCGATCTATATTTGTACCAAATTTATCAATATCAGTTCAGCGGTTTAGACGTGAAAGCGGCACAAACTCACTTGCGCATTTATACCTCGAATATTAGTTTACTTTTTATATTTATTTTTAAAAAAAACGTTGCCCGCACTAGGAAATTCTCGTGTATCGTAGGTGCGTTTACAAACATACACACTCACATACACAAACAGCCAGACCCGGAACAACTATCGAACCCGTGACACGCAGAGCAGCAGCCAATCGCTCAACCACTTCGCTAATCGTGTCGTAATTAGGAATTATTAGCTTGATAGTATGGACAATATGGATAAATACAATCACAGAAATGCACAGATCAAAAGCACTAGATGACAGAGGTTTTTAAATAACTTTTTTTTTTTTTTTAAATAAACCCACATAATAAAAACACAGTTTTCGTAAGGCACCCAATTTAAACATCAGTCACGTCTAATAACGGCTATTAGCATTCCAATATTAACCTACCATTAACAATCCGTAGAGGTAACAAAAATGGACCGTGGTCCGTAACCAAATTAGCGCGTTTTAATTCAAAATTGCTCGACCGGTTACCTGGCACGGGTCGTAAGGGTGGCGCGACAAAAAACACATCTTTTTGTTTTGTACCTACTAAATTAGGGAGACACGCATTTTTTATCGAATGTAGATAAATATAGCGATATTTACTCTGTGTTTTTATTAGCTTTTTTAAAGTTACTCTTGGTTGCTATTTGCTGTTAGCCCAAAACACAGCGGTAGTTGATAACTGACTGGCCTGTTGGTCGAGTGGTTAGTGACCCTCTGCTTAACTGGAGGTCGTGGGTACGATTCCCACCCAGGACTAATCTTCGTGTGATGAGCATGATCATTTGTTCTGTCTGGGTGTAATTTGTCTATAATATGTATGTATTTAGAAATATATAAGTATGTTTATCAGTTGTCTGGTTGCCATAGTACAGGCTTTGCCTAGTTTGGAAGTATCGGATGACCGTGTGTGAGTTGTCCCAGGATATTATAGGATATAATATAACTACAGAAATGGGATTGAAATGCTATTTCAGTAAGATAGTGATGGATGTACCACTGCCTTGATGGATCTGAAAGCAAAGAACTTAGATGTTTCGACGACTCAGCGTAGACGTGTGGCGAAGAGAAACAACGGGAGCCGATACCAAATAAAAGAGAGAGTAATAAGTCAGATTGATTGATGTAATTGAGTAATAACAAGAGAAAGAGAAGGCCTCATATAAAACCGGCCAAGTGCAAGTCGAACTCTCGTGCAAAGGGAACCGAACGAAAAAAAAAAAATCATAGACTTCTGTAATTTATAGGTAAAAAACTATTATCTGTATTTTTTTCAAAATTTTAGGCCCAGTAGTTTCGGAGATTAGGAATGGAATGGTAAATTTACATCTATTTTCTTGAGTAACTTCATAACGGAATATTTTAAAATTATGAAAAAAATGTTTTTGAGACCCTTACAATGAACCCTTTGATTTGATATGTTCATATGTCACACAGTACAAACGGTTCAAAACACTTTTTTTTTAAATTTTATTTGACCCCCAAAAAGTGACCCAAATTTGTTTTTTATTTTATTTTTGTGATACGGTCGTCTTTGGGTCACAGAAATACACATGTGTACCAAATTTCATATGAATTCGTCTAGTAGATTCGGCAAAAATCGGTTGTGACAGAAGGACAGATAGACAATCGAGTGATCCTATAAGGGTTCTGTTTTTCCATACACAGATTCGGAACCCTGAAAAGAATCATAATAATAATTCTGATCTCTAATGCAGGTTTTATTTGAAACTATTTATGGTAAACTAAGTGAATATTCTAAGGATCTACTTGACTGCAATTACCAAAACAATTTTAAGTAGAATTCATACCAAACAGACAGCTCCATAAATTACAAAGGACAAACAAACGTCAGTCCATTGTGGTATTTTTTTTTAATCCACTTGTTTCTTAGCTATAAATTAACAAGTTCATCTTAGTCCTTTTAATCTTTAAGATGAGGTGGAGTTAGGGTCACCATGGCTCTTGAAGCTTCTGATATAATATGGGCTGGTCAGCTCAAAGATACAGAAACATCGAAATTTTATACAGTCACTATATTGTTACTGATAGAAGCTGATGGTAACAATTTGTCCGTTCCAGATTTACCTCCCACCTTGGCCACGATCTTCAGACATGTAGGACCGACAAAGGAGGGAGAGATAAGATAAGATAATATTTATTTGCCTTAACATGTGTCAAACATACAAGAAAAGACATGCATGCAAGATGGTAACAACATTATTAGGTAGGGTACAAACATGAAAATTATATTTGATTATTTACTGACCAAAATGTAGTAGTCAAGGTGATTTCCAGGGTTGCGGAATTTGTTCGAAAGAGTCTCCGCGGCCCTGGAACGCAAAGAGCTTTAGAAGGAACACGGATGGGTTTTAGTCAGTAAGAGTCTGACACGCCCTTCCGCTCCACCCAGAGCGAAAGAAGTCATTTGATGATTTCCCATCCTTAAAAAAAAGGTGATTTAATTTGCAATAAACTCTAGCTATCTCAATTCATTGTGTGGACAATAGTTCCTCCTTTTCCTCCTTTTCTAGACTTATTGGAGTTAACTCCTTAAAAAACGATTTTCATTTTTAGCCCGCGGTATGAAAATTTTATGAGGAGTAAAATCAACCGTTAACTAAAAGCGAGGCGTTACGTTCTTTTGAGATTATGTATGTGTGTATACAAAGCATACTTAACTTATTTGAGATTCTTTCATTTACCCTCTTTTTACATAATCTACACAAAAGTAAACTCCAGTCGTGCGTCGGAGCTGACAGACACATTTTTTTTTTAATGTTATTAAATGATGATGATGATACACTTGTACGTTCTTCTCCATAGAGATCTACGCTTCCGAACGTGCAAATAGCTTCATGTTTTTGACGGACTGACTTTGACAATTCAAAAGTACCTGGTAATGGTTTATTTGAAATAAATGCTTTGACTTTGACTTTTGACTTTGATACATTGATGTTTATTGCGAAAAAGCTTGATTCCTTTTATACGTTCTAGAAACATAAATAGCACAGGAATATTACTGCTTTGCGCATACAGCCTATGAAGTGAACGAATAACTTTGGGTCCACTTTCCAAAAAAACAAAGTCGATTATTTCATATTTCATTTATTTGGACTTGTCTATAAAACACTGAAATGTTGGCAATACTACTTGCGTAGTGTTGTTTGCATTTATTTTCAAAAACTTTCACGAGCCTGCTAAGTTATTTACGGCAGTTCTTGACTGTCCCAGCCATGTTTTATCTCCATGACTTTTGTTTTGAATGCAACTACATTACCTACTTTGTATTCATTACAGTTTACGCTCTGACAGCTGTTGTGTTTTCGTGATTTTGAATTTGAGAAAAAGTTATAAATGTTTATTGATATTTATTTGTATTTTGCAAGATGCTTATAAATAGCTAATTTTTTTTCCTCATTTGAAACTAGATGAGGCTGGTATTACCGAGCTGACTACCCTGAGAAGGAAAACCGAAAAAAAGTCGGAGGTCAAAATCTCCTTAAAGATCCATATCCATTTTAAACATGTATTGATATTATGAGTAAAGGACCACACAGATTTGAGTGGAGCAGTCTAAGCCGCAGTACGATCATAAGCATGTCGAAGTGAAGGCTTGGGTGAAGTGATCACGAAGTGTGCTGTCAATCCATGTAATCAAGATGGAATGACAGTTCACTTCGTGATCACTTCACCCAAGCCTTCACTTTGACATTTTTACAGAATCGACCGGCAGTACAGGCATTTGTCAGATTTCGCGTAGCTCAACTTAGCACTTTTAGGAGCTCAAACAATTTGACGAGCAATACCAAAAGTAAGGACATTTGGGTTGGCCGTACAAATCCAACAACCCACATGGTTCTCATATTCACAATCTGTAATTTGAAAACATGCAGATATTAGTTTGAGATGGTATTTTGGGGTAAAAACCACATAACCACATTTTTTTTGGATTTGTCCAGTCAGCAAGCTTTTATCAGTAATCGTGTAGCTCAACCCCTAAGGAGCTGCACGATTCGACGAACATGTTGGTATCAAACGATTTTGATTTGATAAGCGTTTACTCCTCATAGTATTTTTAATTAAACTGGAAAGCCCTTCTAGGTAAGTAATTAACCGACTTTAATGAAACTTAAAACACGTACGCAAAATATTAAATACCCAGTTAAAAAGTTACTTGAGAACTTTTTTTAAAAAGGATTTAGAGGAACGACAGAGCTGCCATTTGTAGATCTCTGGCAGTCGTTACGGTTTGTCAGAAGCCAGAAACTCTGACACCAGACCCCTCTGGCTGCTTGCAAGAAGTATCGTATTACCCAGTTATTGAGTTGTGGAATGGCAGTCGAATCCAGTTTGACTGGAAGCAATATAGTTGAGAAAAAAAAAATCATGTTATAGACTATTTTGCTTGATATTTCGTTTGAAGTCTTAAATAAAATAAGAAATATATCTTAATTTTAGTGAACATTTTTCATACGAAATGTTTTCGCTATGGTAGGTATCATATGAAAATAATACACAAGAAAATAATATTAGTCACTACTCAAAATAAACAATAATCTCATACAACAGTAGCGTATTATATACCTTCAAACGGAAACCATAAAACTCTCAATTCACTGTTTATCAGGGTGATACGTCATGTCGAAGCCGTGACAATAAAGTATGTTGTATTACGTGAGAATATATTGTTTACTGAGCTTGGTATAGGGTTCCATACATTTGGGGTTCAGTGTGTCTTTACTAGGTAGGTACCTACGTATTGTGTGCGCTTATCAACAATTTGCTCTCAATGTGCACTCGGCTAAATTGGCCATATAATGAGCCGCGGAGACGACCGCCTTGATTATACTTAGAGTATACTATTGAGGAGCTCGTGGCTCAAGAATATCAGCCGCACGGGTCGATCAAGGTTAAGTAACGCTTGCCAAGGTTGGTCTGTGGATGGGTGACCATCTTCACTTACCGAGTTTCCTCCGTGCCTCGGAAAGCACGTTAAGCCGTTGGTCCCGGCTGTTATTTGTAGATCTTTGGCAGTCGTTACGGATTGTCAGAAGCCAGTAAATCTGACACCAGTCTTGCTAAGGAGTACCGTATTACCCAGGTTAATGGGTTGTAGAGGTCTGGTAGGCAGCCACTCCACGCAAAATACTGGTATTCAGCTGAATCCTGTTTGACTGGAAGCCGACCCCAATATAGTTAGGAAAAAAGGCTAGGCAGATGATGGAGGAAGCAGTAATGCTAGCCAAGGAGGAGGCGGGCCGCGCGAGGGAAAGGCAAGGCCTTCGCCCCAACCGCCGCTACAGGAGAAGACGCCCCGGGCGTCGGGAGTCGCAGGGCGATCCCCGGCTACCGTAGGCGCGGGCCTGCGGACGGCGAGCATTGGGTGGCTCGCCGTCCGATCACCACCAGGCCCGGGTCGATGGCGCTTTGTGTTTCACGCGCGCCTCAAAGAGATGTCAGCATAAAAGACGGGGCCCGCTAGGGCCGGAGCCTGCCAGGGTTGCGGAATTTGTTCGAAAGAGTCACCGCGGCCCTGGAACGCAAAGGGCTTTAGAAGGAACACGGATGGGTTTTAGTCAGTAAGAGTCTGACACGCCCTTCCGCTCCGCCCAGAGCGGAAGAAGTCATTTGATGATTTCCCATCCTTAAAAAAAAATAAAAAAAATACTGGATATATTGTGATCTCTCTCTATCACTCGAAGGTTTGCTGGTAGAAAACACAACTTTGAGTTAAGCTCGCCTTTCTACATGTACTTTTCTTCACAGTAAATATATAAGNAAAAAAAAAAAAAAAAAAAGGCAGATGATGGAGACGACCGCCTTGAAGAATTTATCATTGTTGGAAACACGAAGGGAAAACGGCCCGAAGGCTGCTCACCAATAAAATGATCTGAACAAAACAAAAATACAGAAATACCGAAACACACACATAAAGTCACTAATATTGTCTCGATTTTCAGACATGAAAGAACGACCAGAGGGAGAGAGATGGAGGTATTTGTGTTATATTCCATCTACAGATAACAATGAGCGAAAAGAAAAACACGATCTAGAAAAAAAAAAATCCAAGACATGAGGCATCCACCGCTCCTCATTGCGACGGTGGAAAACTGCCCTTATCTTCTTACAGAGGCCTGTGTCCAAGCAGTGCAAACATTACCGGTTTTATGATATTACAACAGCTATTTAAACTGGGATTAAATTATTAAGTATTCAGCAAAGTTTTCAAAGGACTCACTGAAATATGCCGCAAACCCGCCTTAACTAATCAAAGTACCAAACTAATTCCTTCCAAAAAAACCCGAGCAAAACTTTTCCCTCTCAAAAAACAAATTGAAACATACGATTGTTTCATATTCAAGCAGCGGTTACTTTAATGCGATAAAATTTTAGCAGCCGGAAGTTTCCGGTCTCAAAACATAGCAACACAGAAATGCCTTTTACTCAAAGTTTATTAATAGAGCTTTGCTATAAGAACGTTTTAAGGAGTCTCAAGGTATAGTGAGTATTCAGTGCATCCGAGAGCCCGGCTCAAAGGGCCCTCTGTGGCTGGGGAGGCTGGCGTACAGGGGCCCTGAGTTGCGAATTCTGGGGATAATTTTGGACCTGATTTTCTGTATCAAATTTTAAGATCTATATGGTTCTCATATGATTTGACCAGTAGACATAGGGATGTTGCCCGGTAAAAAAAAAATATAATTATTTTTAGTTTGTCAGTTAGAATTATCAAATAATATTGGATACGTATTTTTGTTTTATGAAACCAATAAACATTACGAAGATAAAACGCATCAAAGATAAGGAGTGAGGGCTTGTGACGTCACTTTCTAGTAACAAGTGTATATGTGTAGTGCATATGTGACATCACACGAGTTTTGCAACGCACCGTATCGTCTTCATTTTTTGTTTACGTGACAAAAGAAAAAACATGTGTCCAATATTATTTGGAAATCTATCTGACGGAATAATTCGATTTTATTAGTCAAATACTCTATTGTATGGACGGTAAAAGAGACTTTGACCTCTGAGTTTGTTTCGATGTTTCTTCTCAGTGTAGTTAGATATAAAACACCGACCTCATCGAGTTTTAAAATTACCAAAAAGTTTGACGTGATTGAATTTTCAACCTGTTTACAAAATAAATATAATTTATCATTTAGTGCCCTGTTAGAGTGGTTTTGAATGGCTATGCCTAATAAATGTTAGGTTTGTGTATAGTCTGCCCGAATTCGATTGTCTTTGTCATTGAAAACTATATTTATTGCACCAGTCAATACGGAAGAATATCCAGTAAAGCTATGTTAAACTGATTTTAACAACCTAGTCTCGCGAAAAGCTCACATAATATTACATTTGCCCCATTCACCATTGAGAACAGTCAGAACCATTTTTGTCCCAGTCTATCCTACTCTCTTCAAAACGTATTTGTACCCCAAAAATATGGCCACAACAGTTGTAAAGGAATTTAGTGTTTAATGACTGGCCGTTGCGGCACGGAGATGCTTGGCTAAGCGGATTTCAAGGTCCTGGATTTAATACTACTGCCGATGTACCTGGGGCATCACTTTGATGAACAACAAGCGTTTTATTTAAGGCAAATGCTTAAGGAAAGCTTTCCTTTTTCAATTATTAATTAGTGTTAGTTAGTATTTTTTTTTATTGATAGTATTTAACGTTTTCCTTCTCCTTGTCATTTGTTCTAATAACAAACTTAATTATAATTCTTTGATATATTTGTACGCCTGGAAACAGAAGAATAAAATGGTCGTATATTATGTAGTTATAACACCTTGTAACAACAATGTTCTAACAAATAAATGTATTATTATTATTATACTGTATTAATATATATCTATTATTATATCATGACTGGCTTTTTTATACAGATGTTGTTTAACGTAATCTAACTATATTAGATGGATTCAAATGAACCGCCACTCGTCCATTCAAGGGTTCATTAGAAAACCAGCGTCAGACAGCATCAGTCTGTCTGACATATCGCTGAAATGGACCTTTTTAGTGCAGCCGTGAGACACACATTTAGTTCTTAGCATACCTACATTTTTTTTTTAATTTTATTTCTATGTACCGTGCGTGTTTCATGTAAGTGCTAAATAAATATTATTCTTTCTTTCTTTCTTTCTAAACTATATGAATTAAAATGAAATGATGTTCTATGGTAGGAGCGTCACTTGAGAACGGCTAGACCGATAAACTGGTCTCAATAGTCCGAGTACGTTCTTCGGGAAAACAATGGTATAGACGTATGCGGAACAGAGAGTAAAGTCCCGCGCACCTCCACTGTAGTGGGAGGATCCTCCTTTTTTTTTTATTGTCTGATGGGCAACTGCCCGATAGTTGATATTCGGACTGTTGTATATTTCAAATCGCACGGAGAACTTTTCTGGCGCGATGCAGGATTTCGTTGTTAGTTCGTCGTAGATGGCACTGCGGTTCTTTTTGTTGCCGTACAAATTTAAATTCTTAATTTTGTCATGTTCCACTGATGCCACTACAATGGAAAAGTAGCACGGAAAATCAGAAGCTTCGGGAATATCTGCTTTTTTCTATGGTATTTTCTGTGTTCTCTACTCAAAATTTTTCGAGCGGTGTAAGCGTGAAAACGTAAGAAACAAATAGACACATACCGTCTTATTACAAAAATCGGTTTAACTAAAAACCCAAGTTTAAACTTCTAATAACAACGGTTTAGACAAAAATGATATTACAAAACGTGGTTTTGCGATAAACCATACACCAAATCATGGTCTGACGTTAAACTTCGCCGACCCCTAGTTTAACGATGGTCTAATTCGTATCTGTCAAAGTTTGTCTTTCAGGTTATAGCATCTTTGTTATTGTTTTGTGTTGTTTTTTACCCGAAAATGGATTTGAACATGTTCGATTTGATGGATATTGAGGATTTTGAAGCCGCTGAGTTGTTGGAAGCGCCACGCCAACCCAACAGAAATCGTATTCGGATCAATTTCATTGAAGTAATATTCACTTTGAAGTAATATTTAGTTGACTTACTTTTTCCTCGGTACTCCAATTCTCAGACCGTTTTTTCTTTGTTTGGTCCATCACATAAAATATTAATATTTTGGAAGAAGATAGGTAATATTTTAAACAAGTAAGTAT
>NDFZ01005034.1:173039-196598 GCA_002192655.3 Mamestra configurata
TCAGTCTTATTACAAAAAGCGGTTTAACTAAAAACCCAGGTTTAAACTTCTAATAACAACGGTTTAGACAAAAATGATATTACAAAACGTGGTTTTGCGATAAACCATACACCAAATCATGGTCTGACGTTAAACTTCGCCGACCCCTAGTTTAACGATGGTCTAATTCGTATCTGTCAAAGTTTGTCTTTCAGGTTATAGCATCTTTGTTATTGTTTTGTGTTGTTTTTTACCCGAAAATGGATTTGAACATGTTCGATTTGATGGATATTGAGGATTTTGAAGCCGCTGAGTTGTTGGAAGCGCCACGCCAACCCAACAGAAATCGTATTCGGATCAATTTCATTGAAGTAATATTCACTTTGAAGTAATATTTAGTTGACTTACTTTTTCCTCGGTACTCCAATTCTCAGACCGTTTTTTCTTTGGTTGGTCCATCACATAAAATATTTATATTTTGGAAGAAGATAGGTAATATTTTAAACAAGTAAGTACACACAACAAGAGGCTATTCAAGACTTCGCTAAATAATTAAAGAACTTTGCTTATCTTGTAATTGCTATGATGGATTCATATTACGCGCGAGGATGGTACGTTTCTTTAGACGTACCTACGTTGGCGTATTATTCGTTATTAAAACGACATTAAAGTGTTACGAAAAAAAACTGCAATCGACGACATGATTATGTCCATGCAAAATAACTAATTCGCAATGTTTTTAACACTCCTAAACTTAATTTAATCATTAGCTTATTATCAAAACGTTGTCTTTTATGCGCGTACGGAACGTTGCAATAGAATGATATCATGGTGAACGAATGATATTTGTAGTTATCTGTGGTTCATATTCAGACATTGGTTCAAATGACTGCATATTCAGACATTGGTTCAAATGACTGTACTAAGAAGATCAAGGTTTATTTATGTTTTGTAATACGGACAAATTTAGACCCTGCTTTTGCAGGTAAGCTTGGACTTGATAGTACAGGTTTAAACCAAAGTTTATTTAGCTTTTTGTAATAAGACCGATAGAGTTTCTCTCGCATATATAATTAAAATATGGATTGACCGGTTTAATCTCAATTACCTGAATATAAAGAATTTCAGAATTATGCTGAACGATTTTTGTTTTGTGCAGATGTGACGTATATTTTTCCAACGTCGGACTAATTTTTTGAATGGTATTTTATGTAAATTTCCGCTAATAAAAAAATGTGGGATCAATTTTGCGTTGATATTAAGTCAGGTCATACGATTTTATAAGTATATGTGGATATATATAATCGATACAAGGTCTTCACTATGTTTCCAGCGTCTCGATTACTCCAGAAAGTTGTACAGAACTTAATACAGAAGTTTAATACACTGGTTCACTCACACAAAAGAATTGGCAAAGCGGCAGCTGCCGGCGATGGTAACTGTGGTTTGGCAGGTCGCAAATTACACTTTTTGTACGTATTTGAAACTTGGCAAAGTACGTTAGCCGCCGCTGAAATTGGTATGTTATTGTCGATGTTGGCTGTTAAAGTATTTTTAGGATTCCATACCCGAAGTGTAACCAACAGAACCCTAGTAATAAATCCTCCGTTGTCCGTTTGTCTGGCTGTCTGTGAGAGAGCTGTATATCATTTTATTTCTATTGCCGCATCAAATAATTAAAAACTGAACAACCTGTAATTTATCGTACAGAACCATTTGAACAGGTTTGTGCTATAGAACCCTGCGTGTGCGGGGTTTTTTTAGGATGGAAAATCATCAAATTACTTCTTACGCTCTGAGTGGAGCGAAGGGGCGTGTCAGACTCTTACTGACTAAAAGCAATCCCTGTTCCAGGGCCGCGGTGACTCTTTTGAACAAATTCCGCAACCCTGGCACAAATTCCGCAACCCTAGCACATATTCCAAAACCCTGGCACAAATTCCGCAACCCTGGCACAAAGTCCGCAACCCTGGCTCCTGTCACCAACCGAATCCTAGAAAAAAAGCCTGCGTTTTCCATCTGTCTGTATGTTATCTCATTAACCGTAATAAGTAGACAATTGACATTTTCACTGAGTGTGTAATTCTATTGCTGCAACAAATAATTAAAACCTGAACACCCTTTACTTTACCGTGCAGAATCATTCGAACAAGTTTAAGGTTTAGAATCCTGTGTGTGCGGGTATGACTCGCTTTTGTTTTTTTTAAGTTAACCCGTGTTTGCATGTCGACCCCAACATGGTTTGAGGAGAGGCTAGGTTGTGGTGACGATGGTGTGAACTTGCTGATCATGGAAACATAGGAATTTCTGCCATCATGACACGGACTTTGAATTTGCGCCCATCTCTATAACAACGGCCTCTCCAAAACCAAGATATACATCTCGATTCAACTGCTACGAGTCATTCTGCGAAGATCGTCTCTTGACATAGCCTGAGGAATGGATTGATGTTTGTTAATCTTTTACATACAAACAGCTTTTTTTTAATACTTTGCACACTAGGAATTTCTCCTGTATCGTGGGTGCGTTTACAAATATACAAAATCACATACACAAACAGCCAGACCCGGAACAACTATCTGTAGGCCATACAAATATTTGTTCCGTGCGGGAAACGAACCCGCAACACGCAGCGCAGCAGCCAATCGCTCAACCACTGGGCCAATCGTGTCGAAGTCGTCGTAAAAGTCGTCGCTTTACTAATACTTTACAGTAATCAGTATGGTTTAAACATCAGCATAACACAAAGACTTCAATTTTAAATGGGGACTCATTGCACGCGTGTGGAGCCGCAAACGGTAGCTAACAGGATCGAAACTTAAAAATAAAGAAAGAAATAAAGAGCACCATCCGCTTCTCAATAAAGAACTTATTTCATTCTAAAAATGTAGCAATATAGAAAGTTCTTAAATTTATTTGAACTAGCAGTGTGCTCTGGGGAGACCGTATTGCAGGTGTGGGGAGCTCTTAACACCTAGTTTAGAGTCGAAATGATGATATTTCTAACGTATTACTCGGGTACTACCACGGGTTTCAATGTTATTATTTTAGTGTTCGAGAACACAGTGAGTTTAGAGTGACTATGACTTCTTTGTCGATTTTGCCTCGTTGGTCATAAAATCGTAAAGGTCATAAGTTAGATATTTATTTATAGGTATGTATGTACAACATTAAAAACATCACCCTGCGCTCCATAACTAAGGTTGGGGAAAAAACGTGAGTGGGCTGGCCACGTCGCACGAATGCACCCGGACAGGTGGGCGAAGCTCGTCACTCACTGGTCGCCTGAGGAAGGACGTCGTTGTCGAGGTCGACCGCGGTGAAGGTGGTGTGACTATCTCATTATGTTTGCGGGGTAGACTTGGCCAGAGATTGCCCAAGAGAGAGAGATTTGGAAGGAGAAAGGGGAGGCCTTTGCCCAGCAGTGGGACACAAGTGCAGGCTAAAAAAAAATTGTACAATATTTACATACGTTTATCATAGTAGCTTGTACAGCTGCAAAATTAGAAGATCTACGGTAAACAATGAACTCACTTCATTGTTTACTATAGATCTTATCATTGTGGCTGGTCTAGGCATAGTGGGTGCGAGCCCGAATGTCGAAAATCATCCCAAGGGAAGATACTCCCGGGATAAAAACTATCCCATGTGCTTTCCCGGGACTCAAACAATCTCTAAACCAAATTTCATCTAAATCGGTCCAGCCGTTTGAACAAACAAGTACACACAAACTTTCGCCTTTATAATATTAGTGTTTTTAATAAGGTCCTCCGGGTTTCATCTGAAATTTCTGAGTAGAGTCCGGAGTCAGGATTTGTGCCTGTTTGATGGCAATAGACTCGTCCTTTATTACAGAGTATCCTCTCTGTGAGATACAAAATGTCACGCAACTTACCGAACGCCAGCCAGCAGACCCAGCCGAGTCGAATTCGACGGTTGACCTCTTTCTCGAAGTTCTCTACCTGACTGGACCGTTTGTCCCAAGTAAACGTACTCGTCTAGAACTTCAAGTGGGTGCTACATGGGTATTTACCATGAACTTGGTTTTGTCCATGTTCATTTTAAGACCCACTCTTTCGGGAGCTCTACTGAGGTCACAAACATTGTACTGAGGTCCTCCATAGTCTCAGCCATGACGACTATACCGTCTGCAAATCGATGGTACGCACAGGATCGGTCCTTGTGGCGACACTTGGGGGAGGCATATGTCCAGCAGTGGACGTCTTTCAGCTGGTATGATAATGACTTAAACATTCCGACGAATGTTAGTGTCCAAAAGGTATAATTCTACCCAATTATTTTTGTTTTTATTTGGAAGTCGGTTGTATTTTTTTGTAAAAACGTTTTTTTTCCAATGTTTAGTGGTGATAATCCACAAGGAAATTGACATTATACCAATAATAAGTACGTCTACACGACTACTTTGATTTTATTTATTTGAATTTGAGGAGGTGGTCACTGGAATATCTTTGAAGTACAACCTTCAATATAGCTATTACTTAACCCAACGCAAAAAGTATTATTACCCCACATAATTTTGCTTACTTGGATGACGTAATTACATCATCCAAATAAGCAACAAGTTAGCAAAATGCTCATAAAATAAAAACTGCTAAGCAAAACTTAATAAAATTTGTACGGGACCAAACGGCAATTATACCGCATCGAACGAGAAGAATCACACAAATCGGATAAGAAACCTAGGAGTAATCGGTGTACATACATACCACCGAATTGAGAACGTCCTTCTTTTTGGAAAGTCGGTGAAATACGTACTATTAGCCTACTAAATACCTACATCACTCTTTTCTCACACAATTTTCACTCAATTTTCTGTTACTGTCACAATAGTACGTTTCTTCCGTTTCTGTCGCTCGAGCTACAGTTTTCTCAGTGAATTTTATAGTTCGAATAAAACTTGTACAGTATGTCTATAAGAGGGGACTACTTGTTTTTCCTAATCTCATCAAAATTAGAGTGAACAGGCTTCATCTGGGTAAGCTCGCTCCATCGTTGACTCAATGACCTAGGCTAGAGTCAAGCGCAAACCCATCTAAAAAAAAAAAAAATTTTTTTTTTTTTTGAGATGGTTTTGGGTTTGGGAAGATGACAAAGCAAGTATTTTGATTTGATCTGATTCAGGGAAGATTCCTATAAAAATCTAACTAGTCTCGCAGTTAGATAACAAAAAAAAAACATTGGATACTTGTTTTTTTTCCATTGTCACGTTAACTAAAATATTGCGAGGATACTGTGCGTTGAAATATCGCGTGATGACTCACTTTGATCTTATTACTTCGAATTGACGTCACATGCCCCCCATTTCTGAACTTCGATGTATTTTATGTTTGTTATTTTTTTTATTGATTCGATAAAACAAAAAATAGGTGTGCAATATTTTTTGATAATCTAACTAACGGACTAAATTAAATTTTTATTTTCATGTCTAGGAAACGTCACACATCCCACTTCCTATCTTAATAATAGGTTCATATAAATGAAAAAGTGTGTATGCTTTATACCTGTAAGTCAATCATGCGTCAGCGGATAAACGGATTTATATAAGAAAACAGGTGGAACATCAACCTTGATTAAGATTTATGATACTGGTTATCCAAATAAATGTTTATCATGCTCCCGCGTGATAACTTTCGACTTTCACGCAGCCGATAAATTAAAAAACGAGCGAGTTTTACAGTAATCGCATAGGATGTGTAACATCTGACGTCTCAACTTGGTAATAAGCAAAATTAACAAGTTAAACAAGTATCAACTGACAGCCAACTCGACCACTGCGCGCGCTCATTGGTCAAACAGCGCGCGCTTCTGCTTCCTGTTACACACTTCCGTCCCAGATTGCAGGAAAGCGAGTGGAAAGATGTTACACATCAAAAAAATAAAAATAAAATGCATTTTACATATTAGAGTAGTAACTGAAGATATATCTCTCTGATAATAAAACTCAATATCCGTATTCATTTAATAATAAGCAGTCGTATCCTCAGGCGTGTACATGGGTGCAAGTAGTGCTAGGTGTAACAAGTTTGAAACGGAGGATGTGCAGATATCTCCTATTTCCTGCGGAGGCAAGACTGATAGGGCCACTTTGTGCTCAGCGCAATGATTAAGATGTACTGGTATATGTTAATATTGATATATTGAAGGAAATAATCCTTTTAGCTTAAGGCGGCTTTCTGTCTAAAGTCTAAAGCCCGGTTTCCACCACGAAAGAGTAATGACACGGAAATGGCTAAGCGGAGCGGACTTCGTTTTCATGCAATAGGTTTGCGTTTCCACCAAGAAAGAGTACTAAACTCTTCAGTTTAGTCGTCTGATTTCCACCGCGAACTCATTTTTACTGTTTTACCCGCTGAGTCATTTCCGCTCGACTCTTTGTTGGTGGAAACACATGTAAGCAGTTTTCTCTTGGAGGTGAAAGAAGTCATTAATGGGTCCGCTCCACTCGCGGTGGAAACTGGGCTTAAGACTTCCTCTATATAGTTAGTTCTACTCAGACACGAGTACGACTAATATGAACATAATCTATACGTGTTTAATGTAAGCTCTCTCGTTCGATTGCCTATAAAGACCATAACTTACTTATTTTAACTGCCTAACTGTATGAGAATCACACTAATATTATAAAGGCGAAAGTTTGTGAGTGTGTGTGTATGTTTGTTACTTTTTCACGCGCAAACGGCTGGACCGATTTAGATGAAATTTGGTACAAAGATTGTTTGAGTCCCGAGAAAGGACATAGGATAGTTTTTATCCCGGGAGTATGTTCCCTTGGGATAATTTTCGAAATTCACGCGGGCGGAGCCGCTGGCGACAGCTAGGAATTAATATATTTCTAATTCCTAATCTTAAGTGAGTTTGTTTGGAGCGTTTTCAGAGATCTAATAAGAGGCTGCTTTACCGCGAGCAAAGTTGCGGGATAAAGCAAGTATATATTACAATTGAAAGAAAACGATGTTGATGATTGTTTTTTTTTCTGCACATCCCTGTTTCTCAGCAATCATATCACGAAGTTAGTAATTTAGTTCTGCAAAATATTTGACCGCTTCAGAAAATTCACAGCGTAATCAAGCTAGCATTCGCCCGCGGCAGTTCCTACGCAGCGGTGCATAAACTTACGGAAATTTACATTTTCTACCTAGATAGTCTTATTTCAAAGCATGCACTGTGAACACTCGACTATTAATTCGCCCTAAGGACAAACAGACAGACAAACATTTAGTTCCATTCATAAAACTGTAAAACACATGAATCCAGTCCATATGTCGTTTGAAATAAGAACGCTGGTTTTTTCTTCTTGGTAGAACTCCATTTGTTTTCTGTTTATTCTAAAATCATGTTTTTTACAGCTAGCTAAATAGGTAACAAAGAATTTACAGCCCTAATACACTGACATAAGGGTTTCATAACATTTTAGCAGCTGTAAAATAGTTGGTAGTGTAACGGTGACGCATTTGCATCTCTGTTGATTGCCGCCAATAGATTGTTTTAACTCTAATCGTGTCGTGAATGGATTGCCTAATAGATACATATTTTTCCTTGTCGCGAATGAGACGATCACTAATGTACCTATTAGCCGTCGTCTGGCGTACTGTAAGAGAGAATATTGGCATAATTACTGGTCTGGACAACAGGCAGTGATGGATAGAGCGATAGAAAGGGATTCGTTAGAAAAAAAGTAGAATCTATTTTAAAGTTGGACAAAAAATTTGTCAATAAGGAAAGAAAGCGGTACAAAGAGAAAAGTCCCGCATACCTCCACTGAAAATGGGAGGATTCTCCTTCCAGACGGTTGTTGTGTCTGGTGGGCAATAGATAGTTGATATTCGGATGGTTGTATATGTTCAAATCGCACGGAGAACTTTACTTGCGTGATGCGGGATTTCGTTGTTAGTTCGTCGTAGATGGCGTTGCGGTTATTTTTGTTGCCGTGTAAATTTCGCTTCTTCGTTTTTCATGTGGCGGCATTGATAACAATGAATATTGAGCTAGTCAAGCCTGACCATTTGAGAAGAGTGAATAATCGGAGAAGAAGTCAGAACACGTAGGTATAAGTAGCATGTTGAATCATAACAGATTTGACATAATTATTTAACTAATGTTATTTTTAATGGATACATTTTATTTAGTGGAACTTTTTTTAAAAATTTAATTTTAACTTGTTATCCGACGCGATCTTGTCGCCGTCAGCGTACCAGCCGTATTAGAACCCAATAGCCTGGCACGCGACGATGGCAAGCGACCGGACGGTATGTCTTTATTCCCATGGAAGGCTTTTAGTGTCGGACGATCGCCGTGCTGTGCTGGTGCTGCCGCCGCGGCTGCGGAGAACCTCAAGCGGCGAAAATATAATAGCCTAGTTGGCAATTATATTTTCGAGCCCTCTGGTTTGGGGTTGAAACTCTTGGAACGTGGGGGCCGAGTGCTCATGCGTTATATAAAGAACTTGCTTAACGCTTAGTTGACACTTCGCGTGACCCAAAGGCTGGCTTTTTACCTCGGACAGAGGATAAGCATTGCCATACAACGTGGCAATGCCGCCAGTCTTTTGGGCTCACTTCCAGTCGATAGCGATGCGGAAGAATTTTTTGACGCCATATTTTAGTTAGGAGTTTTTATTTTTATTTTAAGTGTATATAGTTATCTTAATATTTAAAACATGAATTTTTTTGTAAAGGTTAAATAAATTTTGAATGACAAAAAAAAATACATAAATTCATTCGCTACACGCGTAAGCTTAAAAACCCCTGGGCCTAGAATTTGTTGTTTTTTTTTAAATTTATCAAGCACACATATTCTGATAATGAACATTCAGGAAATATTTCCTAAAATACATGCTATAGAGGAGTTAAATACTCGGAAGTAGTGATGTTATTGTAGAAGTGCATTAGACGCGTTAGTAGTGGCAACACTAGCTGAATACGAGCGTATCAAAGATGTACGTATGTATGTTTCTATTCTATTCTATTTTTAATATATGGCAATCAAAGCCGATGACCACTAGTCTGCCAATGTTCCAAGTAACTTGGAGAAGCAAGTGTGCAATATTTTAATGATTAGGAGAAAACGATGATTGATGCAGAAAATAATTCGATTCTTCTATGGATACAGTTGATCAGGTACTTGATGTGTTAGTACGGGACTATAATAATAATAATATAATAATATCTTGGGACAACTCACACACGGTCATCCGGTCCCAAACTAGGCAGAGCCTGTGCTATGGCAACCAGACAACTGATAAACATACTTATATATTTCTATATACATACATATTATAGACAAATTACACCCAGACACAGAACAAATGATCATGCTCATCACACAAAGATTTGTCCTGGGTGGGAATCGAACCCACGACCTCCGGTTTAGCAGTCAGGGTCACTAACCACTAGACCAACAGGCAGACTGAAACAGATGTATGTTTATATTTTTTTGAACAAACAAAAAATGACAGTTTACAGTTTGTGTGAAAGGTTGTCATTTGCCCATGAGAAATCCCTCCGGGCACAACGTTTATTGATTTATATTTTGCTCTCTTTGGACTGATCCCTAGAAGCATCTCCACGACACGCACAATGGTCCAACATCAGGACTAAGTGCGGAAACCATTCCCCAATAGATAGATAGATAGCATCTCCACCATAACATTTGACTACAAAGTTAAGCTAAATTGCAAAAGGCCCTCATCATGACTTTGCAAGTACCAAATAGACATATCGAATTCTTAAACCAACCACTCAGCAGACGTACCGTATTCCCACATCATAGTCCAAAGCGGAACAGATGTCACAATCTATAATTTGAATCAATTCCTCGTACAGTTTATTGCATATTGTAATCCTATCGTTTCGAGCTGGTCACGGACGCCTTACATTGTGAACTGGATTTATCAGATCCATATGGCAACTTCATAGCTCCTTGGTCAACCCCCTTGCAATAAGGAAGCGATGTATGCAATAAGGATTTGTATATTTTACGTCTTTGTGTTTTCTTGTTTTCAGAGAGTTTTGTTTCCTCAGCCGAAGTGACGATGACGTGGAAGCGGCGGTATTCATCATCATCAGCAGTGGTCGGAATAGGTAGAGCTATTTGGGGTCAATGGCCTCAAATGTATGTATTAATATGGATATGACACTGGAATCCCGGGATTTTAAATTTATTACAATTTAACTTTACCTAATCTTAACTATGTAAAAAACGACCAAACTTACGTATCACCACAATTCTTTTGACATAAGTTTAGAAATAATCCATTTTTTTGCGATTAATTATAGTTTTGTTTAAGTTCAGATATAGCCCGTGGCATATATACACACGAGTACCACTAAAAATTATCGCCAACATTAACAAGTATACTTTTTAAATCCCAGTGTTAGTGAATCCCGATATCTCTGGCATGTCCATACTATGAAAACATGACGATTAAATCCCGGGATTTAAGAAATTGCAAATTATATATTGCGCTTTGAATACATTTGAACTATGTAGAAGAATCTTATTGTGTTTTTAGTTCTGTTCTAAAACTGTTAAATTAGAGACCTTAACATTAATTCTTTAAAGTTATAATCTCGGGTTTTAATTGTTTATACCATTTTAATGTTCCAAACGTCCGGATGAAAAATCAGAACTCTTGATGACTCGCATATCTGACTGTCTGTTTGTCAGTCCGTCACAGCCAAATGTTTAACACAGTTGAACAAACTTTGTACCTAGCTCCATAATCTCTAAAACCTAAACCCATTCTCTATATTTCCCTTAAAAAATACACCCAAGTATCTCATTTGTAAACAGTCGCCGGGTTTTGTGTTACACTGCTTTGACTGCTTACCCCTCATTAGCTCAAGCGCTCGACTCTGACGTCACAGAGGACGCCATATTGTCTCTCACGTACGTGAAGGTACCTACTTGAAGTAGTTACGTATTAGGGTCAAATCACACTGAGATGCGTTGCGACGTTACGCGATTTTTTTTACCCGACTGCCGCAGAAAAAGGATTAGAATGTTTTCTATCTATTTTTTTTTGTATGTCTATTGCTTTGGTACGCCCTGTAGCCTAAATGGATGCATTGATTTACACAAATCATTGAGATTTTAAAAATGAAAAATGGCGGTTGTCGCGTTAGGTTAGTGAACTCACATTTTTCGTGACAAATTCATGTATCATCACAACAACGCGCTGAAAGAGGCAATATTAAAGATGTTACTCACTAAAATGTACGGAATAAAAGTGTTAAAAAAATATTTTAGTTGTTCATTTAACTCTCTAAGAGTTACTCAAACATGGTATCGCTAAAAACGTACGCACAGCATTTCTGCTTGTTATCTACTGTCTGAAATACTAACCAATTCTTTATCAAGCCATCAAGGATATTTACTTGCTAGACTGTATCAAAATTACGACAAAAATAACAATTTTCTCAAAGTTTAAAAGCTTAAAAATGAACCCAGCAACTGTCACGAACATCTGTTCACCGATTTACATTTCCAACTTATTATTTTGTGTTCCGACCCATCAGACGCAGAGTTAGGGTTCAAACAAGCAGATAGAAATGACTACAGCTATTTTTTTGTAATTTTAAGACATTGGTGGAATGGACATTCTTTTTTTTTTAAACGACTTCAAACAAAGGAGATGTGAAAAACTGGCCAAGTGCAAGTTGGACTTACTACAAGAAGGGTCTGTACTATTATTATAAGACGACATAAACATGTTTCTTGTTTTTTATTATTTGTTGTAGCGGCAACAGAAATACATTATCGGTGATAATTTCAACTGTCTAGCTATCGGTTCATGAGATATTGCCTGGTGAAAGTCAGACGGACAATGGAGTGTTAGTAATAAGATCCCGTTTTTATCTTTTGAGTACGGAACCCTAAAAATCAAGAAACAAAACTAAAGACACCGACTTGCGAAATAAAAGTATATTTAATTCTTTGTTATTTAATGTTTTTTTTGAAAAAATATTTTTTCATGTGGAAGGATATACGTTCCGATTGGTCCCACAGATGTCAGCATTATGAGGATTGCCCGGAGGACACGGTGGAGCATACGGTGGAGATCTGCCCTGCTTGGGCTAAACACCGCCGTGTCCTCGTCGAGGTGATCGGCGGCGGCAACCTCTCGCGTCCGGCCCTGGTTGAATCCATGGTCCGGAGCGAGGAGGCTTGGGAAGCGGTCACCTCCTTCTGCGAAGCAGTAATGCTAGCGAAGGAGGAGGCGGGCCGCGCGAGGGAAAGGCAAGGCCTTCGCCCCAACCGCCGCTACAGGAGAAGACGCCCCGGGCGTCGGGAGTCGCAGGGCGATCCCCGGCCACCGTAGGCGCGGGCCTGCGGACGGCGAGCGTTGGGTGGCTCGCTGTCCGATCACCACCAGGCCCGGGTCGATGGCGCGTTGTGTTTCACGCGCGCCTCAAAGAGATGTCAGCATAGAAGACGGGGCCCGCTAGGGCCAGAGCCTGCCAGGGTTGCGGAATTTGTTCGAAAGAGTCACCGCGGCCCTGGAACGCAAAGGGCTTTAGAAGGAACACGGATGGGTTTTAGTCAGTAAGAGTCTGACACGCCCTTCCGCTCCACCCAGAGCGGAAGAAGTCATTTGATGATTTCCCATCCTTAAAAAAAAAAAAAAATAGTAAACGAAATTGCGTATTTTGTTTTCCTATGGCTACAAGTGGTACGCTGTTAAGTGCAGAGCAGATGCAAACAAGTAAATCTGAATTAACATATTTTTGGGGTTATCTATTCGGGTATAATTTTATTGTTTATTAAACGATATTAAACGATTAATGATTATTTTTGAGTTGGGTTGAGTTATAGCTATATTTCATTTGCATTGGACGGTGAACTTCAAAGATAAATCAGTGACCTCTTTCAACTTAAAATCAATAAAATCTAGTAGGTACCAGAACAAAGTAGGTACATATTAAACTATGAGCTGGTCTGGACTTGGACTGCGAAGGCACATAAAGTAATTCCTTAACGGCAAATAGTGCAACCACTCATTATGGGAATAATTTCATTTAGTTTTGTCACAAAAAAGTGGAAAATAGAAAACTTTTTTACAACAAAAATATAACCGACTTCCTAAAAAAAAACACTACAAAGTATAAAATAACTTTAATTTCGGAAGTCGGTTGTATTTTTTTTGTTGTGAAAAAGTTTTTTTTTTAATGTATATTAATGCATTTGACTAAAATCTTACATGATCGAAATGATATGGAAAACGGAGCACGGTTGCCTTACCTTGAACAGGAATTCACTCCTCATAATCTATCCGTCCGTACTATAAAATATAATGTAATAAAATATGCGAAAGAGACTCTGCCGTGCCTGTTTGCTGTCTCTTCATATCGTAACGTATGAAAGGACTTGAAAGAATTTGGAAATTGAAGAAAAATTTGGCACATGGTTAGAGCATATCATGGAATCAGACTTTGGATACATTTCTTCCCGGGAATATGTTTCCGGAGGTGTTGAAGCCGGCGACAGAATCTAGTTTTTGATAAAACAATTTGGCTACGAGGTAGTTCATCGTTTCAGCCGCAATCGTCCACCCTGGATAAGCTCCTCTCGAGTATCCGGTCCTCTACATCTGAATTCCAGTGCCAGTAGCTTTCCGTGACCATAAACACGTTTTAAATATTGTTTCTATTATATAACGCATTCAACCCCATTGCGAGTCGTCAAAACCGGCCTTCAAACTAAATTGAGCAGTTTTAATTTTATGTCAGTCTTTACTTTTAATAGTTAGACTAGAATTCTTTATTATAAAACTTAGTTTTATACAGTAGCATACATAAAGCTCATGCTGTTTTACGTGATAGTTAAGTACAGGTATAATTGGATGTATGAAACACAACTCACATGAAGAAAGACATAAAAAAAGTTATATATGTCACCGGAAAATAGCAAACTCCGTAAGATTATAAAATAACTTGAGAGATTGTAAACTCTCGATAAATTGTCAACTGAACATTTGGATTATTTTTTACGCATCAAAATTTGATAGTCTATAATATCTCCGTGCTATAACAAAAATTGACAGCCCGGCGATAGTCAGGAAATGATAGTATTTTCTATTAGTTCTCTTCTTGCATTATGATCTGAGATATAAATCATGAGCGCCCGGGCTGGGTTACCTAATTTTAAAAGGCTTGTGTTTGAACGCCTACCAGAAAAGTACCTATTTTAAAAAACTACCAAAAAATTCGAAATGTCTCCAGAATGGATAAATACGCACCAGAGGGTAAAGTCGGAGCCTCGCTTGGCGGGGCTCTATGGTTTAAAACAAAACAAGGCATAGCGGGGTCTGATTCGCTCGCTTCGCTTGCTAACAAGACTCCGCCATCCCCTTGTAACCTAACCTATCCGAGTCGGGGTCCTCCAAGTCCTGAGCTCGCTTAGCTCGCTCTTGCATCCAAGTTCTCCTAGTAACATTGTATTTCAAGAAAACAAGATTTGGTGAGCATTTATCCATTTTGGTAGACAAAAAGAATATAAAAACAACACGTACAATTATTCTGATGAGTGTATAATTATTTAGGACATGAAACGTTGTTCTTTAGGCACCTCGGTGTACAGTGGGTTTATTTTATTTGAAGTTAACATATTTTACTTGGTACGTATTTAATTGTAGCCATTTTGAAACATTTCCGTTGTCCCCTTCAAGGGGTTATTTAAGGGATGCAAGTTCGTCATTTTGTCGATGGGAAATACCAGCGGGCACATGGACTGTTGATAAATAGAAATCTCTGTTTCGTTAAAAGTCACATTGAACACCACATTTTTTGCACAGTGGTCTTAAACTTTTACGCGTGGCCAAAAAAATATTTTTATTTTCACTTTCTTACGAATGCTCGCTAAAACAATGTTTCAGACTAAAACGGGACCACAGACCGGAAAATTGGGGGCCATTAAGACGCTGTAAGCTTTATTCTTATTCCCCCTTCCCCCTCTCACTTGGTAATTAAATGACAATTACCGAAATCTCAAAGAGGAAACGTTGAGCGTTTTTTTCGTCATTGCGTTTTTTAATGTCTCGATTAATTCTGTGTACCTTGTTTATGCTTGGATTTTATTATAAAGCATTTATTTATTGAGGTCCTTAGTTGAGCTTCTCGACTATTGACAATGGCATGTTATACTAGGGGTAAATTTCAAGATGCAGCCTACCCAAATTTTAAATTTTACCCCAATTTCCTTACTATGATATTGTACGTCAAATCGTTGAGCTCCTTAAAGTTCTAGGTAGCGCTACACAATCACTAATAAATGCTTGCATTGTATGCTCAGGCCCACTTAAATCTGTGTAGTGTTTTATTAACTTCATGGCTCTCATATTTATTTATATATATTTTAATCTTTGCCCCACACTAGGAATTTCTCCCTCCATACAAATATTTGTTCAGTGTGGGAATCTAAATTGCTCGACCACTGCGCCAACCATGCCATCAAACAAATATGACAAATATGACGAGAACGGATTATATGGACGTCAAAAGAGACCTTGCCCTCTCAGTTTGTTTTGGTGTTTCTTCTCAGGGTACCTACTCAGCTAATAAATACCGGCCTCATCTAGTTTAACCTAACCAAAAAAGGTTGACGCGTATAAGTTTTATTTGTGAACTACTCATATTTACAAAATCAATATAATTTATTTACGTATTATATCAGTATCAGCAGTGTCTTACATAAAGTAGCTTTTGTAACTTCGTACGCGCATACCCCATTTTTCCCGTTCTTGTAGGAATTTGGGGATGAATTATATCAACATCTAAACCTATGGAGGTATACGGCTCAGAGTGGAAAATCACGCAAACTTCCATTGAAAAGGGAGGATCCTCCGACCAGATGGCTGTTGTGTCTGGTAGGCAACAGCCCAGTGGTTGATATTCGGACTGTTGCATATGTTCAAATCGCTCGGAAAACTCTGATACCACTGTGCAGAATTTCGCTAGTAGTTCGTCGCTGACGGGATGTATAGATAGATAAAACTTTTATTTGGTACAAGAATAGAAAACACAAAGCACACCTACATAAATCATAATAGTAGAAAATACAAAAACATTAAAAAAGAAAAAGACAGAATTTATGGCAACCTCTGAGTGCCAAACTACCTACGACATGAAAAATAATTTCGTTGCGGCAATTTTTGTTGCCGACCTTTTACAAACCTTTCTCATGAATAACCCCATCCATTGGTGAAAACCGCATGAAAATCCATTCAGTAGTTTTTGAGTTAATCGCGAACAGACAGACATGCGGCGAGGGACTTTGTTTTATAATATGGATCACCGTATAAACTTATATCAGGATTGTTCCTTACAGACTCGTCTTTATCCAAACAGTTAATTGTAAAGCGCAATTAAACCAACACGAAATCTAGTTACAGTTTGACATTGGTTATTATGGTCCATCCTATTAGGTACTTATACATATTTATCTCTTGCTTCAGCAAATAAACCCTGAATAAAAAAAAACAATGTAACATTATGTCATCAAAAATATTTTCGAGTTATATTTATTGACGAAGTTTTTGCTATCGGAAAAATCTGTGCACGTTAAACCGATTCGAATCGGTTTAGTTAAAAAACAACAGTATGCTTTTACAGGAACGTTTTACGTTTTTCGACGTTTTTTGTGAACAGTGTTTTTGCTTTGTTTTTGTTGTTTGTTCTATTTGAAAAAGATAACAGCAGGTAAAAAGTAGGTCGATGAGTATTCGAATACGGTTCTAGTAACTGTTAAATATTTTTTCTTATAGCAGACTTAACAGGTGGATTAAATCTACAATCTACAAACACAAGATACTGGACACTGTCCGCGATACTGGTGTGCTACTATTTGAAAATAATTTATGTGTTTGTTTTTACAACAATTTAAAAATCTAATCAAATCAGGATTTAATGGAGTAGTACCTAAAAGAGGATCCAAGAGATTTATAAATAAATTATTATCTTTAAATCAATAATTTCAGACTAACGTATGGAAAACTCCTTGAAGCACTTGACGAAATATGGAATTAGAAAATATACCTACAATGTAGACATGTTTCTTAGTATTAAACGGAAATTAAAGAACGGTAGAAAAAACATCCACACATAACCGCAAAGTTCCATACAACAAATCTCCCATGCAAATACCAAGCTATTTCATCAGACATATCTTGTTGAAAACAAAAGAATTCCGCCGAACTTCCGCCAGCAGTGACCGTTAAAGCATCCAAACTATTGCAATACTACACGAATTATAACAAAAGGAAGAACTCAAGTTTTCAGAGATACCTGTAGAAGTGTACCTCCCGGAAAAGCCGAAGAAACAGACAATCTCTTCGGCTATTGTTTTGTTGTTACCGAGTTTGCGAATGTTCCAACTATACTATCTAATAATGGCACAAAGAAAGTGAAAAATACAATTTCTATATACAGAATGCGGAACCTCATTTAAGGGAACTTATTTTATGAAATTTCTAGCTTTTGCCAGTGGTTTCGCCCGCAAGGGAGATGTATGCTTTGGAACGTGCAATTAGCTTCACTTTTCTGACTGACTGATGACTCCTTATTAATAGGGTAATTTACTGGATTATTCTATAACCATTTCTCAAAACCTAGAGAGCAGACAAGACGCAGTTAAAAAATAAACAGAGATGGCACTAATTGCGTGTGACGTCACTTACAAGTCCCGCCATATTGAGCTGAAACCATCCAGTACAAACTTCATTTTGTGTGACAAGGATAGAAGAGTAACTTCAAATGCGTAGGTTTAACTTTTATGTTTTTCCGCCATTTTTTTTACCAATCGTACTGTTTTAACACCATCTATCAATTAAGTAGGTTTTCATTTATATACATTTTTCATAGTAGTCAAATACTTAACTTAAATGTGCCGTAAATTGTTTTTGTTGAAACAAAAGTTTCTAAGCATTTTTTAAGAGTTAGAGTTAAGTTAAGTTTGAGTTAAGAGTCAGAAATTACCCCAACAACTTCCCGGGAAAAAGTTCAATCTCTAAATCCTGGCTATGGCTTACGCGTATGCTAAGCGTCATCCAAATTAAGTGCTTTATCAATAATCTCTCAACAAAAACTTCTACTGCTGATTAAAATAAGTCGGATTTTAATTTTGGACTGCTGACAAACTGCATACTCTATAACAAATTATAAAAGCTTTTATTAATTGCTACCCAGCCATATGGGAGATAGTTAACTGAACTGAATATATACTTTACAAATAAGTAACTCCTTTCTCAGCATAATAAATGTTGACATGGCAATCATTTGAAATTTAAAGTCGCTTCAATTGTACGTACATGTGACTAACTGGTATGTTGGACTGGACAACTTAATCACAAAGTACACTTCGAGGCGAATAGGGTAGGTTTACAGTGAAAGAGGGAAAGGAAACTACACATTCAAATGTTTTTCGAAAAGTCTCTTGTTTAAGCCCGCAATTGAAAATACACTCTATATCAAAATTTATAAAAATGAAATTGCTACATCGACGTAGTATTACTCAAAAACGGCTCTAACTATTCGCCTGTTTTCTTGTTTTTCATATCAGTTCCGATCGAGTCTTGATTTTTTCCGAGTATACATTATCTACGGACATTTATAAACTATGAAAGCAAAATATAGCAGGTAAAATCGAAGGACAAACTTAACTTTGTCGGTGAAAAAATGTTCTCCCATACATCAATGTACGTTACGGCAATTCTTCAACCGAAAATATATGTTTCATTAGAAAACCAGCGTCAGACAGCATCAGTCTGTCTGACATATCGCTGAAATGGACCTTTTTAGTGCAGCCGTGAGACACACATTTTGTTCTTAGCATACCTACATTTCATTTTTCATTTTATTTCTATGTACCGTGCGTGTTTCATGTAAGTGCTAAATACATATTATTCTTTCTTTTTTGTAATCGTAAAAAATGTTTTTTTATATGATAAAACTATAAATTCTCAATTTTCAGTATTTTTCCTGTACTTGTACTCTAAGATCTATATTTTCTTGCCAAATTTTATGTGTCTAGGTCAATTGGAAGTACCCTATAAATTTTGATTCCCTTGAGAGTGTCGAAATATATATAAGTTTCATTTTTTCACAGCTTCAAGGGACTGTAGATATGGTTCTAATTTCAACTCG
Organism: Mamestra configurata; assembly: GCA_002192655.3. Taxonomy (NCBI): domain Eukaryota; kingdom Metazoa; phylum Arthropoda; class Insecta; order Lepidoptera; family Noctuidae; genus Mamestra; species Mamestra configurata. Next base: position 192,176 of record NDFZ01005034.1, read on the forward strand.
ATACCTCCACGCGTTTCCGAGATAAAGGGTCCTGACAGACGGACGGACAACAAAGTAATCCTATAAGGGTTCCGTTTTTTCCTTTTGAGGTACGGAACCCTCAAATAAAAAAAAATGGCGGGACTTGTGAGTGACGTCACACGCAATTAATGCTGTCTCTGTTTATTACAGATTATAAAACGCTGACAGCACCGCCATTTTTTGAGATTTTTAGTAATATTTTTTAACAGTGTCTTGTCTACTCTCTAGGTTTTGATAAATGTAAAGTTGTGCTATTGTTCGAAAGTGTTATCGCGGTCCTGAAACGCACGGGACATTTGAAGGAGCATGAGTGGATTTTAGTTAGAAGTCTGACACTCTTTCAGAACTCGAGGAGTCATTTGATGATTTCCCATCCACAAAAATGAAAAGGATCACCTCAGTTAAACCTAACAGTGGCACCATACCTTTAAAATAGAAATACAAGCATTACAATAAAAACAGGACATTTTTACCTGTGATACGGTAAAACAGACATCAAACTGTAATTACTGGGCCCGAGGCGTTTCCATTTGACAAACCATAATTTTCTATTTTACTTTTTCCACTTCGAAGAACTTTGACTCACTGTGCAATAGAAACACGAACGATACTTTTATGAAAACTGAAAAAGGTTTCGTTTGAAATCACGTAACGTGGAATTTTATTTAGAACTAGTTGCCGCCCGCTGCTCCGCCCGCGTGATTGTGGAATATGTTCCCTTGGGATAATTTTCTCCCAAGGGAACATATTCCCGGGTTAAAAGTAACCTATTGGTTATTCCAGACTATAATGTACCACTGTGCCAAATTTCATCAAAATCCATTCAGTCGTTTTTGCGTGAAAGAGTAACAAACGTCCATCCATCTATCCATCCATACTTACAAACTTTCGCGTTTATAATATTAGTAGGATTATAAATTACGAGAATTTGACCGAACTGCTTCTTCGCTTGAATGGCTTCTCCCACTGGGTGGAATGGGAGGGAGTGTCACTCTTACTGACTCCTTTAAATGCCATTTGCGTTTCAGGGCCGAGGTAACTCTTTCGAACAAATTCCGCAACCCTGGCAGGCTCTGGCCCTAGCGGGCCCCGTCCTCTAAGCTGACATCCGGGCCTGGTGGTGATCGGACAGCGAGCCACCCAACGCTCGCCGTCCGCAGGCCCGCGCCTACTGAGGCCGGGGATCGCCCTACGACTCCTGACGCCCGGTGCGTCTTCTCCTGTAGCGGCGGTTGGGGCGAAGGCCTTGTCTCTCCCTCGCGCGGCCCGCCTCCTCCTTTGCTTGCATTACCGCTTCACAGAAGGAGGTGACCGCTTTCCAAGCCTCCTCGCTCCAGACCATGGATTCAACCAGGGCCAGACGCGAGAGGTCGCCGCCAGGATTCTTATAAACTTGCTCTATGAATATCGTCATCAAGACTTTCTGAACTTGGGTTTGAGCTTCCAATTCTGCCGGAGAATACTCATCATTTTACATGAATCAACTTATTTGACCTCCACAATCCGGTTACTGGGCATTACGATACCCGTCGGTACTAGCCAGCCAATGACTCAGACACCAATAATTCTTTCGCGATAAATAAAACATCTTTAAACCCTAATTTATCAGAGTGCTAGAGATTTATGGCTCAATGCAAACTAGTGGTTAGTCGGATAATGTTTGGTAGTCGTAAATTTGTTTTGAGAGCTAAGGAAGCCGAAGAATGTCGATACCAACAAGAAGGTGAAGCATGAGTAATTTCCTTTTGCATTCAGCCACGGACACATCTTGTAATATAATAAATATTGCAAGATGGGCCCGTGGTTTCGCACCCGTCACCTACCGTCAACCGTTACCTACCCTACTTTCCTACCCTACCTACCTGGCTTACCCTACCTACCTAATTTATTTTTATTTTTAAACCCCTTCCTGTAATCTGGCGAACAAAACAAAAAAAGAATTAGCCAAATCGGTCAAGCCGTTCTCAAGTTATAGCGTGACCAGGAGAAATAGGGGTTCATTTATGTATATATAGTCGACGTCATACGTTTTCAGCAGGCCACACAAGCTAAGCGAGAGAAACTATATAAACCAAGCGAAGCTCTGACGAGCTAAAATATCAACTACTTAACTAAACGAATGTCAGGTGAAGCGATTGGCAGTTGAAAACCCATTCGAGCCCGGTTTCTGAGGTTTTTATCGGTCATCTATCTGTCCATTAACGCTATTTGTCATTACTTCATTGGTTGGTTAGTGGTTAACGGACAGATAAACTACAGATGAAAACCTTAGAAACCGGGCATAAATCTGTCACAGCTAGATAACACGCGTTTGACAATTCGTCACAATGACGTTGTGATGATTTTCGTTCGAGAAACTGGGCAAGATCGCACAATACTGTTTTCGCCTCACGATACCGGTCGACGTGATCCGTGGAGCTCGTGGATAAATAGTGTTACGAGCTTGGGGTTCGTGACAATAAAAACATTAATTCTGGCGCGTAACAATAGTAACAGTCGCACCGGTCGATTTTCAAGGTTAAGCAACGCTTGCCGAGATCACTCTATGGGTGCGTAGTCATCTTAACATACCGAGAATCTTCCGTGTCTTAGCAGGCACGGTAAGCCGATGGTCCCGGTTTGAAAAGAGTAACTATCGAGTTTCTTGTCCGTTCTCCTCCATAATATACCTTTGTGAATGGACAGTAGAGTCGCTTTATTTTTAAATAAATACTCTTTTAAATGTACTGTTAACGTTCAAAAGTGCCTTTTAATGGCCTAATAGGAATAAACGTTTTGACTTTGACTTTGACCGGCTGTCATTTGTAGATCTTCGGCAGCAATCTGACACCGGTACTGCCAAAAAGTACTGTTTTACCCTGTTACTGGGTTGTATAGGTCAAGAGGCAGTCGCTCCACGCAAAATACTGGTATTCAGTAATGGTTTGACTGGAAGCCGACCCCAATATAGTCGAAAAAGGCTAAGCAGATGATACCCATTCGACTAAGAAAGTCGTGGTCACTAAACATACGTATCGACAAAGTTGTTTGTTCGAGACATGTATCGTAGAACATTATTTATAACTTGTTACTTTGTGTACTGAGCCCGCGGGACCTCTTTGTTGCCAAGAGAGATAGTTTCATGTAATATTTACGACATAAGTAGTTGTTCATGATCTCATTTGACGTATAATCTATTTATTTATTCGTTCCTATATGCAATTTAAATAATAGTCATAAATTGCCATCTTCGGGGCGTCACTCTAAAACCAATCACACACATACCTATTCATATGTTGACGGCCACGTCTCGGATCGTCCTCGGGACGTGGCTGGGCCCTTGGTTCATCCGGATTTCAAAACAATATCGGTGCGTACTTACATGAGCTCGTTCACACACCGTGTCCGTGCCGTGCCTGGGACCAGTCAAAACTCGTCGTGATGGACCATTGCCCGGTTACGGCCTTGATATGTGTGGATTAAACTCTAAAGCTCAAGGTTGATCAGTCTCAGGTAACTCATCGGAGAACCGACATAGAGAGGACAACACGCTAAAAGCCACTTTCTGGAATTCCGCCAAATAGCAAGAAAACATGTACAGCCAACAAAGCTATTTGGTATGCAGGTATGATTTGTAAAACAATGTTGTAAGTGTGCTAAGTAGACAATTATTGTAAGCCACACTTGTAAGTATGATATACGCTTAAAACGATGTAATGCACAAATTAGAAAAAAATATGTGGCATAATAATGGCAGTGCAGTGAAAAAAATAATATTTTTGCCTGTATACCAAATAGCTTTGTTGACTGTACAAGCGCTGGCCGACTCACCGGTGCAAATTTTAATAAATTCTTACGTGTAACCGGAATTTTAAACAGTTTTGGAATGAGACATCACGACGATTCTAATTTTTATGAATTATCTAACACACCATGACAAAACCATTAAAAATCCTTACTAATATTATAAATGAAAGAAAGTGAGTTTGTAACACTTTCACGCCTTCAGTGCTTAAGGAGACGGGGCCCGTTAAGGCCAGAGCCAGCCAGGGTTGCAGAATTTGTTCGAAAGAGTCACTGCAGCCCTGGAACGCAAAGGGCTTCTGGGGAAACACGGATGGGTTTTAGTAAGTAAAGGCCGAAGAAGTCGTTTGTTGATTTCTCATCCTTAAAAACGCCTTCATTGCTTCAAAGATTTTGATGAATTTTGAAACATCGATTACCTACAGGCTACTTTTTAGCGAAAATCTAGAATTTTAAAAGGCTACTAGCTGTTGCCCGCGACTTCGTACTCGCACATCCCGTTTTATACCGTTCCCGTATAACCTACAGCTTTCCTCATTAATGTGGCTATCATATACAAAAATAATTTTCCAAATCCAACTGGTAGTTCCAGAGATTAGCGCGTTTTTTTTTTTTTTTT